>PYXC01000814.1:1415000-1775000 GCA_015244755.2 Tenualosa ilisha
CCATCCCACTCCACAGCACAGAGCATTACTGTAAGCCTCCATCTCATTAGCTCTTAGCGCTCTCATGGGGACCGCTTGGAGTAATTGTGGAGTAATTGAGATATTGTTCCCCAAAAATGCCTCTCCAATGGAACATGCTGGCACAGATATATGACCTACCTAGCCACCTTCCTACAACAGAGATGTGAGAACAGCCCAGGGCTAGGGCAGGCCTTCTGCTCCTGTGCCAGACCGCACCAAACCTTATGTGCTCGCTTCATTCACGCAAGATGGCCTCCTTCCTGGACTAAGCCCAGACTTTTATTCAAAAAAGATGAATGAACTTGATGTGCGTCTATGTCTGTGTGTAGCCATTATCGATCTGTCGTAACCAGGAGAGAGTGTATGGTGTGTGTGTGTGTGTGTGAGTGTTTATGTGTCTGTGTCTGTGTGTGTGTGTGTTTGTGCATGCAAGCTTGAGTGGGTGGGTCTGTGGTTGGGTGTGTGCGTGTGTGTGTGTGTGTGTGGTTGGCTGAATGTGTGTGCTGAAGGGAGCGACCCCTTCTCAATGGCCCACTGCTCCAGAGCTCAGACTCCCTCACTAACACAGGAGCTGATTCATTACTAACCCAGGCCTGTCTGGGCTCACATGCCCTTGAACTAGACTTTCTGTCTCTAGGGTGGTTTGGCCACTCAGTGTCCTTTGCTGGATATTTGCTAAACTGTGGGACTTGCAAATTTAGGCTGATATTATTTATAACTTAGAGTGCTTTGAAATTAGCTTTAGCTAGCTTTGAAATTAGCATTGGTGTCTATGAACATAAAAATCAGTGATCTATTTGCTTTGTAGAGTATGGCAGAAATATTTGGTGATTTTTGAACTGACTGCATTTGCTGCATATTACAAGTGTGTGTATTCTCAATTTTTAGTTAGTCCCTGTGTTATTGAATTATGACAGGCATAGAAATCCTTTTCAGATGCAAATATACGAAAGCTAGCAGGATATATTTCAATTGCACACTCTACCAAGCTGGGGATAAGAGCTCAGATTATTCAGTGGTGTCATGCCTAAATTCTTCTCTCTCTGTCTCTCTCTCTCTCTCTCTCTCTCTCTCTCTCTCTCTTGTTTTCACTCTCTCTCATTTTCTCCCTCTTTTGCATGTGTTCTCTTCACACCCCAGGCTCCACAGTGTAAGTGTTGTGCTTGGCTGGATGTAGCAGATCCAGCCTGGCACTGAGGTTAGCTGACTGCACCTCATCTGATGCCACATCGACTCCAGCCCCACATTCACTCACACACACACCACACACACACACACACACACATACACACGCACACGCACACGCACACGCACATGCACATGCACACGCATGCAGACACACACACACACACACACAGACACACACAGCCTGAAGCAGAGCTTTTGTGTGGTGACCGGACTGAGCTTTGATCTCCTTAGCTGTGACTCCAGGAAACACAGCACACACACACATACACACACACACACACACACACACACACACACACACACACACACACACACAACAAAGACAATGTGAGCCATATCTTCTCTTGTGTTATGACTAAGTAAATGCAGTCACACACACCACCAATAGTTCACATGAAAATTTCTGTCTTTTTAAATACTGTAATCTGTCTTTTTAAATACTGTCTTTTTAAATACTGTAATCCATTTTTGAGGCTACCCATTCAGGCACAGTATGTCTGCCTTAAACTGACCAAATGAGTTCTGTTGGTGGCCGTTTTGTGTCTTCTAGTGAATGCATGTCCCCAAAGCTGTGTGCCCGCTTGTCCTGCAAAACAGAAAAATATGATTCCCCAACACAGCACAGGTTAAAAAAATTACATTTCATATCATAAGTGAAATCATTTACAAGATGCTCTTTCATTTTTTGCTTTAATGAATTGCCCAGTTTTGAATTGCTATCGCTAAGCAAGGATGACTTTGCCCTGAAGACAGGAAGTGCTTCATTTTCGAATTGACAAACACTGTCCCCCGTCAAGGGAGAGAAAAACGCCATTAAACCCAGGCTTGTTGTCTAGAGCGGCTGAGTCAGAATTTCAGCATGAAAAGATGACCTTCAAGCTGTATCTGAATGTGTGTGTGTGCGTGTGTGTGAGTGTTGGAGAGAGAGAGAGAGAAAGAGAGAAAGAGGCTTTGTACAACACAAAAATTACGATGTGGCCGGGTTTGTATGCTTTCTGTTGTGTGTCTTTTGGAAGATAGCTGAACTGATGCGTTGATGTGTTGACAAGAGCGAGGGTTACTGTTTATATGGAGAGAAATGTCTAGTACACAGAGATAACGCAGGCAGAGCAATTTTCAGTGGCCTGTCCTTCGGGGAATTACAGAATGCAAGAGAGGCAGAGATAAGGGAGAGACAAAAGCATTCAAACTCAGTAAACAGATTCAAACACTTGTTATGTGAGCATGTTTGTTTGTAGTTTTGTAGTAGCATATGGGTGTGTGTGTGTGTGTTTGTGTGTGTGTGTGTGTGTGTAAATTGGCTGAGTGCGATTGTGGCCTATGACTCTGTGTATGTGCTGGAGGGAGCGTTCCCTCCTCACTGATGTTTGTTTGTGTGTGTGTGTGTGTTTATGTGTGTGTGTCTGTGTGTGTGTGTGTGTGTGTGTATCCAAGAGGGACAGAAAAAAACACAATGTATTTGCATAGGAGCTTAAAAAAGATCTCGTGTGCGAAATGAAAGATTATGATGTCAACAGTTACTAATAGTTCAGTTGTATTTTTGGGTGCATGCCATTTTAGCCTGTAAGTGTAAAAATGTGTGTTCAGTGAGTAAGAGAAAGAGTAAGATTAGATAACAAGCAAAGATGAAAGTGTTCTATATCAGCAGTTTAAATGAGATCGTTAGCTTTTCCTCAGACATGCACCACGTAGTTGCCTCTGTGCTTTACCAGTTTACTGTAGAGTAAATCTATCTTTGATGGACTGCACACTCTGTCCTTGAAGAAAGAAACGGCATCATATGGATACTATGAATTTGCTGTTAATTCTTTCTAGGTAAGGGCGTGGGCTCACTAACTCTAACATGTCTGTATCCATCCCAAACAGAGAGGTGGCTCAGATCGACCAGTTCCTCCAGGAGACAGCGGCCCGGGAGGCTAACGCAAAGGTGCGGCTGCAGCAGTTCATCGAGGAGCTGCTGGATCGGGCCGACCGCGCAGAGAAACAGCTCCAGATCATCAGCAGCTGTGGCACAACACCCAATGGCAGCCTGGGACGCTGCAGCATTCAGGGGTCAAAGGGCAATGAGCGACAGGTGAGAAGGAGGCTGGCATGGTGGTGAGGATGTTATGTGTGGTTGGTGGTATGTAAATTAGATTCATATGAAGTAACCCACTATTACTTTTTAACATTTCTCTCATACAGTTCTGGGCAAGGACAGGTCATTTGGCATAATTAACGAATTTCATTTTTAAGATGAGGATGGTACAAATGAATTTGTGTTCTCCTTCTCCCTGGCTGCCTGAATTACTCATGTGTGAGGGAGAGATATCACTTTCCTCCATTATTAGAAACCTGAGATGTCCAGGTGGAATTGCACAGCAATTTTCTGTTTAATTTCAGTAGGCAGTAAATACATGGAGGAGTGTGTGTGTGTGTGTGTGTGTGGTTTTTATTTGCTCTGAGGAGTTTCACTGGAGTGTGAATATCAGCATTATGAGATGATGGAAGAGGTGTGTGTGTGTGTGTGTGTGTGTGTGTGTGTGTGTGTGTGTGTGTGTGTGTGTTGGCTTCCTCAGGACATGTTCCTTTTACACTCACTGACTCCTCAGCAAGTCATGTCATTAAACCTGCTTCTTGTTGCACCACTACAGAAAACTCCAGAAAGCCTGGCAGCTGCTAACATTCTGGGGACTGAATATCATATGTGGACCCAAGTGTGTGTGTGTTTTGGTGGAGATAGTTAAAGCACCCAGAGCACATAGCTCATTTCCCATGTGTGGAGAGCAGGGTGCTGAAAGTAGACGTCTGTGTGTTGTGTGGTTTGATGTGGTGTGGTGTTGTGTGGTGTTGTGTTGTGTTGTGTGGTGTTGTGTGTTGTTGTGTTGTGGTGTGTTGTGTTGTGTGGTGTTGTGTGTTGTTGTGTTGTGGTGTGTTGTGTGGTGTGGTGTTGTGTTGTGTGGTGTGGTGTGGTGTGGTGTGGTGTGGTGTTGTGTTGTGTTGTGTTGTGTTGTGTTGTGTGGTGTGATGTGGTGTTGTGTGGTGTGGTGTGGTGTGGTGTTGTGTTGTGTTGTGTTGTGTTGTGTGGTGTGGTGTGGTGTGGTGTTGGGTGAGGTAGTGTTGTGTTGTGTTGTGTTGTGTGGTGTGGTGTGGTGTTGTATTGTGTTGTGTTTTGTGGTGTTGAGTTGTGTTGAGGAGCGAGGTCTCTGTTTACAGAAACAGAGGTGGTGTTTATCTAGTGGATTGTGTCTCTGGACAGTTCTGAGCCCTGGTGCCTCCCCCACCTCAGTCCCAGGCAGCCGCCTTTACTTGTGCATCCTGACTTTTAGATCTCAACTAACAACCAGTCAGGGTCTGCTTTACCAAAAGCATCTTAAGCCTAAGTATTTCGTAAAGTCCATCTGAAGAGCATATTAAGGCACTCTGACCCTTTCCTGAAACCGTTGTTGTTTAAGAACATTGTAAAAACACTTGCAGATTTACAAGAGATTCATAGATTAACATTGTACGGCCATGTTTGGGAAACACACAGGAAAGCCAAACAAAGAATCAATCTTAAGATCAATCGTAAAGAACGTGCACAAGTTCAAGATCCGCCGTTATCGAGAAACCGGGCCCAGACCCGTGGCCTGGGTGTATTAAGCAGCTTGACCTGTATTGGCTAAGGAGGTTCCCATGAGACAGTAGCCTGCAGTGGTGTTATTAACCCCCACTGATGGGACCAGGCAGCCAGATGGTGATTGGTTGGTTGGTGGTGGTGGTGATGGCAGTTTCTAATCGTGTCAGTGTTCTCCAGGACTAATTGGACTGCTGATTACTGTACGCTGGAACCCAGTCTGGGTCCATAATGCACTTTGATGGAGATCAGTGGGAGGTCTATTAGCACCCAGTGAGAGCAGTCTTGGGAGAAATGCTTTACACTGGGTTTGGAGGTAATAGGTGCCCTGGGGCCTATTGCGGTTGAATGTGTTGCTGTTAAAGTTGCCTGCTCATATTGCTCTGAGTCTTGTATTGAGGCATTGTTTTGCTCTAGTTTTTGAAGCACCCACTAGTTCCGATATTGTATGCTGGTGATGTGTCTGTTGAGAATATTTTAAGAGAGTAAACTACTTATAAGACGTGCTTAATGTCTGGGAATAACTGCATGGTAACTGTTAAAAAGTTTATGACTGATATAATGTCAAAAAATCTATTTAATTACCTTAATACTGACAAACTTATTTAGGTACTTATTGAAAGGATTGTTGCGTTCACCAGTTAAAATTGTCAGAAAGGCTCAGTGGCCTACAAAATCTCTGCCAACTCAGCGCCTGGTGGTGCTATCTCAGCTAAGACAGCCCATTGGGATATTTAGACTATTTAGCCTGTCCTATTTTCCCTGAGCGGCCAAGCGGGGTGAGCCTTGTCCTGTCAGCCTGGTGAGGGGGAGGTGATAGAGATGAGCAGAACAGAGCAACACCTGTCGTTCTCAGATGGGGGCCCACCCATGCGCTCACCGCGCCCCCCCGCTGGGGACTCCCCACCAGCCCTGCTGACATCACGCGGGGTCCCCCTCCATATCCCCCTTACATCTCCATGGAAACACGAATCATGACGATCCGTGCTGTTGTTACTGTGCACTGTTTCATATTCTCTCCAGTTTGATTAAGGCGTCTTCCACTTCTGTATGAGTGTGTGTGTTCCATGGGAGAAAAAGGCTTTTGGATCACGAGCCAAATAGGGCACAGGAGATGAGAGAGAATCAGTTCAGAGACAAGAAGAAGGAATAAACTGGGGATGCTGAGGGCCATCTACGCAGTATGCTAATCAGACTACTGTATGTTCACATACAGTATGTTGTGGAAAGAAATTGACAGTAAGTATGTAAGTAACTTTTATTTATATGGCACGTTTAAAACCAAAGTGCTTCACAACAAAAGAAAAAATACACAGACACCAGGACTGACAGACAAGACGGAGCAACAAAACGAAATATAAGCCAATAGAAATAAAAATATAGGGCCTCCATCCCAGAATACCCACAAACTCAATGGCAATTGAAGGCAAGTCTGTACAGATATGTTTTGAGTGAAATTTACACCAATGATGCAGATCTGAGTTCCAGTGGTAGACTGTTCCAGAAACATGCTGCATAGACACTAAAGGCCCGGTCTTCTTTCAAGGAGAGTCGTGAGCATGGGGCAATCAGCTGTCTCTGGGATGCAGATCTTAAAGTAGCCAGGATTGTTCTCAACAAGCTTCAGTAGAAATGCATTAGTTCTTACATATCTGCTGTTTTGTTTGCCCATAGGGTGAATATTCTGTGTTTGCCAATAGGAAAACAGGTTTAGCTGTGATTCATACAGTAATGGCAGACATACGTAGGAAATCAAAAACATATAATATATATTATAATGTAAATTATAGCCTATGTTGGTTAATTATTATATAGCAAAGTATCATTATTATGATTATGTGCAGAATTAGTTCAGAACTAGTTCAGAATGTGCAGTACATGCAAGTCCTCTCTGGTTATTGAGGTTGGCTCAGCGCTGAAAGGAAGGCCTCTCTCTCTCTCTCTCTCTCTCTTTGTGTGTATATGTATGTGTGTGTGTGTGTGTGTGTGTGTGTAAGATGGATGGAACAGACCTTTGGTTCCAGCCCATTTCTGAGGCATGTACTCAGCCTCCGCCCTGCTCATGCCTATGTGGGTCGCTGCGGAGATGGATGGACTTCCCACTCCTTCTGTTTCTTTTCCACTGGCATGGGTCCCTGTGTGTGTATGTGTGTGTGTGTGTGTGTGTGTCTGCGTGTGTGTGTGTGTGTGTGTGTGTGTGTGTGTGTGTGTGTCGTGTGTGAATATATACGTGTATGTATGTATGCTTTTGTTTGTACATTCCGTATGTGGGGGTGGGGGTGGGGGTGTGTCGGTATGTCTGTGTGTGAGTGTGTATGTCTCTGTGTATGTGTGCAGTCTCTGTTAGTGCTACCACTACTGTTGGCTGCTGTCCCATCTCAACAGGTTTTGGCACCTCAGTGGCCAACACCTCACCTATAACACCGCATAAGCTGAGAGAGTGAGAGAGCGATGAAGAGCTGGAAGGCAAACTGGAGAACAAACACACACATAGCAATGGGTGTGGCAAGGGAAAAATCTAAAAGAGAGAGAGAGAGAGAGAAGGAAAGAGAGGAGGGGAGGCATGTTGTTTTTAGTGCGAGAGGAAGAGATGGCGTGAATGGAGTGACAGGACAAAGACGGAGTGGGTTAAGCATGTAGAGGAAATTGGGTCTCTTCGGCTTCTGCCCCTGCTCTGTCAGCTTCTCCAGTCTTCTCACGGCGCTCGATTAGCCGGCGCAGCTGAGCAGAGCCACCCGTCCAAGTTAATTACCTCTCGGGCGAACTGAGAACAGCCTCGCGGCGTGGCTTCGTGTGCCGTGACCGCCCAGTCCGTGCTGTCTGAGCAACTCTGTCTGAAGTGCTGCCCTTTCTCATCCTCCCAATAACCCAGCAGTCGCGTGCCACCAACAACTGTGACTGCAGCAGGCAAAAATTTAAGATTGTGGTCTATTTTTAAGAGTATGTCAACACTTCATTGAAAACAATTCATGGTCCCAAAGGATGAACAGTGAAGCTGCCCTGCCTCCCTAATGAAAGCATGACTCTGTTGCATTCATTTGTGGCCTAATATGGCAGATTGCCGACGCCGGTGTTCAATCATTAGTGCTGGGTAATAAGTGTCAAAGTGGCACAGGTGATTGCCTGTTGGTGGGGGTTACAGTATGTGTAGAGTGGGCTCATAGTGAGCTGTAGAGTCTGACACACTAGTATAACGAGTGATATATTGCCTCATTTAGGCTTCTGTCCCAGATCCTTGAGCCAGAGCACTTTGACCTCTCCCTCCTGACCCTGTCAGCTCCAACTGGGCTTAGATTTAGACCTTTGTGCTCCTCCTGTCCTCTGTGTTGTTGTGTGTGTTAAAACCAGGATAGTGCTTCTTTGTTTTCAGACAGAGGGATCTTTCTCTTTGTAGTGTTTTTTATATTAAAACTGAAATGTTGGTCCCTTAAGCTTGAAGCTTGAAAGATCATAGCTATGTGGCAAAGCTCTCTGATGACGCCTCATAGTGGAACGCCTGAGCAAATGCAATCTAGGATGCTTTTTGCATGGGCATTTGGAGTCAAACACCGTAGCCAGTTGACCAAAAAGCCCAGGCTTCCAGTCAGTCGAGGGAAGTTTAATAACGTCCTACAAACATAGATAGGCTAGCTGGCATCCGTTACAGATTCAGGTCTGAGCCACATGGTTTACTGCTGGTCATATTGTTGACATAACCAATGAGAATCTCAGCTGAGCTTCACATGGGTGAGTGTAATGGTAGATAGCCACTTCATAACTGTGCAGTATGTACATTTACTGAACATCCCCCATAATGCTTCAGAGATGTGTTAGTAAGTGACGCTAACACGCTCTACATCCAATCTGAGGTGCTCGGAGTCTAGCAGATACAGGTTACATAACATCGCAGACTGACTCACACACAAGCATATCCTCTGGCCCACTGTATATTTGGTGATATTTACCAGTGAAAGCTCTGAACTAATAAAAGCTGGCAAGTCCTTCTCATGCCTAATCATTAACTTGTCATTCTCTCTCTCTCTCTCTCTCTCTCTCTCTCTCTCTCTCTGTCTCTCTCTTTCTATCTATCTGTCGCTGTCTTTCTTTCCTCTGCAGAGGAATTCCAGTATCTCTGGCACATCCAGAGGCATGTACCAGGTGTCAGACCGGCACTCCTCCCCAAGCTCAGGGTAAGTCTGTCAGGCCCAGCTAGCATGACTCAGTTCACTGCATCAAACTAGTTTATTCATCCTTATGATATGGATGGTTTTATAAATCTGTGTCAAGGACCTGTGAAATGCATATTTTAATCTGTTAATCAACTGTCAAACCTGTTATAAATGACATTTTATAGGAGTAACCATCTAATAGTCTTGTCACAGCTGAAGTGTAGCCGAGCTCTTTGTCTAAGACCATTTGCATCAGATCCCTCTCCCTCCCAGACTGATGTCGAAACATGGCATGGCTGTTCTTTGGTATCCTTGGCAACCTTTCCTCGGGGCCTGGATCCTGTAGATGGCTTTTGTGCGGCAGACCGTGAGTGGAGATAAGCGTGTACTCAGTAGACCGTGCAGACGCCCCTGACTGTAACTGGAGTTCACACACACACACACACACACACACGCACACACACACACACACACACCCCAACCCTCAAGCTGCATCCAGACCATCCTCGACCCTCTGGAGGAAGAAGCGGAAAACGGCAATGTCTTGACAGCCTCCCACAATCAATAGAAACTATAGACCTCCACTCCACAATGACTAAGTGCCCAGTCAGTGGTCAATGAAACCCACTTGCTACATCCTGAGGATTTCCACTGCTCTTACTTAATCAGTTCAGCCTTTTTAGCAACAATGACACAATTTAGTTGCCCCTTTGAAAAATTATGGACTGACATTGATGACATTTGCCTATCATCATCAAAGTGCTGTGTGCATTTTACTGTTCACTTTTGAGTTTAAACATGTGTTGCAGGGCTGTCTTGATGGCCTTGAGTCAGTGAGGAGTGAGGTATTCTGTGTTACATCTGAGGCCTTGGAGCGTGCCTGAATCTCTCAGCCATGCAGAAGAATCAGATGGCTATCAGATTGCTCTGGCAAAGACTGCAACAGAGAGGGCCTATCCACCAGTGGATGTGATAGAAAACAGTAGATTGCCATCTGACACTTCCTAAATGTGCGAAGTAGTTAACTGATTCACAATTGGTTAACTAAATGAATTCCTACTGTGGCTCTTATTCTAGTTTGGAATATATGAATCCTTCCTACTTTTCACTTGTGAGTGATCATCTACATTGCTTTCTGAAACTTACTGGAATGGCTGAGTTGGAGTTATTAGGTAGCATTAGGTAGTAATGTTTGATAATTGGTACAAGATTGTTAATAGCCTTGGTGAACAAAATGGATGACTGAATCAGCAAGAAACAAGCAATTTGACAATAGATTTGACTTCTGGTGGTAGGGTTTTATTATTTTCGAAGTCCACGTCAATTCATTACAAGGTCTGCTGCCTGCTGCAAATTCTCGCCACCTGACACCTCTTCCTGGGGATGGAGCAGTAGGTCCTTTTCTTGTTTCCAGCACACCAGAAACACACTTTCTGCTCGGCTTTGTCCTCCCAGTCTCCCGCCTCTGGAGTCAACGTTTTTTCCATCTCTCCTTTTTCTTTCAATGCCTTCAAACCTAAACAAATAGGCAACACTTCATTAAAGCTCAAAACTGAACAACTTGTGAAAAAATGTGTTAAAAGTACTCAGTATGAGTTGATGTCTTTTTACTCACCCAGAGTTGAGTCCACTTTATCTCGGAGGCTGTCAAGGACAGCATTCTCATCAACTTGATCCAAAAGGGTATTCATTACAAAGTTCACGTCATCCTCCGTCCTTTCGTTGCTCTCTAGGTCTTCCATCTCTCGGTCTAAGAATTCATCGAGATCTGCCAGAACCATTTTCACATCATTAGGAATGTCCATGGGCAGAGTGTATCCTTCTGCCCTTGTGGTCTTGACACATGTTTCCTCTCCGGCTCTGTCCTGTTCCAGCCGCTTCAGCTCCCGTATGAGGAGTTTCTGCAGTTCTTTTTTGGTTCTTTTTTTACAGCTATCCATGTCCTTATCAGTGGAAACCCCTAAAGTCTCAAGTTCTCTCCTTAATTCTTCCAAGCTGCTCTTTTTGACCTTTTTCTTGATTGCTTTTCCACCATGATCGTCTGGCCTTGCTGTCAGGCAGCAGGCCAAGAACCAAAAGAACCACATCAAATCAATGCACTATGCAGTAAATCAAAGTCCAAAAATAATATTGTCAGAACAAATAAACCAGCCAACTTCTACACAAACACATGAAAGAGTTAACAAAAAATCCAGTGCACTCTGTGTTGTTCTATAACATTCTTATGTTGCCTAGCCACTTTTATGACCCTAGACGGAATGGTTTGATGCATGTCCATTGTTAACAGTTCAGTGGATTGGCCTCAGATTCCATCGTCTTTCTTGACTCATCATTATTTGTTGGCAAGGGAAGGGCATGTTTGTTTGTTTATATAGCATTCTGCAGTCATACACACATAAAAACACACATATATATAACACATATTGCTTCACATAAACAAAAAGATTATTCCAAATCAAATAAAAAACATAGGAAAAAAAAAACATTGTTACCTGAACCTTACTGTAGCAGCTTGTTAGATAGTAGAATTCTGTTTGGCAGTGAATCTGGGGAAATGTGTCAAATAATAGCAACAGACACTCCTGAATGTAAATGTAATGGGACTAATTTAATTGATGTTTTGTCTTGTCAATCCATCACCAGTCAGATTTGTATCTTCTGCTGTTTCTATCTTCCCACTGAAGCCTCCTCCTGGACATGGAGCAGTAAGTCCTTGTCTTGTCCACTCTGGTTAAACAGAAATGGACTCCCTGCCTGGCTTTCCCCTCTTCCCTGTCTTCCGGGTCCAAGGTCTCATCATTTTCTAGTTTTCCTTTTAAACCATCTGAAGCAAAATTTATTGAGAAAAAATTCAATACTGAACCACCTTGTGCCCAATTATAAACTAGTTGGATTTATGAATGTGAGCTTTTACATAGGCCTACTACTACTCCCTTACCTCAGCATTGTGTGCTTGCTTTGTCATCGTCAGATTGAAGGTTATAGCTTATCTGAACTATTCTAATCACTAGTCTGGTAACAAAACCAGCCCCTTGTACTTACACCTCATTTTCGCACATTTTGCACATTTTGGACATTCGGTAGTGAGAAACAATTGCTTGCTGGAGTTGTTGAAGTTTTAAAAGATTGGATCAGCCCTTGACTGATAGCCGGTCTTGACTGATAGCATTCTAGCTCTGTATTCACAACCTCTCCCTCTGTTTACTGATTGAATGTGGTAAAAATGCTACCGGAGACAAGGAGCTCAATAGAATGAAATCCAGACTAGCACTGTAAAGAGATGATAATCAGTGTGTAGGAAGGCGTGGCCAGGCTACATTATCACAAACTTGAGTCAGTCAGTCCATATCCCAGTACTTTGAGCCTGCTAAGTGCTGTTGGAAGGTATAAGAACAACAACAAGTTTGGTACAACGTAGACCAAATTAGCTAATGCTAACAAAGAGGGGCATAAGAAACTAAATTTCCTTGCCCTCCTTAGCATTGGCTGGCATGTTGCTATTTGCTCTAAATTCTGTCATTCTCATACCTACAGACAGCACTCTGCGACATGAAACGACAGGGCTAAGGGTTGAATCACTCTGGATAATCCGTTTAACACACACCTCCTGCCCCCATAACACATGCACCTTTCAGAATGCAGTAATTCTGTTAAGGGCCCAAACACAAGAAAATGGAAAATGACTAAGAACTAATGGCACCAGTCCTTACTGTCAACAGTATTTTTCAAAGAATGTGATAAACAGTCCAAGCAGAGAGTTGAATGCTCTGCGCGAATTAAATTTCTGATGTTAATAAATTAATAAGGTGGTCAAATATATATACATATATACACACACACACACACACACACACACACACACACACACACACATATGTATGTATTTATTACAGTGATTTTTAGCCACACATTTGACTAACCACAAACCACAAAAGCTGTTTTTTTTCAGCATATATGCTAAAAATATTTCTTGGCAGGGTTTGGCTTGGCAGTTCCCAGTTCCCAGTGTACATCTGCATATTGTGTGTGTGTGTGTGTGTGTGTGTGTGTGTGTGTGTGTGTGAGTGTGTGGAGAGAGAGAGAGAGAAAGAGAGTGTCTGCTTGTATTTGACATTACATTATTAATGTGAATAGTTGGCCAGGTCCTCACATGGTCAGATCTCTTTCTAGTCTCAGACAAGCCAAAGGAGAAAGGCCCTGAGTGTTTGCATGAAAATAACCTCCACTGGCCCCTGTGGACACACTGTGATGCCTCCGCCGCTACGGGGACTCTGCAGCTGTGGATCTGCACTTGTCCCTCTGGTGCAGCTGTGCTGCCATAATGATGTCATCAGATGATTGAATTGAACATTTCAACCATGGAGATGAACTTCTCACACACTGAGGCATACGTGGCATTTTCCTCTCACACTCGACACAGCAGACATTTTGCAGGCAAGGCTGTGCTTGCCAATACCTTCTGTCCCTGATATTTATGTATGTCGAAGATGGCGCCTATTTTTTTTTTTTTACGAGTGCTAAATATAGGCAGTGTGCATTCTTACATAAGGCTTCATGAAGATGGTAGCATTGGACTGTGTGTTAGAGGATGCTCCGCTAGCAGATGATAGCTGTGTGTGTGTGTGTGTGTGTGTGTGTGTGTGTGTGTGTGTGAGAGAGAGAGAGAGAGAGAGAGAGAGAGAGAGAGAGAGAGAGTGAGTGAGCTCACATGAATCGTGGCAGGCCCATCTGCTGCGCACAGCCCAGACATTTTCAGAGTCTGTGAGGAGGCAAAAACGAGATTGTTTGTGGACCCTGTCATCCACGCCTGGCTTCCCCCGGAGTGACGTCACATCACAGGCCTTCCCCTTCGAGTCAGACGTGGCCAGAGTCACCAAAAGGCCAACATGGGGTTGGAGTGGTACTCGCCAGGCGAGCTGTTGGCTACTGCTGCTCAGAAACCATGGAGCCAACCATGCTATTTTAGACAGGACAGTGTGGGTGTTCGGTCAGTGCATGACACCTCTGAGATGCTGCTGAAAGACATGAGATTTGTTTTCAATCTAGTTATGTAAAATGTTCCTCCCGTACTTATAGAAGTTTCACAACAAATTACCATTTAAAGTTTCAGAAACTTGTTTGCGTGTGCATCTGATGTGACGAGCAGCTATTAGTTGTAATTAGCCAGCCTGTTTGCAGTTTGACAAGCTATGTTAACTTTGCATTGGCCCCATGGTAATATGTGATTCAAACAATAACACAGTACAATCTACAGTAATATTTGCAAGTTTCAAAATACATCACATTCTTCTCTTTTTTTATTTATTGCATTAATGGCTGACTGTTTCGACAAAGTGTGTCAACTCCAGTGTTGCAGTCTTTTCTGGCTTAAAGGAGCATACATTTATTTTAATGCTTTACGCTTTGAGCCAGCTGGATCCTAAAGTAACTGTTCTAATGAAGAGTTACTTCCATATTAAAGGCAGAGTTACTTCCATATGATGCAAGAAGCTTGTGCTGCCTGCGGGATTCTATCTGAGTGAGGCACTGCCCTCTGGCCATTCTCCCTCATCTCCTCCTCCTCACACCTCACACAGCTGCCTCTGCTGGGCCTGCAGGAGGAGAGGAGAGGAGAGGAGTGGAACGGACAGGATGTGCTGGAGGGCCTCAGGCTTTTCTTAGAGCATCTGTGCTGTTCTTTGAGCTTCACAGCCACAGGTGGGGAAATAAACAAGGCAAGCTCAATTGTGTGTGTATGTGTGTGTGTGTGTGTTTGTGTTTCATTATCATATCTTATTTTCTTACGTTATGTATATTGTGGACTGGTTGATGTACTGTAGGTCTCTCTGGGCAAATGCTGGAAAATGAAAAAATCTCAATGTTTTAATAGGACAAGAATGTAGGTAACAATCAGACTGATTTTAAGGCTTTAAATAGTGTGGGCTTCTAAGCAGGAGCTATTTCCTCTCAGCCTTTGCAGCTACAGTGCCTTACTGGCTGTCAAACTCCCTTGTGGAAAAGTTTGAAAAGTGCCTTGGAGAAGAACATTCCTCTCCCACAATGCACTGTGAATGTCCCAACTGTCTGGAGGGTTCAGCCTACTGCCAGAGTTTCCAGTGTAAACATCAGCCCAAGTGACTCATTTTACCCTCCCCACTATGGAAACACCTGTTGGACACAGAACGTGGAGTAACATGCTTGAATAAGATGTTTAGGCCCGTGGAGCAGAATGGTTTGTGGAGCAGAATGAGGTTTGTTCGCAGCCGACACTCCAGACGGCTAGCCTGTCTCTTTCACTCTGCTTCCCCGCCACCTCTGGGAAGTGTCTCCCACACTGAGGCTGTGCAATATTCACAGCCAGAGACAGTCTGGCCACTGGGTGTGACTCTAAGCATACTTTAGTGTATGTGTGTGTGTGTGTGTGTGTGTGTGTGTGCCTGCGCGTGTATAATTGTGTATGTGTGTGTGTGTGTGTGTGTTCCTGACAGGTCTGCTCTTGCTCTCTTGTACTGACAGGGTGCCAGGCCATGTGAAGTCAGTGTCCCAGGGCTCGGGCGGCGGCTACGACAGCGACAGTGTGGAGATGCACCCCATGGACGAGTGTCTGGAGGCGCAGTACTACCATGTGCAGTGTCGGCTCGGGGAGGGTGGAGGTGGTGGTGGAGGCGGCGGTGGCGGTGGCGGTGGCGGTTACGAGCGGGCAGGAGCGTCACGCAGCTGGGGGCTCCGGAAGCAGGCCATCCAAAACTGGCAGCGGCGGCCGTACCGCAACAGCACGGAGGGCGAGGAGGGCGATGTGTCGGACGTGGGCTCCCGTACCACCGAGTCTGAGGCTGAGCTGTGGGACCAGGAGTGCCGCCTCCCTGCAGACTGTCAGCAGCAGCCCAACAGATCCGCGTACCGCATGGGTATGCACCTTTCTGTGTGTGTTTGTGTGTGCAGCTCTCTGTCTGGGTGTGTTTGCATGTATACAGTTCGGGTGTGTGTGTGTTTGCGTGTATACAGTTTATGTGTGTGTGTATATAAACAGGTATATGGAGGCCATGTATCCTCTGCCTTGCTAAACTGTAATATTGTCAAAACAGAATTGATAATGCACTCAGCATGTCTGGTTGTAATAAAGAGTCTTCAAAGGAGGTATACAAAGGAGTTCCCGGGAATCACAATGACAAATCGGCACATCGTAATAATTACACATAATTAAAAAGCTTATTTGACACATCAAGTTAACACAACACTCTCTCTGACTCACCCACCATTATGACAGATAAAGACAAAAAAATCGAAGTTTCGCATAGATGTCTTTCTTTTCTTTTCTGTTTTGATTAGGACATCAGCACCCTTTAATGTGTAGGTAGAAAATGACATATACATCCCACACACACACACACACACACACACACACACACACACACACACACACGCGCTAAACATCTCCAAATTGTCTCTATGCTGATAAAAGAGAGAGGCTACACAACGCTAACCCTCATTCAGGCCCACTGCCCAGCCCATCGCAGAGAAACTAGGTCAGAGTGAGACCAGCTGGCGCTCGGGTTGCTGGCCAGAGAACAGTGTCAGAGTACAGTGAGTTATGACCGGGCCACCCTCCGCCTGACTCCAGATCAGCCGGACAGGCAGGATGAGTAAGGAGCCGTCTGCTCCTCCTTCGCGACTGAAGGTGCATCACATGCGTGCATGACACACTCACACACATTCTGCACATGACCTCACAGTGACCGCTCCAGCAATGCTTCTGGCCAAACTATATGGGGACGGTATAGAATATCCACTCTCTACCCACTCCACCTTCTACCCCTGACTGTACCTACAGGAAGGCCTCCTGAGGTCATAGTAAAGCAACCTGCCCCCCCTCTATTCCTCTCACTCCCCTTCACCACTCCCCTCTACCCATGACTGTACCCACAGGAAGGCCTCATGGGGACAGAGTAACCATCTCCTCTTCTCTCTCTCCCTCCCGACTCCACCCATATGTCTCAGCTTCTCCATCTCCATCACTCATGTCTGCGTTGCTCTGACCTTTAGTTCATCAACAGCCTTTTCTGGGTGTCCTGACTTGCTATTCCTGTTGCTCTGGGGAAGGGGCTTATCAGGCATGGTCATGCATTTGCATTTCCATCTGTGTGCTGCCACACTGACTGATAGAGGCGCGATGTGCTGCCTAAGATGAGCCTCACCATCTACCGCCTCCAGTCTTCTCTGCCTGGCCATGAGGAGGCTCTATCTCCCTGTCTTCCTCTAGCACTCTCCTGGGGTTTTGCCTTCCCTCTCTTCCTCTCTCTCTCTCTCTCTCTTTCCCTCTCTTATGTTCCCTCCGCCCTCCTTCTCTCTCTCTGTAGCTGTGGTAGAGTGGGGCGATTCCTGGGTGTGGAGGCTTTACAAGCCCCTCCTTCCCAGTCATGCAAGCTCACGGGGAGTCCCTTTATGCGGGCACCAGCTGATTACTGCCTCCCTCCCAGCACAGGCCAATAAACCCCAGCCAGCCTGTATGGTTTCTCTTCAGGGCTCTCACACGCATGGCCCCCTGAGGAAGCAGGTGTATTAGAACTGAAGGAGGAAGATGAGGAAGAGGAGGAGGAGGAGTCTCCCTCCATGTTGCAAAGCAGTGAAGAGAAGCGTTTGCATTCCTGTGCTCTATTGAGGTGGAAAGCCTGACAGTGTCTCTGCTGCACGGCTTTGTTAATGTAGTTCTGTGAGACGACGTGTCTGTCTCTATGGCGTGATCTAAAGGGGGGGGATTGTTTATGCCGCAGCAGTTGGCTGTGTGCTGCCAGTGAAAATCTTGAGTGTAGGCGTGGCGCCTTCAAAAGCCTGTTGTTTCACAAGCCACGCTGCTGCCCAGATCTGAAGCACTGACACATGTGACTCATCGTGTTCTGTTCTTGTTCCTTTCCACATAGTGCTGGTGATATCTTGGCATCAGCATTTGCCTGGCATGATGCGTTTAGGAGCGATGCGGGACTAGCAAACAGTAGTCTGTCTCAAGCTGTACACTAGTGCCACCTTGTGGATATTAAGGGAACTGCAACCAGGCAATTTCTGGGACCCATATCTTGTGTATAATTCAGGTTGAATTGGTTTGAATGCATGATTTTTAAAATGTCTTTTGTACTGTAGTTAGGTGTATGTGATGAGAACATGAATGAATGATCAGACAGAATCAACTGCATAAGACTTCCACTGACCTCTCCAACTCGCTTTCACCTAGTGAATTCTATTTTTGACTTTGTCATCCCTGTTTCTCTCCCTGATCCCTGTGAAGGTCGCTCTGAGGGCGGCTACAAGCCCTGCCGGCATGAGAAGAGCCCCTCAAAGTCGAACGAGGTGATCAGCCCAGAGGTGCTGAAAATGAGAGCCGCCCTCTTCTGCATCTTCACCTACCTGGACACCAAGACACTCCTGCGCGCCGCCGAGGTGTGTCGGGACTGGAAGTTTGTGGCGAGACACCCGGCCGTGTGGACCCGCGTCCTTTTGGAGAACGCCCGCATCTCCTCCAAGGTTTGAGTCTAAAGCCGTGAATGTGCATACTGCAGTGAAGTCACTAACTACTGTAGCACTGTTGCCACTTTCAGACACTTTTCTTTGCTCTGCTGCCATTCACTACAGTAAAGCCTCATTCATCAGTGATGTGTCATGCATTACAACCGTTCCTATAACTCTGCTTTGGGTGTGCATTGCTCATTAGTGTGGTCACTGCAGGCCTGGAGTTCAGGCTATTTCTGGCTCTCTCAGTGTCTCTCTGACGCCACCACTCAGACAGGCACCAAATGGCCAGGCCTGAAACAGAGCCCAGTTTTCTCAGAGTTAGATGCATCCAGATTTTTCACACATTGTCATGAATCATTTCAGATCTTAATCTGCCATATCGGCCCTTGTCTAACTATTCTACTCATATAAATGATTCAAAGTCAATATTATTGTCAATACCACATGTACTATACATACCTAGGAATGAATGTGTATCAATGATAATAACAAAAAAGGTTAACAGAAATGTAAAAAAATAAATTGATCTAGTAATGTAAGATGCATCTTTGGCAGAAGGAAAAGTCCTGTCATATTATCATGCTCTTTATGTGCAGTATAAGGAAACTGAACTAATCCTCTATTAATAGGGGTTATGATAGAAGGAAAATCCTTTATTAATATGGGTTATGATAGAGGGGAAATCCTTGGTGTGTAGAGTATGATGCCATGTATCCTCACAAAAACAGTATAATTTGTCTTTGAACTTCAAAATATTTGTTTTCTCTCTTTGCCTATCGTCTGTCTGTTCTCACTTCCTCTCTCCCCCTCTCCCTCTCTCTCTCTCTCTCTCCCTCCGTCTCTCTCTCTCTCTCCCTCTGTCTCTTTCTCCTTCTCTCCCCTTCCATGTCCCAGTTTTTAAGCACGCTGTCGCAGTGGTGCACTCAGACCCACTCCCTCATCCTGCAGAACCTGAAGCCCAGACAGCGGGGCAAGAAGGAGACCAAGGAGGAGTACCTGAAGAGCACACGGTACACCCCCACTAGCCAGCAGACACAAGAGGGACACACTGTGCTTTGCACATGATTGTCTTGGCTACTGCAGTTTCAGCATGAACATATGTGTGGTTTAGCATTTACGGGTTCCTGTGGGATGGTGATGTCTTCATGTCGCTGTGTGTGTCTTATATGTTTTTCACTCATCCAAGCATGTTCCTTTATATAAGGCAAATGTACATGATGCTCCTTGTCATTGGCAGTAACTGTACAAATTGTGCTGCTGTAATAGTAGTGGGTGCATGTATGTGTGTGTGTGTGTGTGTGTGCTTGTGTAAATGTACTGACGTATGACTTACAGCAGGTAGCAGATGTCTGCATTAGAGGAGGGGTGCAGGGACACATAGCTAACAATCCACAGCATGAGGGAAGGGAGGTAGTTCTTACACTATTTCTCTCTCTCTCTCTCTCTCTCTCTCTCTCTCTCTCATTACTGCCATGAATGTGGAGTAAGCCACTTGTCTACCAGCGGTGTGTCTATATTTGTGTCTGAGCGCCTCACTGCTTGGACATGGTGCCATGCTGTGTATGAGCCCACTCACCTGTTTGTCAGTAGCGCTCAGTCAGTGCTTTAGCATAGGGCCTGAGACACACAATAGTATGGGAAGAGCTAGGATTTATTGTGGATAATTTGAGAGAGAAATCTTTTGCTATTACACTGATTTAGTTCTTTAGCTACTAAAAAAGGTTCCAAGGTTACTACACTTGCAGTATCTGAAACACCGAGTCGAGAAAACAAAACTGAAAGTAAATGAAATCAAAATCACATTTATCACTGGCTTGTCAGTCAATGTAAAGCACAAAAATGATCATCGCTGGTTCTTGTTCTTTGGTTTGCAAGTAGATTCATCATGGATTGTTCATGTCTTCTATGTTTGTCATTTTTCTCCTTGTCATTCATACATTAAAATAATGATTAACACTTATTATATATATAATATCGGATATATGAATATATAATAATATATATATTGTCACCCTTTTTCTGGCAATTTAGTAACTAGTTTAACTAATTGTTACTAATCATTCAATCATGCTCTGTTCCTTACAGTAATTTTATGTCCTCCATTTGTTATGTTGTTGAGTTTATTTTGTCCAGCAGCTAAGTCATAAAACTGGATGACTTAGGACTTAAGAAATGATCCACTAGACTAGACCGGACTGCCAAATGACCATTAAAAATCCTATTCATACCTCAACCTCATAATTCCAACCACTGAGAATTTAGACAGTCCAATTTCTTCAGCTCTGTGTGAAGGCTAGCCATTTTAGTGCTAAAAGGCTGTAATCAACTATAATAGCTAGTCTCCTTCTTTCTACCTGTGACAGCAAAATTATATAGCGCAGTACCAGACATTCTTGGCACATCTACAGTATCCAGGGCTTCATTCTCCTTAGTGCAAGCCAGTATGGCATCCAAATGAGTTTGGAGTGTCGCTTTAAGGCGAAACACCTACATTGTGTTAAAACTTTCAAACCCAGTAGTCAAGTAAGACAAGAAAACATGGCTGACTAAAATTACATAACTATATGAATGTGATAAAAGCAGACACAGTTAAAACCAACTGCACACAAGAGGCACAATAGAGTGTGTGTGTCCCAAAAGGTTGGAGCTCATGCACTCAACCTGTATGGTGATGAATGTCTCTTGCCATTGGTGCCCCCTAGTGGCTGTCTTGAGGAGGGCCTGGAAGCATTGCTGAAGGCTACTGGTGGGAACCTGCTCATCCTGAAGGTGTCCCACTGCCCGAACCTGCTGACTGACCGCTCCCTCTGGCTGGCCAGTTGCTACTGTCGTGCCCTGCAGGCCGTCACCTACAGGTCAGATTGAACTACAATAGGAATGAGTGTAAAAACACGACTCTTGCCACTGAGTTGTATTATTTAACACACCAAAGGTTGACTCTGTAGATATTCCACCAGGGCTGCGTTTGTCATCCATGACAAGAGTTCAGAGTTCAGTGCTAATAGTGTACAGGTCAGCATTTCTGAATATATGTGTGTATGTTTGCTGTTGTTGATTGTGGGCCCTGTCTGTGTTTCAGGAGTGCTACAGACCCTGTTGGACAGGAGGTGATCTGGGCTTTGGGGGCAGGATGCAGAGACATCATCTCCCTGCAGGTGGCGCCATTGCACCCATGGTAAGAGACGAGAGACAATTCTGTTTCTGTGTTTTACAGTGAAGTGTTGAATAGTCTTTAAGATTTATACATACACTTACGTATGTACTTTTATCCCCCTCATTGAAGTTACCTCCAGGTGTCTGTTCTGGATTTGCTCAACCTTAATTATCACCATGGAAATTAAACACATCACATGACCTAATCGTCATTAAATCTATGCTTCCTAGTCAACAGCCAGCACGCTTCAGCAACAGATGTCTGCAGACAATTGGTCGGTGTTGGCCACACCTCCGGGCCCTGGGAGTGGGCGGAGCTGGGTGTGGCATCCAAGGCCTGGCATCTCTGGGTGAGTGATTTAGTCTGTCCTTATGACTCGCATTCTAGAGCATTTTAGTCTTCATTCACTAGAACAGGAAAGAAATAACAGGAAGTGAGTGGATGGGTGGGTGATGGGTTCAGGAAATGACCTCAGGCTGGACATAAACCAGGGATCTGAGCCCTTTTTGTGGTAAAGGTTGCCGACAACGCTGCCAAACTCTGGCTTGTCCCCACGTGGGATTTACTTACTGAAAAGGAATGTATGACCACAGCGCATACAGAAATCATAGTATCCATAGAAGACAAAACACACACCCACATCATAACACACATCTCCCCAGTATATCAGCTTCTGAGAGTGAGATGGCCAAAGATGTTCTTTCAAATACATCTCTGGAGCTATCGGGTCTCTCATCTGAGACCCATGATATGCACACTTGACTCATGGATGAACTCTCTGAGCCAAGCATTCGCCTGCCTTATTTTCTTCATGTTTGCTTAGTGTGTGTGTATATGTGTGTGTGTGTCTGACTGTCTATGTGTGTGTATCTGTGTGCCTGTGTGTGTATTTGTGTGTGTTTGTGTTTGTGTGTGTGTGTGTGTGTGTGTGTGTGTGTGTGTGTGTGTATGTGTATGTGTTGTGTGTGTGTGTGTTTGTGTGTGTTTGTGTCTATGTGTGTCTGTGTGTGTGAGTGTTGTGTGTGTACGCTATGCTTTTTGAGAGGAAATTGCAAAGGCTTGGAGGGAGCCTCCATCTTCCTGTGATGTGTGGAGCGCTTAAGGTGAAGGAAATGACATTTCTGAGCTGGTGGTGTGTGGTGCTGCTTACAGATGAGGTGGCCGTGTGCGTCTGAGACCAAGGGTGCCTGTAAATGAGGGAACATTTTGCCCTCACACAAATGTGTTCCCACTCTACCTTGATGTGACAGAGACCTGATGGGTACACTGAGGGATGGGAAATTTCATTGGCTGTGGCGTAGGCAGACTAGCCCCACTGTCTTATGTAAGATGTGTAAATGAAAGAATAGATTGCTGTTGCATTCAGGGCTTTTTGCTGGTTTGGGGTTTGAAGTTCAAAAAGGCAACCATTTGAATCATCTACGTCATAGAGAAGCTTATATCACTCAGAGCATTTTTGCCTCCTACCTAACAAAGGAGTGTGTGTGGTTTGTGTGTGTGTGGTGTGTGTGTGTGTGTGTGTGTGTGTGCTGATGTATTTTTCAGCACGAAACTGCATGAGGCTACAGGTGCTAGAGCTGGATCATGTGAGCGAGATCAACCAGGAAGTGGCCGCTGAGGTCTGCAGAGAGGGGCTGAAGGGCCTGGAGATGCTGGTCCTCACCTCCACACCTGTCACACCAAAGGCCCTACTGCACTTCAATAGTGAGTAACATACACACACACACACACACCACATGCACGCACACGCATATCCATACACACACATACATACACATGCATGCACACACACACACACAAACACACATGCAAGTACACGCATATACATACACACACATACATACACATGCACCCACACAAACAAAAAAAAACAAAAAAACACACACACACACACACACACACACACACGTAAGCACACGCATATGCATACACACACATACATACACATGCACGCACACACACACAAAAAAACACACACACACACTCACACCATGCACACACACACACACACACACACACACGCACACACACACACGCACACACACACACACGCACACACACACACACTCATGCTAATGTTAATGTCATGCCTTTCATCCCCACAGGTGTTTGCCGTAACCTGAAGTCCATCGTGGTGCAGATTGGGATTGAGGATTATTTTGAGGACCCCAACAGCCCAGAGGCCAGGAAACTCTTTGATGAGATGGTCAACAAGCTGCAGGTACAGTAAGCAGTGAGCTGGTGATGTGGTGATAGAATAGTGGAGGGGAACATTACATGACATACAGTTGTAGGGGGGTAGGGTAGGGTCAGGAAAAGATCTTGATTTGAATCAAAGGTTTGAACCAGGGTCCCATGCGTCACACCTGGCCCGTATACAGCACAGGCACTGTAACCTGTTGTGCCACAACACTCCTGCAGTAATGACTTTTTTACGTAATTGGAGTCAGTGTGAGATTCATGCCCTTTAGAGGTTGAGTCACTTGTGTGGGGTTGGTTAGAATGATACTGCTGACATTTTTTTTTTTTTTTTCTTGAAATGACTAACCGTCATGCTAACACATAGACATCCACAAATATAGATGTTTGTGAAGTTGCCTGTGTGAAGCTGTGAAGGGCTGGTGGACTTAAAATAGTCTATTGGCACACTATTAGAATACAGAGGAATGGAGGATACAGACTTACAAACTGAATCAAGGAATTTCTGAGAGATAGTATGTTACCCAAATCAGGGCAATACCAGAAACACTTAAACAAAACGCTAATGTCTATCTCTAACAAAAAAATGGCCTCATGTTGAGCTGTATCCAAAGCCATGAAACGGTTTGTGCATTCAATACCATGAAGCAAGTATCCAATACCATGAATCAAGGTAGTTCCACTGTTCTGTAGCTGTGTGAGAATGGCAGTGCAATGAATTATGGGGCCATATGTCTGTGCACCTTGATATATGGTTTTTGCTGCTGAAATCAGTTGCATAACTCACACACTCTGCTTCACACTAATGTTGTTGTGCAACCAGTGTAACATCACAGTTTGTCATTCATAGCTCTTAGCTGTCTGTTTAAAAGAAGCTCAGGCCACATTTTTGTCCTCAAAGGACTTCCACAGAATGGTGAGTTTTAGCAGAGTTCCTAGCATCTCTGAAGGTGTTGGATTTCCTGTGTGTGGCATTCACTGTCAGTCTTAGCGAGCACTGTCTGTGGGTGGAGGCACCACTGAATCTATCCATTAGTCTTTGAGTTAGTTTCACCAAAGTGCCCTTTGAATTGGTGCTGAGCACAGGAAGCTAGTCCTCAAAGAAAGGGTGGGGTGACCGGGGAGGAAGTGATGCGTGTAAGTGGAGAGAGGGAGCGAACTCACACAGAACAGCCGCCCACAGCGAGGAAGCGGGGATGAGCTCTCTCTTTATGTTGTTTTCTGACACTCGCTTTAACAAAGCTGGTGAGTCAGGACAGGCATGCCTCTCTTGGACCGTGAGTCATTCTACTTGGCCATCAGTGCATAAAGTGAGGAATGCAAGTAAATTGTTAGTGTTGGACTCTTAGCATGCAGCTCTTTCAGGGGTTTAAGTTTTCTGGTTGTGACCCTGGATTGAAGTCCCAGTAGATTCTTTCAAAATCTTTCATATGAAGTTTTGAAAAAGCGAGAGTGCTGCTTGAAAACAGGGTAGAAAGATTCAAGAGTTCTGTAGTGTTTTATGAAAGCAAACTGTAAAAAGAAAAACTGATTGTCAATCAACTGTAAGGTCAAAAAAAGGAGCAACTGAGGCACTCTGAATAGAACCAGCACATTTCGACTTCAGACATCAGACACCGATGAAGACCACCTAACAGTCGAAACACGTTGGTTTTGCACCCGCTGATTAAACTCATTTTTTATATTCAGAGTGCCTCAGTACCACCTCTACAGGATTTTCACTTTACCGTACAGCCAACAACACTCTTTTTTCTGTATTTGTATGTCTGTATCTATCTATCCCACTGTAACAGTTGGACAGTTGGATTGCATTTTCAACCATACCCATTTCAGAAGACCTATGGGCTTCTTTTCCTTGTTGTTTTGTGCCAGCATAACAAATTCCATTCATGTATTCAGCCTGTCTGTCTCGTTCAGTTTTGTTTAATATTTCCAGTCTTAGTAAGTTGTTTTTGCTGACTGTCTTGTCTCTCCCTGCATAGTTGAATCAGCTGAAGGTCATGCAGTTATCTTTTTTTTTTTTTTACCCTCCAGGCACTAAAGAAGCGCCCAGGTTTCTCCAAAATTCTCCATGTGAAAGCTGATGGTTTGTGCTAGCCCTCTGTGTCATGCTGAGAGCTACCTGTAGGTACCACCACACCTGTCCTTGACTCCATGCCCTCGATGCCCGAGGGTGAATGTATCGCACTCAGAGAACAGATTCCGAGAGGAAGAAGGCAACATACTTCACTTTCCAGACACATGAAACAGTCCTGCAATCCCACCAAGCAGACTACTGACACTTTAACACTATTTGAACTGACTTCAGTGGACAATCTTGGTTTTCTTCACTTTTTGGCAGGCAGACTTGTACCTGTAAAACCTGTAAAACATCATTCTCAGCGTCAGACTATGATGGTGTATGACTTCATAGCGCACATCTGCTAAGTGGGAAACACGATTACAAAATAAGCCTTTTTAACAGGACTGCCGGCTGCATCTGATGTCTTGTGGAATTAGCTCATGTTCATATGGCAGATAAAATGAGTGTTTGTTGGTTTGCATTGAATGGAGTCAGGAGTGCTTGTCCTATAACAACCTGCAACTTACAATTTTCTCTATGCTCATCCACAGCACTGTGTGAGAGTGTGTGTGTGTGTGTGTGTGTGTGTGTGGCTGTCTGTCCCTCTGACACAGTGTATGTATGCTTAAAAAAACTGATGGCAGAAAACACTGGAACTAAACTAACTGTAGTGACTGCATTTACTGAAACATGAGCCTGACCATTTTTTGTGAGGGTCTTGTTGGTACACACAGAAAAGAATAGACTTAGGCAAAGACGAAGAAGAACACACCAGCTTTAAATGGAATTTGCAATATATTTGTTGAGTGAGTTTGTGTTGATCAAGGCTAAGAAAGACAGTCCACATGGTTAATTCCATTAACTTCTCCACTCCTCTTTGAAAGCTGCCCTCTCTTCTCTTCTTTTCTCCTCTTCTTGTCTCTCCTCTCCTCTCCTCTTCCCCTCCTCTCTAACCTACTATACTGCTATACACCCCTCTCTTCTTTTCTCCTCTTCTCTCCTCTCCTCTTCTCATCTCTTTTCTCTCCTCTCCTCTTCTCTCTTCTTTTCTCTCCTACTCTCCTCTCTTCTCTTCTCCTCTCCTCTTCTCTCCTCTTCTCCTCTTCTCTCCTTTCTTCTCCTCTCCTCTCCTCTCTTCTCTCCTCTTTTCTGTCTGCCATACCATTTTGCCAGCAGTGCATATCATGTATTTAATGATGCCTGTAGAGAAATGTCTCAGTGATTCAGCACAGGTTCAGGTGTAAGTCAATTTAAGGTGTAAAAGTCTGTGTTTAACAGATACGCTTTGTACTGCAGTTGCTGAAATGCATCAAAGGCACATTTTGTAGTGACATTATGTCTGTTGAACAAGAATAGTGGTGACACTGTACGAGTGTTAATGGGCTCAAAATATGGTCTCAGAGACAAGTGGCGGGATGTGGTAAGTCAAAAGAAGTCTTAGAGATTTAGAAACATGGAAAGAGAGCATTTTTTTTTTTTTTGAAGATAGAATCTGTTGGCTTCAGCTTTAGGTTTTTTCTTCTGTTGTCATGCCTTATTGTTTCCATGACAACACTCCTACTCATTTTTCAGTGCACTAGTAGATAGTGAGCTGAATGTGATCTGAGCCAGAGCCCGGTATCCAGTGCTTTAACGGACACGCCTCAGTGTCCACAGGAACTCACTCAGAGGCACACAGCCATATGCAGTATGTACTGATATTGCTTGAATTGGAGTTGGTACTTGGGTTGGATCTCATCAACCAACAGACTAGTAAAGAGACTCGACTTTTCTTTGAGGCACCACAGACGTAGGCAAATATGATCAGCCTATAGATGTCTATGGTATGTCCTGCGATCATTGACTCCTCTCATGGGGAGAGACTTTATTAGGCCAGACAGAACTGACTTTCTTATAAGAACTCAGCAACCGAATCCTGAATTCAGTCCTGATGTGATGTGTGTGCAGTACATTTCTATATTGTAGAACCATGAGTGCTACATTGCCTGGAATTCTGGATGCTGTGTTGAACTGTTTCTCTTCAACTCTGATGCTCTTTCCAAGACAAAACTCTTGCTCATGCAATAAGACAGCACAGGTAATTACTCTGTCAAATGTACTAACCAACAGGCAATGGTGCTCTTTCTCCGGGGTCAGTCACTGACCATCTGATGCCATCTCTAACCAGTTAGGGCAGCGCATCCACATGGGCCATCAAACGGACTTCTGATGCATCTGTTTAAGTGCTTGAGCCCGGGAAAGCTGTTTTCCACAGTGCTGCACTGTACGGTACTTCCCATCGTAAGAAATATTCTACAGGTCCTAATAATTCTTTTGAGGTTTCTTTGAAGGTGAAACATTGCAGACTATGTAGTTAGCATAGAGGCACAACTGGTATTTGCCACATGAGCTCTCTGCTCACTGCACTTAGACAGAGAGGTCAAGGCCAGAGTGGCAACTCAGAGTCCTCCTGCAAACTGGGCCCTTTGCACCATGTTGAGCCACGGTTGTGAGTCTGTGATGGTAAAGGAGAGTCCACCGTAGTGAGCCATGTTGGAGCACTCCGTCAGCTCATCCTTCCACGGCTCAGTCACTAGTACAGTTACCACAGACAATCTGTCCCCTAAAGACTTTTCAAGAAATCTGTAAATATATATACATTGTTGATAAAGGAAAATATTGTCAAGGTCTATGAGGTGCTTGGAGGAGGATGTCCTTTTATCCCTCTGTTTCCAGAGCTTTGGATTGAAACTGGAAGGAACAGTATGAACATGACATAATCTAAATAATGGTGTTGAATTTACAGTGTCATGTATTATAGATCATTTATATTCTGTGTGAAAACAAAAAGAGTTATTTAACAAAAGGATGAAACTATTTGAACTATTTATTTCTATAAGAGAGATGTCTATGTTGGCATGTTTGTGTTTATACATCCTGTTGCCTTCTTAATTGTTCTGCTGTAGTGGGTAGACATGTCAATGTAAAAGCTGAAGTGCTTGCTAAGGTTTTTAGGATGTTTATTTTTTGGTTGATCAGTTGTTGCACCACTGTGGAAAAAAAGATCAACAGTTCAAATGTCAAGTATTATAGTGTGAGTTTGCAGTTTTTTTCTGTTCAGCTCTATCCATGTTCCTCATTTATGATGGATGCACTTTCCACTAAGCGCTTATCAAAATTCATCGTCAGGGTCGCCGCCAGAAATTTTGGGGCCCCAAACATTGATTATAACATTAAAATGTTCTCTGGGGCCCCCTGTCAGTGCCAGGCCCTAGAATTATCCTAATCCCCCCCCCGGTGGCACCTCTGTTCATATTTATCACTTCTCCAAGATAACAAGACATTTCAGTGATATTAGTGTAATACCACAGGACTCATCCGCTGTCTCGTAGCACAAAGCCAGCTGTTCATTTTTTCATGCGGGGTCATCAAGTCACAGCAAAAAGATGAAACAATGAGTTTCCCATATCTTTTCATAACCAACCTGTCCCTCTGGTGTGGATTTGTTCAGGTAGTTTTATAAGACATTGAAGGTAACTGCTACTCTTAAGTAGCAATGATTGATGACGTTGTCATGTGTTCACATTCCAGATTCCAGGAAATCATTCTTTTCATTCTGTATCTTCAAGTCAAAGTGTTCCTCGAATCAGTGACCAAAAATGCAAGCAACTTTGAAATTCCTACTAACTATCAATCAAGTAAATATGTTAAAATGCAGTTTGTCATTTTACCCCAAATTTGTGATAAAAGAAAAAGGTCTCTAAATTAGAAAGAATTTGTTTATTATTCAGTCAGGGTGTTTTTTTTTTAAAGTTGGAGAACCTCTGTTGAACAGTATAGTTTGTTCACTTTCTGTTCACTTGCCTCTGAATTTTAAATGTAATTTTAAATGATTGAAAAAAATGGCACCATCATCCTAGGCAGGATTTTCTCTCCTCTAAGCCAGAAATGATGTTGGGCTTTAGGCCTCAATATTCAATTGCCTTTTTTGTAATGCATTTCCATGCAAATGCAGCGTTGCTTTTCCTAAAACCAGAATTGTGCCAACATATCATGATGTTTGTATTTCTGTCATTAGTACCTCTCTTACCTCTCAGTGCATATCTCATGTGTCAATGATTGTACTCTATTCCCATTGGTTTGAATTGTAATGATACATTACCTCAAGGCATATTTGGGCAACAGATTGAACATGTTCTTCATAAATTGTTGCTCCATTGCTCCATTGGTTTTTAAATGGTGTCATTTTTATAACAACACTTTTATGTCACACCAGATGTCATAAACCTAAAGTTTGATATTTATCGTATCGAAACCATTACAAATATTTCATTACAGGTTTTTATTTACTGTTACTATTACTGGTATTAACCATGCATTTGTGATGCCTTATTGAATGCTTACCCATATTTAAGACCATTTCTTGCATTGAGATACTAAACTGTATTTACAGTGGCATGCCATACATACTGTAACTTAACAGGATGTTCATTTTTGTGATACAATACAAGAAATTTCTTTGCTTTTGTGTTGGGAACAAATGTAATGCCTAAAACTAGACCTGGCATGCATTTGACATGCAGCAAGCCTGTGTTTTGGAAGATGGACTCCATGTACCACATGAGCATCATTTGAGAAGTGCTGGAGATGTTTTATCAATGTCACTGACTAGTACATATATATATAGATATATATATAGATATATTCTCACTGTGCGCTTTCTGTTTTGCACGACAAATTGTAATTGGTACTTGCAATTACATGTCAATATGAAGAGGTTGGAGTTGAACAGAATCTACAAAGAGTGACTTGTTTTACTGAAAGATTCAGTTCTTTGGTTGCCTGGATGATAGGTTGATTGTTTTTTTGTTTTTTTTTAGATGTCTGGAAGAGAAAAAAACATGCAAGTTCATAATGCATTAAGTACATACTGTCTAAAGCTGCAGTACATTCATTGAGAACTCATGTTATGAAGAACATAACGTGTTCTATTCCATAGTGTATCAAACCAAATACATAAGTGATAACTTCCCTCTAGCTACTGATTTTGTGTTTGCATAATGAATACATTGTTTAGATTTTAGAAATCCACTGACATAAAGACAGATGTAGTTTTCAGAGTGATTTAATAAAACAACGTCATGTATCCAAACAGATCAGTAGCAAACTAACAGTTTTTAGACAGTAATTTGTTTTCTGTTCCCAATGCAAGAATTCAGGAAATGCCTGTGATGTCTTGCTGATGTATTCTTCAGGATGCATTTTATCTTTTAAAATTTTGCACTATTTCAAGCAAACAATTATTTAAGACACTGGGACAACATCATGTGGAAATTTTAAAGGATGCTGATGATGCTGCTTTGGACCAAAATATCAACACATACTAACTAGGATGAATAGAGTGATCATCCGATTACATGTCAAAAAGTTTTTTTTTTTTTATTGTTTTTTTTATAGATACCAGTGGAGCAACTCCTCTATGACTTCCTTGCATTGTCAGTGCTTTACTAGTGTGCAATACATACCTGCCCTCTTGGTATTGAATTTTTAAGTGGGATAAGGCTGCAGTGTAGTCTGTTCAGTCTTTTGTGTGCCTAAAATTAGATAGCTCAGCCAATCAAAGGTATGTAGGTTATGTTATTGTCAAATCAATGTGTGCTCATTGCCGATAGTGTCCGCAGTGCAAATAAAGTTAGATTTTGACGCAGCTCAGTTCTCAAATGTTTTTGTCCCTCTAGCATCTGATTGTCAGGCAGTGCACATTACCTGACCTACTTGGATCGAATTGAATTGAATCCAGTTGGGTCGCTTTCTACTTGCAGTAGTTGTTTTATGAGCACCCTGTATTGGCAGTGGGGCATCATTCGATTCCTTGATAAATAAACAGGCAAGCACAGTGAAACTCTGAAAGTTGTAGATTCAAAAATACTTGCACCATACTTGTCAACTTGTCATGTTCCTGTCAGTAGTCAAGAATTAAGTTAAGACATTGAAATTATTACCTGTACATTAACATTTTAACAAGCTACTTGGGCTGAAGTAGATTTTAAGAATCAGAATAGATTCTACATGGGAAGGAAGTTCTAAGAATCAGAATACAGTAGTAGTGTTGACTTGCTGGCCAATCGTTTTGTGGCCATAGTGAACTGAAGCCTGGCGCATGTGAAGCCATTATCTGAGCACAGGGAGGCAGCAATATTCCACGTGAAACTCAGCCTCATCCACAGAATCCCTCCCGTTTGCTGCAGAAACCATGGAACATCAACAGCGTGATTGTTGAGAGTGCTCCTGGTCCCACAGCTCTTGTGCCGAGCTCTTTGGGCCTGAGTCCGTTCTTCTGACTGCTCCTGAATGAGAAACAGTGTTCTCAGGGGAAGCGCCAGGCCTGACTGGTTCCTGGTGCTATGTTAACTCAGTCCTCTCACTGGCAGAGAAGAGATGGTTTTGCTCTCAGGGCAAATTCCTAGTGGGTCAGTGTGTCACACAAAAGCATTTGCCCACCTCTGGCACTGAGGAGCCTGCTGGGAGGGAAACTACACTATATGTTACACCTTTACAGAATTACTGAGTCATCGTTCACAGGGTATGGTTACTGCTCCATAGAATAGGATCCATGCAGCAAAATCTATCACTTTTAAATTTTGTATCAGAATCAGTGCTAGACACAGCACATGCAAACACATGCAGGAGTCGTGACACTGCTTCAGGCCTTCAAGGTCAGTAACAGCATGTCGGTTTCACACAATCACCATCATCTCATCATCTTTGAATTATTATTGCCTGTCTCACCAGCAGTGATTCATTCAAAGGGAGTGGCATCTGGAGTGATCCGGATAAATTAATTAGCTCATCGTAATTATCAAGCTTCTGCGGGAAGGCACTCTTATCCAGCAAACATATGACATCTTGTTAACCCACTCCAGACTGCAGCTTTCTCAGCATCAGACATGAGTTGTTTATGGCATCAAACACTAGTTTCACTTTCCTGTCATTGTCAATGGTGTCAAACGGAAATGGTAGTGGATGTGGATGGAATTGGAATGGAATGAAAATTTACTGGAACCCCCTCCAATGTCTGGAGAAAAATACTTGACATGCAGGCCTAAATCAGATGCGTGCGCTGTACAGTGTTCCCTCTATCATAGTCATAGATTGAATATCTCAGTGTCACCTCACCTCATGCTTTCTTAATCCTCAACAGAAAAGTAACACATTTATACAATCATACGCATTTATATAATCATAGTCTTAAATGGGGCAGCAAATATTCCTCATATCTTACTCAATGTAAATCACATTAACTCTATGTCTTCATATACGCCACTTCAAATGGATTTTTTACAGTACAGTGCACCTGAGTACCTGCTGCGGACGGCTCAGAACACGGAGTTCTGTTCTAATGTGCCGGCCTCATCCTCACAGGAGGTTGTCAGAGAAACGCACCTCAGACCCAGCAGAACTCCAAGGTTTTCATCATGTCAAAGCATCACTATAAAATCCTAAGTCACTGGTTATTGTGACAGCCAGATATTATGTCACCCCTATTCATCCCAGTGAGCTCTGGGTCTGGGCCAGTCTAATCAGCTGCACACTGAGACATTGGAACAGTTTCTGATTCTAACTGTTCCATTTCCCAACATCTTTGTCAATAATACTCAATATACTCTACACTCACCAGAGTGTTTGCCTTGTTTCCCTATAGCCTATAGCAAGTATATAAAGCCTGTTATGCTGAACTCACTGTGTGGACGACTCTCATTAGCTGCGTCGCTCAAAAAGTCTCACCCACAGGAATTCCTGCCTCTGTGTAACATTCCCTTCTTCTGATGTAAGAAGGAGAGGCTGAGGTGGGAGGGCAGCCCACCAAACACACGCACTCACAATGTTATTCATGTCAAGATGTGTGGAGACACTTCTGTGGTCTGGGCTGGATTTTAATGGTCAGTGGAGTGTGAACACAAGACAAAGGGCAAAACATCAGGAGTAAGCCATCACTTTCCAAAAGGATTTCATGCTGGTTCTCAAGTACTCTCTTTGTGTCTTCCTGTATGAGAGCTTCATGAAATTCCAGAGAATGTGGGAGGAAAATGCCTGTAATACACAAACAAAAACACACGCGCGCACACACACACACACACACACACACACACACACACACACACACACACTCACACACAACTCTGGGATCCAGACCATGTAAATCTTGTATTTATTCATGAGCATTAGTCTTGACTGAGACTTGTATCAATGCTGGATAAACCGTATATAGTCAGTGCTTCTCATCCATCAATCCATGTTGTCAGCCAAAGAAAAATGTGTTAGATGAGATAATAGGTATCAGCTGAATGTGAACACGAGAAAAAGGGCAAATCAGGAGTAAGCATCACTTCCCAAAAGGATTTCATGCTGGTTCTCAAGAACTCTCTTTGTGTCTTCCTGTATGAAATTCCAGAAAATGTGGGAGGAGAATGCCTGTAATACACACACACACGCACACACACACACACACACAACTCTGGGATCCAGACCTTGTAAATCCTGTACTGAACATTAGCCCTGACTGAGACTTGTATCAAAGCTGGATAAACTGTATATAGTCAGTACTTGTCATCCATCAAGCCAAGTTGTCAGCCAAAGAAAAATGTGTTAGATGACAGACTAGATACTACTAAATGTGATGACATAATAAATGTAAAGATAAACACTGAGCACTCATCTGTTTCTCTGCCAGTGGCACATGTTCTGTAGGTCATGTGTGGCGTGAGTGCCGGGCCACTTCAGAGACCTTGGGAATCGACTGAGAGGCGCTCCTGTAGAAACACCGTCAATAAGAATTTTGTTCTGCTCCCATTGCAGGCTGATGCTCAACCTCTTGGGGTTTGGCTTAAAAAGCTCAGCCAGCTGCTCAGATGGATGGCCTTATTTTGCTCAACTGCTCAGATGTGTGGCCTTATTTTTGCTGCTGACCACCACATCCCTCCATCTTCCTGTTGAGAACCTTCTACAGTGGAACCAAGGTGACATTCCATAGCATGTCCCTGACAGGTACAGTGGTGTGCAGTCCCTAGAACCAGCATACATTATGCAACATTGTTGCTAAACATTCACACTCACACCCTGTGGCACACATCAGACTGGCAGTGTACCAACACTGCATGAACTTTGACTAATCGTATTAAAATGGGTGCAGTGCTGTACTGGGCTGAGGGAGCCTGAGGTTCACACAACTTCCTTTGCTACCACCCTGGGATTAGCATGAACAAAGACAAAGGCACCATTATTTCCAAAAAAAACTTGGTAATTTTATTTACAGTTCAAGTCAATCACATGCACATACATTTTTTTTCAAATGAAAAGAACATGAAATTAGCAAAAAAGTAATGCATCTCATTTTTTAATTTTCCTCCAAAATAGCAATTAAATATACAAAAATAGAGCTTACAAATACTGTACAGCAAACGTCTCCAAAATATTCTGCTGCAGAATTCTTAGTTTTACAAACATGTCTGTGAGGTTCACAAACATAATCAGTGTTAACACAAGCAGGATGTGTTGGGGTGGGGGGCAGGGTCCTGGACATGCCAGGGGACTATGGGGGGAGGGGAGGGGGTGATGGGGGGCACAGGACTAGTTGAAAATGAGGGTGAAGCTTGACACTGAATAAATATACAACACACTATGTAAACAGGAGCAGTACAGAGATTGTGTATGTGAGTGGAGAATGGGGGAGGGTAACAGTAAAAGGGCTGGCAGAGTGAAAAATATTTAAGGCCCAAACCTGATCTAAAAATTGGCAGTTTCAATTCAATTTTAAATTTTTTTTTTTCCTCAGACACCAGAGTTGTACAGGGTTCTAGCTAGATAGCTGATAGATGGCGGCTAGACTGTGGTTTGGGATACGAGTGTATGCAAGCTGCACCTCATTATGTCACGGTCCCTCCACCTGAGTCAAATGGTCGGTTGTTCTTTCCAGTATGGGCTCAGGCAGTTGTGAGGGACATGACACCGTCAAGCCAGTCAGAGGAAACCCCAGGGGGGCTTTCAGTGTGCACCGGGGGGCACTTCTGGACAGGTACAGATAGATAGCCGACTGAAGCTAACCTCATCCTTTTAGCATGGAGTCATTTGGCAATGTGTACATTACAGATGTCATTTGTGCACCAATAGATTGGAGCAACTGCACCAGTTGTGTTAAACAGTGATTTGTGTGATATGGAACAAAACTGTTTGGAACTAAGGCAGAAACATCGTCCAGTCTGTGATTTTAGCTGAAATGTATGACACAGGCTGGGTGTGATTGGCATTGGCCAAAAAGCACTAATGTCACTGATCATCAAACTCTCAAACTGCTAGCACACCTAGTCTGGCCTTTCTTAAGTTAATGAACTGTCTATGATTGCGGCAGGCTATTCTAACAAAGTCAAATGTTTTATGGACATATAATCTGACTGCCATCATATCTACTCTCACAGACATTCACGGACTGGCAAGCAGTCCTACTTACTAAACACGTATGAGGTAATCTTATGTATGTATGTCATCTTGGTACACATCGTTATATAAGTAGCTAATGCATCGATTTAAAGCTGATAATATAGAACTTGTGAAATTGTGACCAACTTAAGAACTTTCCCTGGAAGTGTACATCATTTCTATGTCTGTTACAGAATTTTGGGGGATTAAATCGTGGTGATAAATGCTGTGTAAATGCAGGCAAACACACTCTTACTTCACTTGGCTTTGCCAGCCTCTATGTGTTTTATGGTCAGCCCAGTGGCATGGTCTCAAACCATTCACATTATCCTGTTCTTCACAGTCCTCCTGTACCTTACTAAAACATACATTCAGTGGCAAAACCACACTTTCAAGAGAAAGATGACTGAATTCAAACACGCTTTGACATGACTCAGTTGTGCAGGGTTTCTACTAAACATTCCAGGTCTTGTCTGAGGGGATTTAAAAGAGGAACCAAAAGTGGACAACAGTGTTGTGTGTTACAATAAGGGACAGTTATGGAAGTGGAAAAAGAGCAAAAAACCCAGTTGTGTGGTTTTACAATTTCCCCAGTCAAGAACCCCCCCGAGTAGTGTGTTGCTTTACAAACATAAACAAAATGCATGACACAAGCACAGAAACGCACAACGCTCCAATTGACAACCTGCACTCTGAAACACAAAAGATGTAAGTTTGTATTTACATACAAATCATGTTGACGAGTGAAAAGTCTGGCCTAGACCCTGCACCCACACTGTTCAAATACAAAATGGAGATTGTACAGAAACAGTTTGGCTTTTCTAAGGGGCACTCTGCTAAAAGTGAAACCATAGTGTATAATTATAAGGTCTCAATGTACACCTCTTTTATTGATCTTAGGCTGTCTAAGGAAGGGGGGGGCATCTCACATAAATGCAGTGTTTGGCAGTAAGAATGCCTGTTTAAAGGAAGGCATCAGAGAAGACACAAAAAAACAAACCCATAAGACTGATCACTCTTTCAAATCAGTCGGCTAGTGAATTGTGATGTAGTATCACAAAAAAGGAGAAGTCTGTAATTATTCCTATATAGGGGTGGGAATCGAGAGCCGGAATCGAGTAGAACCAAGAATTGTATGCCTCAATTCATTGGAATCATATCCCTCTGACATCATGAATTCTTCTTATCAGTGCTGTCATGTGTTTCAGACCTTGGCCAATGGGTCTTTCTGTTTACAAAATTGAAATAGATGACAGTTCTACATGGGTTCCCTCATTCTAATAAGTTGCTATGGTCACTTTTTTACAGTGGGCCATATTATAGGCCAGTGCACTGATACTGAAAAGCTGTGTAGAATACCTAATAAACAGTACAGAATTGATAAGAGAATTGATAAAGATTTGGACTGATAAGCAGAATCAACACTGGCATCGATACTGATAAAGTCCTATCAATTCCCACCCTTATTCTTATCCCCTGTTTGTTAATTCAGAGGCAAATGACAGCCCATTATGCACAAAGGTGATTACAATCTAGGTCACTCTCCTCTCTCACTCACTGGTGCAAATATAGAGCACCTGAACTCTTCGTACCAAAACATGCACTTTCTTCCACAGCAGCTCTGCGCTGGCAGGGAGTTAGGCCACTGTAAACAAAAGACAACACAAAGGAGTCCCCTGGTGGTGGTGGTGGTGGTTGTGGGCTGTCGGGTGGGGGGATGAACAAAAACTGCCACGGCTGATGGGAAAGAGCCAGAATAAGGGCTCAGAAAGGCAGCTATTCTCTGCGGAGAATTAAAACGCTGCCTCACCTGCTGACCATGGTAGCCTCCACAGGCTCGGCACTGATCCACACAGAGAAGAGGGGCCGACGTCACCGACACGTGGCCAGCCAGGGCTCCATTGAGCACCAGGCCAGAGGCCTTTTGTGCTGGGGGACACACAAAGAGCCCCAGGAGGGCTTGCTACAGCAGCCCTGGGATATGCTGAGCTCGGCTGGAATGTCACAGGGCCTGTCACCTATGATCAGTCTTCTCTCCAAAATAAGTCCTCCAAGGGACTCACAGATTTAAACAGCTGCTAGTATTCAGAGATTACAGTCCCAAATTAAGGCCCTTTCCTCAGGGATCATGAATAAGGGGAAGCTTTGTTCTGAATGGGCTGGTGCTTCAGTCAAGGCTGTGCCACTTTTCGACAAGATACGTAATAGTACATAATGTCATCACTAACAAGCGCATCTAAAAATGCATGTGTCCTTCTCAACACATCTTGGCGAACGCTCGATTAGTCAGCAATAAGTGATAGGGATGTGGCATCGAACCAGATAAAATCGGTTGAAACAGAAATCGCAACAACGCTCTAGAAATCACAACGGGTGATGTAGAAATCACAACGGGTGATGCAGACGCTGTGATTGGTACAACTCTCACAATCTCAATGTCATTTTGAAAAGAGTGATAATGAAGTAATGATTGCAGCACCAACATATTTACCCTCCTGTTCTCGACAACAACCGTTTATCGCTGACATCAAGGCCCACAATTAATTTAACTTTTTTTTGTTTGGTTGTTTTGACACAATTTTTAGACCAAACAGTTTGACTGTGTTCCATAAGAGGGTGAGGGGTTGTCACTAGAGAGATCAAAAAGTACCCAGATGCAGATCAAACCAGTTCCTTGAGCACTGTTCCATATATCTGATGTGTTCAGAATAGAGAGAAATAGAAAGAGAGAGAGAGAGAGGGGACGAGAGGAACCCTTCTACAAGGAAACCCCTTCTACATGGCTTAGGGCATGGGGAAAAGAGCTGCCAAAGGCAGGTTTGAACTGAATTTAACCATAAATCTCATCCTTCACGTCACATGAGATACACTCACAAGTCACATAAAACACACACCAGGCTTCAAAGGTTAGCACAGGCATTTTAGTGTCCGACTGGGGTCAGTGACATGCTGACCAGCTCTCTCTCCCTCTCTCTCTCTCCAAAATACTTCACATTCACATTCACAAGACGGTCTGTCTCAGGGTCATCCTTGCTTGAAACTTTGCACACACAAACACAAACACAAACACACACACACAGGCCCATCACCTGCTCCCCTGTTTCTCTCTGTATCATGCATCCAGTTTAATGTGTGCATGTGTATTTGTACAAGAGACCATCACTAAGTGTTCTGAATCCTACTGAATCTGCTCTAGGCAAATAATAGTGGGGAGGTAAGTATCCCTTTCAGATAGAGTATCAATAATATATTTACTAGAGATTTGCCCTTGCTTTCTTTCTTTCTTCTTGTTTTAATCATTGTCCCAACTAACCGAAAGCAAATGTGGCTTTGTACACAGGAAATGGAAAGAAAAGTAATACAATTAATTAATTGTAATAAAATATAAAATATGATCTTGCTACTATCTTCACAAGCAATTAAGGTTGAATTCTTATAAAGTGCTTGTTAAAAACAAAAGAAAAGAAAAGAAAAATCATTTAAAAATGCAGCCGTTTTCCATTTGTAATTTGTAAGTTTTGTAGTCTGCAGTTTTTGTTGTTGTTGTTGTTGTTTTTCTTTTTTGTTTTTTTCTGCTTGTCTTGTTGTGCTGGTGAGCCCAGAAAAGTGCTTTGGTTGTGAAAACAGTCAGATTGACCACCACTTAGCCGCAGAGGAAAGATGGTCATAAAATGAAACAGAAACAAAACAGCTGGAGGAGAGTCATGAATATTCATAAATAGTGAATTCCTCTTTTGTTTCTTTTTTGTCTTTCGTCATTGGTGTGTGTGTGTGTGTGTGTGTGTGTGTGTGTGTGTGTGTGTGTGTGGGCAAAGAAAATTGATGGTGGCATTTCAGCAGCTGGGATTTGCTGCATAGAAACTGGAGCTCTCTTCCGTGTGTCCCAGACTGTGTGCACGTGTACCTGTACAGGTGAGTGTGGTGGGGGTCAGGTAAGGCAGTGCCTCTGGGAGCTTTGGGGGCGGGTTGGAGGGGATGAGGGAGGGAGGGAAGCGCAGGACGCAGCAGAGCGGGGCGGGGGAGGGAGGGGAGGGGAGAGAAGGCGGCGGGAGTGGGAGCGGGCATCCGAGGCGACGTTACACCAGGTTCTCCACCCCTGGTAGAGGCTGCTGCATGGGGCCCTGCGGCTCTGGGCTGCCCTGCTGCTGTGCCAGCTGCAAGACGGGCATGTTGCACAGCGGGCACACCTTCCTCACCTCCAGCCACTTAATGAGGCACCTGGAAGAGAGAGACACAGACACATTAGTAATGAGATTAGTAAGAGTGGGGTGGTGGTAGCGTAGTGGTTAAGGAACCTGGCTAGCGTGTAAGTAGCCTGGAAAGTTGTGGGTTTGAATCCCGGCTGCCACCGTTGTGCCCTTGAGCAAGGCACAAATGTAATGTAAATGTAAGAGCCTTGTCATTTAGTGGGACACATTAGCCTGATATTTGCATCACCTCTATGGAAAAGCAGTTACAAGAGGAAAGTTACAGCACAAAACTCTTCTTCTTGGTGTAAAGTTACAGCAGGCAATGCATTAAGGGGCTGAGGTGCCTCCCATAGCCTCACACAAGTTCAGAGGGTGGGAGGGAGTGTGTGTGTGTGTATGTGTGTGTGTGTGTGTGTGTGCATGTGTCTGGACATGTGGAGGCTGCTGCTCCCTAACAGACGGCCTGGGGGCTGAGAGAGGCATCTGAGCGAGCGTGAGTGACCACACAGAACACAAAGGCTCATACTTGCATACTTGTGAGGAAGGAGCAGAATGCCCAGGTGCAGATTTTAGGCCCCTTCCCCCACAGACAGAGTGAGTGAGAGAGAGAAAGAGAGGAAAGAGAGAGAGAGAGAGAGAAAGAGAGAGAATGAGAGAGAGAGAAAGGCACTTCCACCCTAACACACGTGAGCCAAGGAGTGCTGCAAGCTCTCTGATGGTGAATAATTTACTGTGGGTCTCTACTGGAGCTATTCTGGGCCACCATCTCCCATAGGACAGCACTGCACTAGAGCGCTAAGAAGGAGGAGGGGATATCCAGAGGAGCCCACTGCTGAGGAGAGGAGGACTGAGGAGGACAGTCACCGCAGAGGTCAAGGGGACAGTAGGAACAACGAGGATTATGGGAAAAATGTACTTGGTAAAGTAAGAGTAGATAAGAATGTCTAGAATAAACACAAGAGTTTGTGCGTGCACAATGTTACTGGTGTTTGAGCTGTGAGTGTGTGTGTGTGTGTGTGTGTGTGTGTATGTGTGTGTGCTTGGTGTCTTAGTCATATGTGTGTGTGTGTGTCTGTGTGTGTGCTTGGTGTCTTAGTCATATGTGTTCATTTAGTCGGCCAGTGTGGGGTCTGTGACCTCTGATGATTTTTTACTTGCTTTGCAGAGGAGTGTGTAACAGCGTAGGCATTTTTTGTAAGCAACCTTGTGTGCGTGTGTGTGTGTGTGTGTGTGTGTGTGTGTTTGTGTGTGTCTGTCTCTCTGTGAGTCTGTCTATGTGTGTGTGTGTGTGTGTGTATCTGTGTACTTTGTTTACATTGACAGTGAAGGGAGCCTCCCCTCTCATGTGACCTGTGCTGGGGTTGTAAAGTAGGCCATAGCAGGGGCCTCTCTCTCTCTCGCTCGCTAATAAACAGGCCAAGACTAACAGCCAGGCAGAGGAGGAGAAGCACGGGGCCCCCTCACCACCTGACCACCACTCCCCCCCTCCTACTCCTCCATCCATCCATCAAGAGACACAAACACAGACAGGCACACACATGTTCACAATAACTACACTCACTCACCACACATACACACTGACATAACACAACACTCACACTCATTCATGTACGGCAGACCTTACATGTAGTTGGATACGGTCTAACACAAACATGTAAGTGTGTGTGTGTGTGTGAGAGAGAGAGAGAGAGAGAGAGAGAGAGGGAACTTACTTCCTATGAAAGGCGTGTTTACAAGGGCAGATCCCCAGTTCATCTTTCTGTTTGAATTCCTCCAAGCACACCGCACAAATCTGCAGGAAACAAAATGCCAAGAAGATGACACACTTCTTGAAAAACAGGAGGCTCACACTGAATCAGTGCAAGTCGTAGTGATAGTGATGGTGATGATGAAAAGCAACATCTGAGGTCAGGCTAAAGGTCAAACTGTGGCCTATGAAACTGTGGCCTCAACACAGCTCAGTGTAGCCCAGTGCCAACGATAAGCAACATATGGTACTCAGCCTTCAAAGGAGGCCTGGCAGGCGGGTCAAACTTTGTCCTACAAATCCAGCTCAGTGTAGCCCACAGACTGGCCAAGAGGCTCCACTGCAGGCATCAAACACAAGACTCAGAGAAGGACTCTACTCTCTACAGCTCTACTCTGTCAGATGAAAGCAAAGAGGAACAGATAGATGTGAATGGGGCCTGACTGTGAGAGGGATATCAACTATCAGCCTGTCTTGTTGTCAGGGTCCTTTTATTCTTTGATCTGTGAAGACTTCTCTTTCAGAGCTAACCTCCCACTCAAAAGTGATCATGTACGTTAACAGACTTCCGATGCCAAAACACTGAGCCTGCCAACTGGAATTACCTTGGAATTAAAACTAGAATGTGGCAAAAAGTCAAGGATATTGACATCACCATAGATACCAGAGCAGAACATGCCAGAGCAGGCTGCTGCATGATAAAAGCCTGCGTCCTACCAAAGCACAGAGAGAGTACAAATCAGATAGCGATTTCATTTAAAATATGATGTAACGACGAGAGCAGAGTGAAATACTTTCTTCCTTTACCCGTCTTTGGAGAGGCGTTAGAAAGCGAATTACATAACACAAGGTGAAATCATGTCCTGGCTGGCTTTGCCTGTATCCGACACGCCCGACTGGAAATCCTGGAGAAGCATCCAAATGAGAGGCAGGCCACACGCACACACACACACACACACACCACACACACACACACACACACACACACACACACACACACACACACGGCCTTGGAGGCTGAGGGTTTGGTGAATGTTATGTGGCTGACACTGCCAAGATTGCCCGTGGCATAAACAGGCCGTTAAGGAAAGCAAACAATATGAAGCACAAGTTAGCTCACTCATCAGGGAAACTGCCTTGTCACCGAACTTAAAGCCTCACATCTACTAGCAGCTTAGAATGGCTAATATAATACAAACAAAGATGAAGAAAAAAGTGTTGTTTCAAGCCCTTTATTGATGAAGACTCCTAGATAGAAATCCTGCTGTGACCTTATGAAAAGCACAGCCAAACAGATGTAGCATATTTTACATACTGCTGTATAATGCTGGCCATCTCTAACCCTGAAGATTGCACAATATTTGGCACACGGAGTACTGAAGGTAGCTTGGGGACAGACTCATTCACTGATCTCAAATAGAGTCTGATTATTTACAACCGGCAGGAACTTTAGCCAGAATAGTAACGGGCGTAACAGACATAACGTTTCATTTTAAATCATTAGTCTATCTAACCTGTAACACTGATCAGGGATACCTAATATTACATCTGTATTCACAAACAATAATAGCCACTGAAATCTGATAGTGAAACCACATCAGTAGTGAGTGAATTACACATTCATCTTTGCTGTATACATTTACTTGCTCTTCAAGGAGCAATTCTTGGCCACTGTCATTTTCTATTTCAATTTGTTTGTTTTGTTTGTTTGTTTGTTTGTTTTGGAAACTCTAGAGCATCAAGAGATTCCAGGCTGGCTAAATATCCTCCCAAATCCTAACAATTGAACCTCTGAAAAGTTAATTAGCATGAATCAGTCCTCCTCATCACACTGCCTCATGCCAGTGAAGTGTTTGAGGGTTGAGGACAGTGCCGAGAGGCTAGGGCTACATCAGGTAAAGTTGTTGTCGCCTCTGTTGTAGCTAAATTCACTGACTACAGTGGAAGCTGATCGGTATGGCAGATGCTTCAGTAATGTACCTGATGTAGGCTCCCCTTAAGGAGGGCAAGGGTCATTGGGACTGAGCCCTTATCTCACTGTGATGGTGAACACGTGTGAAGATAGTGGCCAGAGGCTGGACAGCACATAAGGCCAAAGACAGTGAACAATAGAAAACAGGTTATTTATCTCCTTCACTTCTTGTTTTTCCAATGTTTCTCTAATTTCCTCCATTTCTTCATTCTACACACCAGAAAAAAAAAAAAAAACTTGCTGTACTTGACAACCTGGTGAGGCCATCCTGTCTGTTACTAGTTAGCACCTAGTGTAGGATCTGTTACTTGTCCCAGCGTAGCAGTATGAACACACGTAAGTGACACTCCTGACCCTGACCCTGACCCTGACACTGCTTTCCTGCACCACACTGGGATGACCTACTTCTCTACCTCCAGTCTGATATTAACTACACTCCCAGTCATAAATCAGACAAAGTAAATACAGCTAATAGTGAAACACCACTGTAAGTCTTACACTGCAGTCATCCTCCCGGGCAGTCACTGTGTGGATGCCTTGTTATGTGTGTGTGTGTGTGTGTGTGTGTGTGTGTGTGTGTGTGTGTGTGTATGCTGAAAGTAGGGAGGTGCAGCAGCTGGAGAAAGAGAAGAGTCAGTGTGAGTGTGACAGAGATGGAGAAGGAGACTATGAGGCCACAACAAACCTCCTGTAATCCCTCTGAGTGAGTGTGTGTGTGTGCGTGTGTGTGTGTGTGTATGCATGCGTGCCTGAGTGACCGAGTTTGTATGTTGTGTGAAAGACACCAGGGATTTACACTTGCATCTTCAGCTCTCCACGAAACTAGTAAGAACGGGGGCAGTGTATTGAGTGCATTGTTAGTGTGGCTCCAGACGACGTGAAGAGGTGGTCAATGACCTGGATTAGACACTGCTGAGCTCTCCTGTCTCTATTCACTTCCTTATTCACACTCCCAGTCGTGGGGCTCCAGTGGCTGCTCACTGAACTGTCAAAGTGATGGGTGCAGAACAAAGAGCAGAGAACATGAACAGCGCCAACATCACTCTTAACAGACAGGGCCTTCTGCTTGTAGGAGTCGCCCATACACACACACACACACACACACACACACACTTACTCACATACACCAGCTCCTTCCCTACCATCTGTCTCTTTATCCCTCTGCCCTTTTCAGCAGTACAGCGGGTGAAAGTGGGGCGACCCAAAGTCCACCTCCATAAGTTAATGCTTCTGAGCAGATTGCCCCTCTTTCCCTGCTCCTTTTCTCCCTCCCTCCCTCTCTCTAACTCTCTCTCTCTCTCTCTCTCTCTCTCTAACTCTGTCTCTAACTTTCTCTGTCTCTGTCTCTCTGTCTCTGTCTGTCTCTCTCTCTCAGTGGTTTGTGCTGGAGACAGACTCAGAGCACAGACTGTCACACACTATGAAGCACTCATCTATCCAGCAGTGTTCCACAGGCCGGAGCCCCGGCAGCTGAATAATGCACAGCCTCTGACATGCTAGACATGAGCCTTAAAAAGCATTGAGTTGCTTTTTAAGGGAACATCTGATGTTGGATGTGTGTGTGTGTGTGTGTGTGTGTGTTCTATTTGTGCCTGCTGCCTATGCCATGTCCTGGCACTAGCATTGGCATTTTGATAGGCAGAGTGAGAGACAGAGAGAAAGAGGGAATGTAATGCCCATCTGCCTGACACATTAAGGTGCTGCAGACACGTTGTCCTAATCTGTGTATGGCCGATGAGGGTGTAACCAGATCCCTCTGTTACATCAACTTAGGTGCACATGGGACTGACCAAAGGGGGAGCGGCTCCTTCATTTCTGCACACTGCACCGTCATTCACTGCTAAATCACTCTATGTCTGACATCTCTCCATTTCTCAAGCTCTCTCTCTCTTTCTGTGTGTGTGCACTATATGTCTGACATCTCTACATTTCTCCATCTCTCTCTCTCTTTCTCTCTCTGTGTGTGTGTGTACTCTCTATGTCTGACATCTCTCCATTTCTCCAGCTCTCTGTTTCTCTCTTTGTGTGCGCGGATATGTCTGTGTGTGTGTGTGTGTGTGTGTGTGTTTGTGTGTGTCTGTGGGGTAAGTTGCTGGCCATTCTCCCAGCAAGACCATAAAATTTTTCCGTTCTGCAAGAGTAAAATGACATGGCTACTCATAACTCCCTGGAACAGATATTTAAGTTTTTACCTCCAGAAGACGACACACAGTCTGTATCAGAGAATTCTACACGATACATTATTTCAATAAAGCCACAGTCTTAAGAATTTTTTTCCTTAAGTGACACAAGTACCTTGTGATTGACCATGGAACAATGACATACTTATTTAAACCTTTTGGTTTCTTTTCTTTGGACGACTGCCCCTTCCCTGAGCACCAAGAGGCTCACTGGTCATGTTGTTTCCCTCCCATAACTATATAAAGCACACCACAACATCTTAGCGGGCTCAAACTAGTCTAAACTGGATGTAGTTTACTCAGAAGGTACTGTGCCTCATTTAATCTGCACTAACAAATCCTTAAGATAAAAACTACACACAACCTAGCTAACGTAAAATCTACAAACTTCTATAAAACTCTTGCAAACTCTGTGTTCTTGTGTTTTCCTGTCAGCTGGAAAATGTGTCCCCTACTGAGTCTTAAAGTTTAGACTGACCACTCTAATGCACTCATATGGTATGTCCAAAACTGCACTATTCTCCCCAGGAGCAACAGTTTCCGGTTTCTGGAAGCCCACACTGCCACTTAAGCAGCATTCAAAATCCCAGCCCAACATATGTCACACTGAGAGGACTGACTCAGAGAGGCTGGTCACACTACTTCTGTGACAAGGTGAATGCCACCGCATCTTAGGCACCATTCAGTGCAATCAGCATCGCGGCGCATAGTGATTAGAGTAGCAATCAAGTGACGTCAGCGCAGACGCAAACGCACGGTAACACAAGGAGTCGGCAAAGCGAGGGCCACCAGCAAGCCCTTAGACTACACTTAGTGCAATTTCATGGCGAACACAGAGATCACAGGAGACAGAACCCAATGTTCAGCCTAATAAAATAAAACAGTTATAGTCATAAGGGATGAATGATGGACCACTCGCAGCACTCAGACGCACAAACACACAAATGGATGCGCCATGTCTGATTTAAGGTGTGCTTTCCACTATACAGGTACTAGTCTTTGTGTATAAAGCTTTTACATCACTGTTCTTCACTGCTGCACAATGTAAATTACATTTAACATTACATTTACCTTCTACCTACATTTACCTGGGAAGTCAATGTTAAAGTCTCTGGCTCTTTCATATTGTACTCTGTGTTCTGAAGGCTCATGTTAAGTTGAGTTCACCAATTTATTATACAAGAACTTGTCAAGCATACAGCAGAGCTCCAGATAACTACTTACTTGTCAGAAGGGTATCCAGGCAACAGCAGATTATTTTAGGAAAGATGGGAAATTTGTAGGTATATCAAGTCCAGCACTGATATTTTAGAAAATTCTAAGAACACTTGGTATCAACGACAAACAGTTTCTGCTTCCTGACCAGACACACACTGGAAGTGGGTGACATATGGTACATATGGAGTTACATTTGTGTCTTTTTTTTATGAGCTAGCAACAGAACAATATTGAGCGCAGAAAACTGTTTTGAGCAAACACAAATAATATTTTGAGGAAAAATTTAACTCAAACTACACAAAAAACATGTAGTTCAGCAAACAGGAAACAATATGTATGTGTAATAACAGACCCCTTTCATTAGGACTTGTTCAAAAGAATCACTGAAAAAAACGACGCTATGCTTTCCGTCCCGGACTTCAGAAGCCAATGATTATTTACCTCCCCTGAATTTTCTGATTGGTTGACAATTGTGGCACAATTGTAACGGTTTCTACAGTTTGTGAGCGAGTACACAGGTGAAGTTGAGCGAGAGAGATCTCTGTAGCAAGCATGTGCTGTGCCCAGTGGAACAGTTTATGTGAACGCCTAGAATGATACTGAAAGACAGGGGGGTGTTATTGCACATACATACTGACCTTGGCAAACACGCAAAAACATTTGTGGAGTACAGAATAGATTCCTGTTTGCTCAATTACAGATGCTTCCTGATTTTCATCAGATTTTTCCTCAAAATTTTTTTGGGGGCTCAAACTGTTAACTGAAACTACTGCTTGCTAATAAAAAACACAAATGTAACTCATAGGTATGTCCGTATGTCCTTGAGTCGAGCTGTTTTGTTTTGTTACGCTGTGTGAGATTGCTGGGATGTGCTTTGCTCTGGCCCTACTAAGCCACACAGTAATCCTGTGGTTTCCAGCAGGCCTGATGGCTGTTATAGTTTTTGTGTGTGAAAAAGTAGAGCCTGGCCACATCCCCATGCCACATACCAGAGCTCCCCCAACGCTCTAGCAGTGCACACACACACACATAGACGGGATGCTGGCCACTGCTGCCACCCTGCACACACCTCCACTGCTGCCACACTGCACTCCAGTATGGGAAATTCCAGCTGCTCTCTGCTAAGTTAGCGGGTGCTAACACACTGGTACATTTCATTAGTGCCCATGTGCTATGGCTAACAAAGCCAGAGAGAAACTGATAGGGGTAAAAGAGGGGAGAGGGAGAGAGAGAGAGAGGGACAGAGAAAGAGAGAGAGAGATCAGTCAACAGAACGAGAACATGAAGGAAAAGGAAATGAAAGTGAGACAGTGTCTGAGGATGAGAGATGCTTTAGAGAAATACATGCATACGGTACAGATTGTTATCTATGCTGAAGTGTGAGTGGACCGAGGGGGATCTCTGGACTCCTGCTAAGTTCAGGGTCAAGTAAAATGACATTGCCAATATTGCCAATTAAAGATTAAAGAAGACCAATAAAAATCTGAATTCCTCACTCATCTGTCTGCATAGTCAGTCGAAGAAACTGCCAAGTCTAGCCTGCACTAACCTGCCTGCACCCGCTCTACTCGTTTCTACCTCTCTATCAGCTAGAGGCAGCACAGCGGGGGTGCAGAAGGAGAGGCGCTGTCCATGACATGGATACTTTAATCATGAGATTAGAAGGGAGTGGGTTTCACACTGAGGGACTGAACACACACACACACAGGAAAAACAAGCCACAAGGAAACAAGTTTGACCCCCTCCATCCGACACCTATGCTGACCAGCCCTGTTACTCAACCGCACATGGGGAACTCTATGTCCCCTCCTGTTGCAACCATGTGGGCAGCACTACAGAACAGCACCACAGATCTTCTCTGGGCATCAAATAGGTGTAGGGAGGACTACATTACTTATGAATGTTTCAAACCAAAGGTGTGGCCCTATACTTGGTGTTACACTAGCATACCAACAGAAACAGAACATTTAAACAGAAGAACGAACCGTTACTGAAGAGAACTGTTCTTATGAACGTCACACTTACCTCATGCAAATTTAGTTCTTTGACCTTTTCCTTCTGTATGACCTGTAAGGCAACAAAGAAAATTGCAATTACAACATGATGCACTACTGAAATACCCAGGATTGGCACACAAGCCATGCTTGAGAACCACACAGCCAATACAAACATATACAGTATGTTTCCCAGTGGGCCTCCATCATACACATGGACATGAACACACACAACCAACAACAACACTGCTTTCACCGAGCATCTGTAAATGAGCTCAGCTTATGTAACCGCCCTGAGGTCCATACTCTCTTTAATTAGCAATTAGGGAGGTGTGTGTGTGTGTGTGTGTGTGTGTGTGTGAGTACGCGCACACAGGCGTGACTGAGCCTGGCCACTCTTTCCATTTCCACCAGCTTCTGCAGGAGGTGCTTTGCTATGCATCGGAAGCCAACATGAGCGAGGCACATTACATAAGCACAACAGGATTAACAGGGCCAAGAGATCAGCGCGCACACACACACACACACACACACACACACACACACACACACACACACACACAGTGTTACAGTAGGTGAGCCAGCAGGACTCAGGCCTGAGTTGCACACAGAGAGAGAGGGTTCGGCCAAGCAATGGTAGAAAGAGTGGTGGAAAAATTACACAGTTGCTTACCTGTTTGTATGCATAGAGCTCCTTGTGTGCCTGATGCCGTAGCCTGCGTAAAACGAAAAAAAAAGAAGGACACCTCTTTTATTAACAAATGTGTTTCAAATCCATTTCACACTGTCCAGTTCATCATTACTTCAGCTAGCAAAGAAAGATTGCTGGTGCTAGGACCAGAGCCAGCTACATGTCAGAATGAGAGGACATTCTCTTCAGTGGGAAAATACATCACCATGGTGCCGGCAGGCAGTCTCAGCTATCCATTCACCAGGCTGAACTGAGATGGATTCAGTGGACATAGAAACTGTAATACCGAATGGGGCTAGCAGTATAAAGTGGTAGCACAAGAGAGAGTGCTATCCAAAGCTAACTGGTTAGCATATTCACTTCAGCAGATACATGAGCAGCACTCATCTGTTGGGATTTCTAGTTCTTTTTTTAAGTATTAATTTTCATCGGGAAAAAAAATCCTGCGAAAAGCACTTTTGCTTTCACTTTCTTTCTTGTTTGTTGTTTCAAGCTGATCATAAATCTGTTTAGAGTTATCTCTTTACTTGTTTGTTTTTACAAGCAATGATCATAAATCTATCGAGAGTCATATATATACTAGGGCTTATATATATACTAAATGCTCATTGCATTTTAAAAAGAAATGCCTTAATTGTAAATGAACATGAATATTTTTTAAATGAAATATAACTTGACCACAAAAACGCACCATGATCAGGGCAGAAATGACAGCCCTGTCTGATGTGGATTTCGGTCAACACCACAATTTGATCTGGTGGACACCATGGCTCCAGGAGCCTTTCCAAATGAATGTGTTCCAAGCAAACACTCCATCTCACAGGAAGGACCCTATTTGGATGTGGTCTCGCCATGGGCTGAGGGACATTGAACTCTGCAGTGAGAGAATGAGGCAATTTCGCACCCACACACGCCTGCGTCCAGGACAAGAAGCTTTGAACTCAGTGGCCTTGGCTGCCTCGTTGTCAGAGGGCTCGTTAGCAGCTAACAGCTACCCCAGTAACTCCTCAGTGGAGGCTCTACCCTACACTCTCTGCTGAGGTCAACCAATGTGACCAACACTGAGCGTCATCTGGAATGGCAATTACCAAGTCCAGTGGGCATTCAACACCCAAAGCACCTAACTACTGTCTCCTGATACAAGGGAGCCCTGGGTGACTCAATTCTGCCAGCATAATTGGCCTCAGACTAGACAGAGCCAGATTGACAGGACTCTTAGCACTAGTCTTGCTTTCTGAGGTTACAACATGCTTAGGCAACACTAAACCTGTGGGGCTATGGACAAGCAAGCATGCAAAACTGCCTTGCAAAGACTAGTGCTCTGCCCAGCAGCGCTGCCATGCAGGCCAGCACGATAGACATTATTACACGAACCAAGGACACCTGGGTGGTTGTTTCCCATTTTTTATCCCTACCTCTCTCAGACACTGAGAGCAGGTGCTGCTCCAGTATTTACACCCTAATCTTCCTACTGTAGAATACATCATGCACTTGATGTTCTCTGTGTCCTTGTGCAAATACACACGTGGGGATGTTTCTCCGCCTCAGCAGTATCGCAGTAAAGCAGCAGGACGTCCCTCACACCAGCACGCAGCTCTGTTATGTTACTGCTGCTGCTGACTCTGCTTGGGGAGACTGGCTCCTGATACCTCATTACATTTCATTCCTTTGAGGCCACCTGCCCATCTGGTTTGTGTGTCTGTGTACCGGTGGGGCAGAGCAAACCATACGGAGGGGCCTTGTGCTGGGACCTCAGGACTGCTAGAGCTTTGCCAGTTAGGGGCCGAGTTACAAGCAGCCAAGCACTGGGGGCTGTCAGGGTAACTAAGGGTCTTTTTTTAGTCTTTACACAAGTACTTGAGTCCTTTGATCTCCGAAATGTAAGTGGGGGTTTGTATGTAATTTGTAAAAGGTGGGAAAAGGAATTTATGAATGGAAAATAACACTAAGCAGAACCTGAAGTCAACCTTGCAGGCAGTGGTGAGCTGACATCAGCACAAATAAATCTATCATCGACAGAGGATGGACAATTTGTAACTTCAATTAGCATGTGAATCTTTGCCTGACCAGTTGGTATACTAGCAGTGCAAATTCAATATCAGACATGTTCTCACAAATGAGGTAAAGACTTTAGTTTATACAGTAAACATAGGCTATACAATATTTATCCTCAACAGTTCACATATTAGCACACACAGTGATAATGCACTTTGAAAAGCAGGCACTGGAAAAACAACATTCATGTACACTTTAGCACTAGTTTGGTCTTGGTAAGGTAAACAAAATAAATACACAAACAAAAAGGAAAGGACATTTAAAAGAAGTTAAAGAGCAATAAAGACAATTCTAAGAAAGAAAGGGGAAGAGTGGAACAAAGATGAGAAAAGAGGACAAGTTTTTCGTAAGATTTACCTCCATTACAAGTAACCTTAACCTCTCGGAGCAGAGTGAGAGGGATCTGTAAAACAAGCAGCACAGTCTAGGAGAAAAACTGACATTTCTGAAAGACACCAGCAGGTAAAGGTGCAGAGGCTCCCATGAGTTAACAGGGTATGGGGTTAACAGGGTATGGGGTCGGTTGGGGTGATGCGTCTGTGGGTGTGAGATTAGAACTGACTAAGGTTGACGGGGTTGACTAGCTGGGATGGAGTGGTGTGTCACAGGATGCCACTGGACCCCTCACAGAATAGTGTTTATATTACATTTTCATGATGGATGATAATGTGTTCTTGTATTCCTACTGAGAGTCAGATGTAATGTGAAGTGGCCGACCTGTCCCCTCTGATGCGTTTCTGTGCCATGTAAACAGGGCAGGGTGTACAAACACTGCCGTGTGTGAGACACTTGGACATGGGAGTATTTCACACATGTGTGTGGCAGCTAGCGTGTGGCTGCTATGCTCAGCCTCATGTCGGATCTACGTGTTTACCCAGAGCTGGGGTGTCGTTCACAGGTGGGCTCGAGCGCACTCCTGCCTTGCTCCGCACGTCCCCCATGTACAGGTGTGCCCAGGCTAATGTGAATATTGATACTGTGTGTGAGAAAACCTAACCTGACCCTCTCACCATACAAAACAAGAGAGAATGATCAACAGACCAAAAATTGGTCTGTGGTCCCACAGGTTTTTCCACATGAATGACAGCATTAATGCAACTGTCTCTGCTTTAGCAATCGTTACAATGGCAGAAAACGTTGCATCTCCACAGAATAGCCTTTCTTACACTGAATGTAGTTTTCCTGTAAGTGTTACATGGGCACAAAGCGAGACACACTATTGTGCACTTCTGACATAGAAACAATGAAACACAGTTAATACTAGTCTGCTGGGACTGGAGCCTGGGAGAGATTGTGCTTACTGCATTATTTCTGCGTGTGCTGAGAACAGCTATCTATATGGGGACGGGGGCAAAATGAAAAATGGTTTGGTGTTAGTGGTGGCAGCGATAGGAGGGGGAGGAGGGGTTCTCTATTTTAGTCCTGTTGCTAAATTTGCTATCGTCGCCATATTCCTTCTGCTGCTGTTATGAATATTTTAGCTGTGATTTCTGTGATGGCGGGGCAGTTCTGTGTGGTTTAGTGGGGTGATGGGGGTGTCAGGTCTCTCACAAGCCACTTTAGTGTCTCAAAGATCTAAGAAAGGGAGACTGCATCTTTAGAAGTCTTTCAGAGCCACTGTATCTTTCCACTTGAATTGACTTGGTAATCTGATCATGTCAAAAAACTGAATAACCAACCATCTTGCAAAAACTGCCCTTTTCTCCAGAAACTATATAGTGAGGAAAAACTGTTGATGACTGTCAGTGGTATCTTCTGACCTTCCACTGAGTGACTACTTGGGGAATAGTGCGAATGAATGAAGCATAAATGAACTTACCATCTCCCCCACTGGGTTGGGTGTGAATTTGGATGAGAGGCGCAGGATCTCTCTCTGTCTCAGGTGGAAAGCAAAAAAACGCTACACAAACGTTATGTTCCTGCTCTGGGCTGCTGCAGGAGGTAACCCCATGGCAACAGAGGCCAGAAGCAATGTGATTGGCCGACTATCCCTGATGGGCTGTCAGAAGAGGAGGGGCTACTCTCCTCCTCTGGAAAAGGAGCCCTGCCCAATAATACAATAATAAACGGAGGTCTTACAGAGATAAAAGGTATAATTACCAAGCAAGTTCACTAGAGGAGATTTGAGCATTTAAACTGTTATTGCAAATAACCTTGAGGCAAGCGGCAAAATGATCGTGTCTCTCATGAAAGAAGATGTGTACACGACACATGCCTCTCAAGGCTGACACTTCTGAGATCGTGACTGCATGACAAGTAGCTTTTGATTATGGTGTGCAGCCCTGCGCATCATTCAGATGTGAAATGTGGCCCGAATTTCAGCAGGGGAGAGACTTTTTGCTGGGGGGTACACTTTCTTTTATTGCACTACACAATTCTCAGATTATCAAGTCTTTCTGCTTCTCCAAACTGTGCTGTTTTGACTTTGTCACACTCAACAACAACCCATTTAAACCCTCCAACAAACACAACACCAAAACCCACATTCGATATCACAGTCAATCTGCCATACAGTCAAACATGAACCTTTAACCCTTTGAAATCTAACGCCAAAATGAATTTGGACATGATTCCAGGTTTGTTTATCTTTTCTGCAAGCACAGATGAGGGAAATAAATTCTTGCTTCAACATTTCATGCTGTTTTCATAACAGCCCAGGTGGCATTACAACAACAGCACAAGTATATTTCTTTTTCTATTTTTAGGCAGTGGATTTTTGTCGATACTAAGGATGTGTACATCAGTGGTTTATTCTATGGCTAAAGGCCATAAGTGTGCTGTGCCATGCCATGCAATACTATGCAATCCCTGCATGGAGGATAACAGTGACTCTTTGCAGGTGCTGCAATAACATAAAGAATGTTTGTCAGGAAAGTCTATGGCGCTCCTGAAAATCCAAAGGGGTGCTTGGAAGAAGGGTTTCATGCACCACGTCTCACACTACAGTCCCATCCACAGCCCTAAGTACATTGCATACTACATTTCCATTTGGAATTTTAGTTACTTTGGGTTAATTCAGTGCAAGGAACTCTTAGTGCATGACTGTGGTACTTAGAGAACCTGCAGACTTCAAAGTTAAAGTGATGAAAGCTGCGCTCCCCTCCCACCCCTTGCTGGTTCTCTCGCCTGGTGAGAAGATAAAAGAGAATCTCCTCTAAGCAGCACCATCTGTCAACTTTTCCTCGCCCTTTTCCGCGAGGCTTTTTAACATGCGGGCTCAGACGTCCTGCTGAATGAGGGAAGCACTGGCTCAACTCTGCCAACTATGTTAGCAAGTGCTCAGTGTCTGTGTGTGCGTGTGTGTGTGTGTGTGTGTGTGTTGACACATAAAGCATTCTGAAGTATAGTTTCTTCGTCATAAAAGCTAATGGTAGTAGAGGGTGGGTGTGTTACTGGCCAAATGAGCCCTGGCACCCTTCTCCAGATCTCTTCTACAGCCAATGTAGAAATGTTTGTCCTGGCCCTGGGAGCCACACACTCTCATTGGCTCACTCAGCTCAGCACTACTGTAAACAGTCTGTCAGGTGACCTGGTATTCGTGTGTGTATGAGTGTGTGTGTATGTGTGTGGTGGGAGGCTGCCCAAGACGAGCTGCCTCCAACCCCCTCAGAGGGATGCAGGGGAGAGAAGAAAAACACTCTCTGCTGAGTGTTGTGCTCGGGGTACGCAGGCTACTGCAAAACGCCTGGGCTCCCCTTCTGCCTGTGAGGGTCCCAGCACAGCCTTTTGGGACAAAGGGAAAGGATAATGCCACAGCCATGTCCAAAATGAGGACTCTTTTCCTTAACGTGAGGCACACAAATTAATGAGCCGCTGCCCAGCGGTGTTTCATTTATGATTTTCATTCAAATTCATCACTGTACACTTGAGAAATGAGAAGCAAGGATTTTTTTCCACTAAATGAAGTGAATTACAGCTTTGCATTTCATGCAGTTTCACTATTTCTCGTCCATAGATTTTAACTAGGATCAGACGACTGTATGGCAGTGGCAGCATAATCAAACATGTCTTGAGAGGGAGGAGAAGGGAAAAAGAGATGTGCAAAGGTCTTACCGAATCAGGTAGCAGCAGAAAAGTAGACTGAGGATGAAGACAAATATAGCTGTGCCAAACACCACAATGTAGATGTTGAGGGGAAGGTTCTGGAACCCTATATTCGGCATTCTGAAACTGCAGTGCTGATAGTCGGAGCTCATGGATATCCTAAGGGAAAAGTTAAGGACAGGAAGAGACAGAGAGGGAGAGAAGAACAGAGAGAGAGAGAGAGAGGAATTGAGATATCAGACAGTGATTTGTTTAGCAGGTATCTGTGATGCTCACCACCTACCAGCCTTTCCAAATAGGTAGATGTCTGGATACCACACGAAAAAATAATTGCAGCTTTTCATTCACGATGCCTCTTTAATTGCCATGTGGCCAGCGTGTCTCACATATACCCTTGCTCCCTCCTTGGCACTTGAGCCTTGCTCACTCTCTCTCTCTGCTTCTTCACTCTGGTTTATTGCTTTATCATTACTGACTTGGATAAATTAGCAGTGAAATGCGAAGAGTCCAGTATTTAATCATGCTTCAATAAAGGAAGAAGTGCTCGGGAAATGCGGCACCCGCATGCTAACCCCAGTGGGAGTTAAATGACTTCATTTCTGCACGCCGCTCTGAGAGGCCACAGGAACATTGGTCCCGCTGGACACATTAGCCCGCACCCAGGCTCTGAATCCCAGTGAAATAAAATGTTAACTGGCTAACTGATGTGTTTCTGTCTACACAACTTCACAAGAAGATCAAGCTCCACCCAACTGGCTGTAAAAGAGACAAACCCTTAATACACACAGTCCAGCTTTCAGCTGTGGCACACAGGCCCCAACACCCCTTTCAGCGGAGGGCATGTCTGAACATGCCCCCGCCACTGCTGTTGGGGAGGACAGGCTGTCGAGTAAAGTAGAGAAGAGAGCAGACACCAGACTCAGTGATCAGCTGTCATTTATTTAGAAAAAACACAGTTACAACGATTAAGCCACTCTTCTGTCCATCAATTATTTGACACATGTTTTCCATAGATATTAGCAATTTCCTCTTTCTCTCTCTCACCCACACACACACACACACATCACAACATAAACCTCAGGCATACTGATTACAACAGAACTCAAAAAAAGCCTGTGCAGCCTGGAGTCCAATCTCATCCATAAATCAATAACTCACTGGGAGAGAGATAAATACCCAGGCCGACAAAGAGGAGGGAGTGGGAGTCTTTGCTCCTCCTTCTACAAGCAAAACACACCCATATACATTATTACTAGAAATATGAAATACAACCGCAGTCATTTTTGCCATTGAGAATTTGATTACAGCCCACGCTGTCTTAACCACACAACACAGGCTTCTAACTAGCTATGGCAGGCCAAAACGATTGTCTGTGGTCATAAAAATCAATCTTGTTTTAATAAAAAACATTTCTTATTCGTGAGGGAAACACTACACTACCCAAAATCCTGAAGTGCAAAGCAGCGTAAAACAATGCTAAATTGGTGGAGATTTCCGTTTCCATGAAAGCTGTTTATAGCAACTCCCTCTTCAAGGGTGACAAAACTCCTCAGTGCTGGGAGGGAACAGTGGCGGTAGCAAAATGGTTTCAGGGGAAGTAAGGAGGTAAAATATGTTTTTCACATATTTAAAGTTGAATCTGCTCGCAACAAACTGCAGGAAGTTAGTCATTGTGACTCAATTCAATACAGGGCTAGGTGACAGTGATGCCCAAAACAAGCGACCCAAGATCAAAAAACAGGCCTCTATATTGGCCAATGAGAGAAAAAGGTCTGTGAATGTAACGTTCGGTTACATCAACATAAAACCTAAAATATGTTCTCTCAATCTCCCTCTGCCTTGCTTTTTGTCATAGCTATGTGTATGCTTGTGTGTGTATGTGTGAAGCATAGGAGTTGTGTGTGTATGCAGGGCAATGGGGAGGCAGTGCACGGAGCAAGTTAACAACAAGCCACAGCACTGAAAAACAAACCCATAACCCGCGACTTCTGATTTTTTAAAGCGACATCACAAAAAAAACAAGCCCAAAGTTGCTTATAATAAGTGGAATTAGCAACCCTGCTCGGTAACTATCGTTAGGTTTTAAAAGTTAGAAATTGTATTGCCCGCAATGACTTATGGGACAAGTAGTTCCTTCATGTAAATAATATGTATAGAGTCTTGAACCTTTGCCTTTTTTCATCTTTTCGTTGTTTTTACTTATTTTCACTTCCTTTGAACTGACTTCCGGGTTTGCACATAATGATTGCTAGCAAGCTCTACAGCTAGCTTTGTTGTAGCAATACCTTGCCCCAAATCCTCTCCATGACCAAGTATGCAATCATAAACATAAGCTGGGTACTATCTGGCAGAGCTGATGGTCTGGTCCGTGTTGGCCCATGCTGCCTGTTTACACTGGCCCTGTGCCCATACTACATCTCAGTCTCCCTTTCCTTAAAAAACACAAAGCCCGGCACTGACCATATCCCTGCCTGCAAACGCGCTGTGCCACAGGGCCAACAGATCATGCTCTGTCTTTACAGATTCACACACACATACACACAGATGTGCACACACAAAAAAACCAACACTAACATAATCACTGAGGGAAAAAGCATATAGGCTTGCTCAGGAAGTATGCTGACATCAACAGAAGGGAATTAGTGGGAGTGCAACTTACGGTGCAGTCTGACATAACATAAGATGACATTAAGGTGGAGCATCAACCAATGCAGGATGACTAAGTTCATGTTGGAAGATGTGTGGAGGATGCATGTGTGTGCATGTTTTTGTGTGTGAGTGATAGCGTAAAGGCTGGGCTATACTCCCTGAGGAGAGCCAAGAGCTGCTGCAAGCCCCCGCCTCAGTGAGCGCAGAAAGCTGTGTTGTTGGTGCTGGAGAGGGTGGTGATGGAGGTGCTTCTGGCTCTCCTGCGCACCTCCCCCACTCCTGCTGCAGCAGAGCGGAGTGGACTGAGGCGGGGGGATGGGGGACGGGGGCTAGGGGGGGTGCTGGTGATTCCCCTCAGACCGCCATTTCCACTTTTCACATTCCTCTCCACTGTCGCATTCCTGCTGCTTAGCTGAGACAGGACTGTGGTGTGTGTTTAAAAGAACTGCACTGCAGACCAAGTGTAATGGAAGGCTGATTGGATGATTGAAATTGTCCATGTCTGCCTGGCAGAAAGTAAGCCAGGGACTGGACAGTTGAGGAATCCCAGAGGAGTGGTGGGAACACCAGAGGTCAGGTGCAAGAGCTTATTTCACTCCTCCCTGTATGTATACAGTATACTGTATACTGTATGTATGTGAGCTTTGACTACACAAAAAGCCTCAGTCAACAAACTTACATACATTATGCATGTGGGAGATGGGACTAGTCCTCCCTGTTAGGGATGGGCATGATTAATCAACAAATTGATAATTGATTTTTAAGAATTTCATCGATCATTTAAACTTTTAGTCGATAAAATGATTGCAGGTTGTGTTGCGTAGTGTGAGTCTCGCAATGTAATATATATATATATACTGTATATATACACATACATATATATATATATATATATATATAAAACAAGAGGTGTGTGTTTGCTGTATTTCAAGAGTTTTGTCTGTATTTGTCCAATCTCTGTCATCCTTATAAGACAGAACACGAAATGACAAGTCATTTACAGATATTTGCACAAACCCGAAATGAGTGAGTCAGCCTGTGGTGCGTATTTTAATGTATGAAATATGGAATGATTAATTTGGATTCCTTTATTTTTTGGATTTCCTTTCCTTTCCTTTCATTTCATGTTTGAAATGCAGCCCCATTATGTGAAGTTAAAAACAATTGGTATGTTGATTGGCACACAAATGAACACAAACAAAGACCAATTTTTTTTGGCACAACATGCCAAAAAGCTTGCCGACCCCTGGTTTAACATTTTTGTTTTTTATTATTAATATAGTTTTAGAACAAACAAGGGTCAGTTCTGTTGTGTTTTAGAGCACTGGCTCTCAGCTGCAGGTTTCGCTGCTCTCGAGCACTGCCGGGCATATTTTCAAGTTTAGTCTAAGCACTGAATGTCCAGTTTAACTGGAGTTGTTCTTCTTGTAATAAAGATCTCCTTGAGGAATTAACTCCTTTTCATTACATTTTTAATATATAAAAAGGAAAATTTATTTTAATAGAAAAATGATTAATGATTAATCAAAATTCATTCTCCCGACAATCGATTAAAAAAAAAATTGCCCATCCCTAGTCCCTGTCATGCTGTTCACAAAGAGAGCCTGTGTGAGTTTGTGCGTTTGTGTGTATAAGTGTTATCAAAGTGAGATAGTAAACTGAAAACAAAACTACTTGCTAAATGAATCACCCCTGAGTCACATAGGCATATAGGCACCGACAAGCACCCTCCTTCACAAAATGCTTTATGGTGGCATTGCTATATGACTAAGGCAGAACCCGGACTAAGAATGTTTTCCAGGAAACTGTAGCTCAGTTACCTATGTACAGGTAGTTCCTTATCAAATCTGCCATGACAGACTAAAGATTCAGGTCCATGTAGTTAGAAGAGCCACCTCGAAGGTAGGCTACAAAGATGGTCTACATTAAGTTAGAGTTAGAAATTGCATGTACAGGTTGCAGGTAACGTGTGTGTTCTAGCGTTTTAAGAGGCACTGCATAGCCTACCTGTGTGTTTCGTTGTTGTAAAATTATTTAATGCATAATCTAAAAGACCCCTGGTCTCACAAAGGCACCGATTCTAAAGCCCCAGGCACCCTCCTTAACAAACTGTTTCACAGCGACATTGCTACAGTATGTGATGTGTGGCAGGCTGAGCAGTGGTGCTGGAGAAAGCCCCCCCACCTTCACTGACTGACTACAGGCTCCCCGGCAGCCCCCCGGCAGTATAGTGAAGATCTCCCTATCCTCTACCACCTCCCCCATCACTCACCTCCGGCCATCCAGGCTTCTGCTCTGCTTTTCCGGCTTGAGATCCGGCAGGGCTGTGCCAGTGGGTATCCTGTCCATGCCCGCCTCTGTGCCCGATCATAAAGAGCTGCTCTGTTCTCAACTGACTGCACTAGCCTTAGTTATGCAACTCTGCCCAAGGCTAAAGCTAACTGGACACGGCCCAAGTCAGTGGCAGACACTCACGTGTAGGCTGTTAGCGCCGATAATTGCAAACCACTATGTAATCTATCTATCAGGGATGACCTCCTTCCCTAGACTGCATTATCCCAATCAGACAAGTGCACTTGTCTTTTTTCATGGTGCAAAAGTTGTACAATCAGATTTTTTTGTGTTAATGACCAACATAGATAACCGTCCTACTTAAGTTAATGAGTAAAAAGACAGACAAACTGGAGTAGGACGTCACAGACACTGCAGCTAGGTCAGTTTTGCCTGAACTCTTCACATCCCTCAGTATCTTCAGCTCCTGCTTTTCTGGGCGGTGGTAGGGCAGCGGTTAAGGAACCTGGCTAGCATGCAAGCAGCCTGAAAAGTTGTGGGTTCGAATCCCAGCTGTCACTGTTGTGCCCCTGAGGGCGCTAAGTTGGTCTAGGGGAGACTGGCACTGAACAATTGATAGTTTACAAAATGTATGTCGCTTTAGATAAAAAGCATTTGCTAAATGCAAAAATTTTGGTTCCCTGGAGTGACAACGAAGGCTGAGGGGGCCATCCTACAATGCAACCTTTGGAAGGTGATCTTGGGCAACAAGATCATGTTTTGATATACAGACCTTGATATTGTAGTTCACAACAAGCCCATCCGGGCATCATTTACAGTACTGCATTTACTGACACTGTTTGTTTGCCGGGACTATGCAACAGGACAAATCAGACATGCATGGCCGAGGCTGAAGGCAGTGAATGTAGGAGCTGTAAATGTCAATGGCACCAAGTGGCCATTAAGGAGAAGTGATTGGGCAGAGAGGACCAGAGGCTCTATGAAGACAAAACGCAACCAATGAGATTTAGGCACCCATCTGATCTGAGTGACAGGCACATAGACATTTACGATATACTGCATCTATGGACAGGCATCCCCATCAAACTTGTAAACCTCTTGCAAAGGCTAAGGCCTGCTGATCCTGAGAGTGGTAAATTGCTGTGTTTTACAGAGTCAAGAGACTGCCCATCTTGTCCTGGGAAAAACCTTCTCAACAGAAAAGGTGCTATTGAGACGTCAGTCAAAGGCATGGCTTCCATTCCACCACCACAGGGAAGCAGCCCACCAGAAAAAAAAGAGTTCCTCTTTATTCTATTGATCTTTTCATATCTCACTTTTCTGTCGGCTCCACTCCATTTTAGAATGCCAGTCTTTCGCTTACTGAATGCACCAGGACAAAGCTTACTTTGCTGACTCTGCTTAGCTCTCTCTCTCTTAGGGCACTGACAGTGAAGGTCATCCTATGAGGCGACCATTGAGAGCTGGGCCATTAATTTGCGCCCAGCATGTTTCTACCCTGAGGAGTGATGGTCCCTGCGTGGGTTCTGCTCTGTTCTTTCCACACTCTCCCAGAGTTTGGCCTGCCTATTGGAAAACTAGGGCTGGTTCCCACAAATCAGAAATCAGTTACACACACACACACACATTGTGGCAAGGTAGGGAGTCTGTGCAATGTGTATGAGTGTGTTGACTCACAGATAGAAGACGCAAAAGTCTATTCTCTGACCATGAGTTCCTTTCATTCGACAGCAGAATTTTGAAACTAATGGTACTATAAACAGAACTGACACAAGTTCTGCTCATTCTGACATCTCGCAACTCCCCCTGTGTCCTACGATGCTGGTTTGACGTAGTTGTCGCCATAGTAATGCACGAGAAAAGCCCCGCACATCAGCTCTGTTTCCTTTCAACACTCTCCATACGACTGCCATTAAGACAGCTAAAAATACTACACACACACTGACAGAGCACTGGGCCTGGGTGTGATGGGGGGGGGGGGATTGCAAGGAGGACTGCAGCACAAGGAGGACAAGAAACAGGAGGTGTGGGATCCTATGTCACCTGCGTCACCTGCCCGGTGCGCCTAAAAGCATGGAGGCAGGGGAGTTGGCCAAGAGGAAAGATCCCTGCGGCTCCTGTTCATGAAAGGGCTAACTCCTTAGCGGACGTTTTGCTAGTCGTCTGTGCCCAAAGGGAAGATGAGTACGTGGACTCTGTTTTGTTATTTGGCCGAGCTGCAGTCACTGACTAACTCCTCCTCGTAAAACTATACCTCCTTCTCCTTCCTACTCTATCCCTCTCTTTCTCTACCTCCTACTTGTGCCCTCAGATGGATTATATAACACAATGCAGCCCTGGAGTAACATTCAGTGGTCTCTCTCACTCTATTTATGTATGTGTCACGGTGCGTGCATGTGCGTGCCTGTGTGTGTGTGAGACTATGTGCACCTGTGTGTGTGTGTGTGTGTGTGTGTGTGTGTGTAAGTCTATGTTCATCTATGTGTGTGTGATTGTGCGTGCCGGTGTGTGTGTGTGTGTGTGTGAGTCTATGTTCATCTATGTGTGTGTGATTGTGCGTGCCTGTGTGTGTGTGTGTGTGATTCTATGTTCACCTATGTGTGTGTGATTGTGCGTGCCTGTGTGTATGTGTGTGTGTGTGTGTGTGCGTGCATGTGTGTGACCGTGGTGTAGATCTTGAATCTTGTCTGAGAGCCTTTGTATTTTGGTTGTGCGTGAAAATAAGCCTAAGCCTTGAGCTAGACTCCCACAAAGCTGCTAAAAGAAGACATCTGTGAATGCTTCATCCTTCCATTGAGTCGAGGCAGAGGAGAGAAGTAAAAGAGAAAGAATGAGAGCGTGTGGATAAAGTCAGATCCTCCATAGAGGTGTGACTGTGGACACAGTGTTTATACAACAGTGGCCTCCATCCGGACCACAACGAGACTTGTGTTTAAACTCTGGCCTTCTCAACATAGTTCCTGCCTGTGTCAACCCCCTTGTCTGATGTAACTGATCCTCTCACGGTACTAGGCTGCGTTGCCTTTGCCGTGGCAAATTTGCACGTCGAGGTACTTCGGCTTGTCCAGCCTCTTGCTCACACTGAACACACTTCAGTCCTCATGGAGAGAGCTTACATAAGTAGTATAGCTCACACGGGATGATAAAATTACTGAAATAGCCCCTGGAACAGCCATGTGAGAGCAGACCCCTGAGCAGTCTGGGAGGAAACCACTGAGCTTAGCCAACATCGCCCAAAGGGGCTCCTTCTTCTAAACACAGGGCAAACAAGGTGACCAGGCCAGAAAGAAAGGCTATATCATAGAAGTTTGCATACAGCCAAGACTGAAATGATAAAGACGTTCCAGTCACGTTTTCCACCACAGTTGATGTCCTGACTGTTCACTCTGTAGTGAGGTTTTCCAGCTGGGCTGTTTATGTTGGATAATTTCCATTTCCTGTCAGTACCTACAAAGCATAACGGCCCTTGTCTGGACAACTGACCTGATCAGTGGGCGTGAAGAGCAAGATAAGCCAGGCTCTAGAGGTCGAGAGAGAGATGAGATCACTTTTCTTGTAATTAGGCCTACCACTCCTTTTTGTCAAAGAAAGCTAAACACACAGCAAAGAGAAACCGAAAGAGAGAGATAGAAAGAAAGAGAGAGAGAAGGAGAGAATGGATTTATTAGTGGTGCTAAATGAAGTGAAGTAGAATCAGTGACTGGCAGACACATGAGGGCCTCTTGGCCATTGCCTGGCAGCCTTTAGTATGTTAATAACTCCACACACAGTTCATACGTCGCCAACGGAGGAAACAGATGTCCTTAAGCACCTGGCTTCAATTAGATAGCCGAGCCTAGCAACTTTTAGCCACCTAAAACATAAAGTCATGTTCAATTGGGATCTCATCCCCTTTAGTCAATTCAGCCATGGCTCATGGACCCACTAATCTAAGAATACAGAGACATAGAGACTCCAGAGAGTCCAACATGTGTCTAACAACAGTCCAACGTATGAAGGAGTCCAACACATAAAGACTAGTTTGTGCTGTTGTGCTGTACATGTTTGTAGGGCAAACTTAGAAAAGGCATGTGTCATATTTTGTGTGAAGTGATGTGGGTGTGAAATAAATGGTGGTTACTCTCTTCTAGGAACAGTGATGTACATAAAGGAGAGGTCTTGTCCACACACACACACGTAAAAAAACACCGCCCCCCCCCCTACAAACACACATACAAACACTCACCCACCCACACACACACACAAACACCCACCCACACACATGCATAGACACATGGTTGTTACTGGCAGTCAGGAGTGTGTTTGATTCAGCATGAAGTCACACCCTCTTTCAGTCATGCTTACAGTCAATCATAGCACCACTTCACTGGTCAATGCAATGAGCAAATCCAGCTTGTTGACAGCACAACTATGGCTCCTCTCAGCTTTCTAATCACAAGAAGAGGAAGAGAGAGAAAGAGAGAGAGAGAGAAATTGCCATCAGGACCGCCAAGACTCCATCATCTTGCCTCAGAGTTTATGAGCATTGCTATCCCAGCAGACCAAGCCAAACTGAAAGGAGAGCCCTGTGCACATCATTCCAGTAAACTTCCATCAACTAGGCCTCCCCTGCCGGAACAGCCAAAAGAGAAAGGACGCCTGTATCATGTCAGACAAACACAGATCAATGATTGCCTGCTGCTGCACTTGAAAGTCTTTGGTATGGTAAGAAGTGATAAAGAGAGAGGCAACATCCAGACCAAAACACACTGCACTGTTCTACAAACCATGTGGACATCTCCACCTCTTCATGGGAATTACACCACTAGATAGCCTTCTGACCTGATCAATAACCCCTTGAATCACCACAATGGACTTACTGTGCTTAAACGTCACTATGAATGTTTTGAACTTTGAACTAAATTTTCCAAAAAGTGCAATCAGGGAATACTTGTAAGAGATTTCCTGGGAAATACTGAGCCATTGGTGATGGCTTTGGCTACATGGCATTACCCCCATGGAAGGCCGTGGGTAAACATACTGTGTTATCACGGCAAACAAATACAATTAGGCCATTGCACTACAGTCAATGTCTGTTTCTAGTATCTATCCAGGGGTTGGAAAGTGTAAGTGTCAAGATTCGCCCCCATGCTTCCATGAAACAGCCCACTCACATACCGTGTACACACTGCCTTTTTTGGGACCGTTTAGGCCCTCATCCCACTCCCTTTTTTTGCTTTATTTTGTTTGAAAAAGCTGGCTAGTCATAATCTTTCGCAACAGCAGCTGAAGCTTCAGCGCAAGTTAGACACTTGTGGCAAGCCCCTCTGCCCCAGAACAAAAGCTCCTGACGGATTCTGGAGTGGAAAGTTCCACTGGCAGCCACAGGCAGCCATGCTCTTTGCACATTTGAAACTTAATATGCCAGGGCACTACACCATCACAGAGGCCTTCAGCTCCTAAACAAGGGTTGGTGTGAAATATGGACACCACTACACATTAGATAAAACACACACACATACGTATGCACGCACGCACACACACGCGCACGCACACACACACACACACACATCAACAAAGAGGCTAGCCTATCTGCTTTTTGAATGTGAGGACCAAGCTTTTGACGACAGAGTATGGTCTAGGCTTGTGAACGAGGCTTGTGAACAACTGTCATCACAACTTCCATGCGTATGCAATTTTATTCTGACAGAGACTTTCTAACAGTGACATTAAAGCATAACTAGGCCACACGTGTCCAAAATCTGCCTGAAGGGAACAACAAAACCTATGGGGAAGAATCGATGAAACATGTCAAATGTCTTCAAAAGCTCACTTGCAGCTGAGGGGTTTGTGACAACAGAAAAAACAACAACAAAAAAAACTCAGACTTTTGTCCTCTGTAGGCATGGGGGCTTGTGTGCAAAGGGACTCAACATTTAGCACTTTCCCCCAAAACATCTCTTGGAGAAAAACAAAATCCACTAAAGCACTGAAATATGTAACCCCCCCTTACACAGATGAAAAAGTGGGGCTGTTTTATGCACGACTGTGCCAAGTTTTACAATAAGTAGGTCAAACTCAAACTGATACCAAGCGGTTTGGACATGAAGGGCATTCTGGTGTGGAAAGTCAAGTTATACATCAATCCACAAAACCCACTGACATTTTGAGTGCCCACCTGGCAAACACCCTGCTACAGCAGTGTTTTGGATGCTTGCCCAGCGCTCCATTTCTGTGGAACTCTTTATTAAAACTTCAACCAGGACGATCTTCATTGATATCTGCGTTGTGTTGAGTATCATGACTGAAAGAAATGAAGCTTACTCAAACAATACTCAGTATTTTAGGTGATCAAGCCTACACCACTCCCAGATGCAAATACTCTTATGCAACGACTCAGCTCATTTGCTCATCTTGCAAACTGAGAAATGCTGGCATGACCTTGTAACACCAATAATCCAGGTGATGTGGTGACTGTGTGTTGGCTGTGCTCAGGCCAGTGGACCTTCTACCCCATTTAGGGTCCCATGAAGAACACACTGGTCAGAGTCACAAGAGAGACTTCATACATAGTTGCCTTGGCACTGTGTGAGGGCATCAGGATTAATCCAACTCCTAATCCAGGGCAATGGTGTTGCTGTAGCAGCTAATTAATCCACTTTACTCCAGGGCTGATCTTCCACCAAAGAAGCATGGCTGAATGTGTGTGTGTGTGTGTGTTTGTGTGTGTGTGAGTGTGTGTTTGTGTGTGTGTGTGCGCGCGTGCGCGTTTGTGCGTGCCACATGCATGTTAGGGCTGCAACAAATATTAATAGTCAAAACAGTTGACAATCAACGGATTAACTGATTAGGCTAACTATTGTGTGTGTGTGTGTGTGTGTCAGTGTAAGTGTCTGTGTGTATGTGCATGCATACGTGCCTAGTGAGTGTTTCTATATAACAAGCATTTGCAATCTCTCTGCCATGGTCATCTTCAGAGTTGCAACAGAAATAGCTGGCAACATTTCATGGCCTGACCTTTCGCTGCCTCCTTACTCCACTTCTCCTCTCCCCCGCCCCAACCACCGTGAGCTCAGACAGTAACACAAACTGGCACAAACAAGCGCTGGACTGACACACACAGCTGTCTCTCCCAGGCAGCCCTCTTTCCCTCTACCCTCCTCCCCCCCAAGGCCCATATCATTCACTGGGACCTTAACCCTTTTCAGGCTTCACACACACACACACACACACACACACACACACACACACACACACACACACACACACACACACACTATCATAAACAAGCCAGAGCTCAGTTCTATTTTTATTACAGCCCTACTTTCCACGGCCTTGTTTCACACTTTAACCCATTCACACACTGTTACACTCCATTTCACACACACACATGGAGGAAGTGTACTACAGACCTGTTGTGGTGACATTGGTTCCCACACAGGACACCTGTGGAAGTTGTATGTATATTTGTCTTTAACACTGGTTTTCAGTTAGCATTATGATCAGCTGTGGGTTTGAGCTGTCACATTGTCTTAGTTGTGTTACAAAGCCTCTTATCTCAAAAAGATGGTGTGGCAAATCTATTTCCACATTTCACGTGATAGCTTGGCACTCAGTTGATTCATCGACACACCTCTTATGTTTGCACAAAAAGACAAAAACTTTGGCCAGTGTGTAGGTGACGGAAGAGTGTGCAGATCAAAGCTGATAGCTATTTAGCCAATAGAGTAAGACAAGGCCCATCTTCTATTTACCAAGCCATTGATAATAGATGAATTCCTACCTTATGATGGTCATAATCTACACTACTCAAAGCAGAAAAGCAGAGAGCATGATGTTTTCATGGAATGATCCCTGATTCCTTCAAAATAGCTTCTAGTCTTAAAGTGTTTCCAAAGTGTATATTTGATGTTTTTTTTTTCAAAAGCATGCAGGCAGTAACAAAAGGTCCACACAAAGTGACTCCCAATAATTCCAAAGAGATTTCAATATTTCAGTTAAAAATAGCCACAACTGACTATTGTTTAATTAATTTCCCTTCTGTAACATGTAGCCTACCCTCAATGACAAACTGAAGACCAATCAATCACTGTCCTGTCTCTTTGGGCATAATATTTTGGTTCAAGAGGGTGAGCTCTACTAGGCCTAGGGTCAACTTCCCTTGGCGAAATTCCTTTTGTCAGAGAACTTTATTTTCATAATTTGAGACTGTGGCACAGGAAATACAGTTGACCCCTTCTCCACAGGGGTCTGTTTTTTCACTGTCTGCTCCTATGCAGCCAGAAGGTACAAAGAAAACTGACATCTCTGAACATTGTTCACAATAACAAGTCCCTTATTACGTCTTAAGAGACATCCCAAAGAGGAATAAAAAACGTTGTAACTACGCATTTGTCTGCTCTTAGATGTATAGGGTTTGTGCCTTAGCACTCGATGTCCTGCATAGAAATAAAAAAAAATCAGGCAGGCTAAATAAATTACTTTGCTCCCACGTGCATGCCTCTAAATACAACCCATGATAATACACATGTAACACATGGCACCCACAGTTATTGACGATAACTGTATGAGTATGCCTGTGGAGGTACGGGCATAATGTGATGGGTGATAACATGGTGATGAAAACTGTTGGCCTACACTACAAAAAGGTTTAATTTATCTTGCTTGCTTTATTTATCCAGTAACACGTCGTTACAAACCAACCTCATCGCAAAGATGTACCTCACCCAAAGAAAAGCATCATTAAATCACATGGGGCAACTGCGTTATATTGTTTATTTTATGTAACCACGCACGTGGTCACTCGCAATGTCCCGCTTGTACGAGGATTTGACAGGTCTGCATCTAGAACACTCCGTCGCAAGCACGACCATAGTAACTTAACATAACATGCTCTCAAAAATACTACGCGTATACCACTGTTCATGTCTGACAATTTTCCATCATCTGTCAAACACCGCCAACGAGGACATCAGCAACATTCGTAGGTAACATGACAACAAAGGCATGTCAGATCTAGGCACAAGGTGATTTGCCAGCAGGCTAGCGAAGTTACTGGTATCAGCACAGCTAAGCTATGAAGTTGGAACATCATTGACCTAATATTGCCAGTTTAGTCCATATTTATCCTGCAAAACTACTATTTATCTCGCAAAAACTATTATCATATTTTCTGTTCGTTATAAAGTGATATAATACACATCCCAGGGCAATAATACTAGCGCCAAAAAGCAGAATTTTATGTGTACTAACAGTCGGAGGAGAGGAGCGGATCCACCACGCTAGGCAATTCTGCTTGTTAGCTAACGTTAAAATCGTTTACGTTAGCTTTCGAGGGCGTGGGTTAACGTTATGGTTGAGAATCACATTTTCAGACTGTATTGCTGACCAAACAAGTTAAAGTATTAAGCAAGATGCAGATGGCGATAACGCTTTAAATAAACCAACATGGTTAAATTCCGTTGTGATACAGTCATCGTTGCTTCTGAATTAACATACTAACGTAAAATGAAGCCACTTACCAAAATCTCGTGGCTCCTGTTTTCCTCCCGATAAGGTCGAGAATCGGTTGAGATAAACTGTGTGCCAGTGGATGAGGAGACAAGGGTTGCTCTCTAGCCAGATCGAGTAAGTAGGGTTCTAAACGAGACCCGTCTGTAGTGAAAGCCTCTTGCTTACCGTTACTTAAAAAACAATCGTGCCACACAACCATTGATCGGTAGTGTTAACTTATCCAAGCAAAACAAATACAAAGGATCTTGATCCAATGTGTTTTCCCACTACAATTAAGGTTAACACAAAAGACTCATTAGATGTAGTTTGTCTGTGTAAGGCAGGTCTCTCAACTGTCTGGTCAAAATTTCTTTCTATACGATTTTGGCGAACAAATCTGCACGTAGCACACGACACGGTCCCTCCTCCTAGCCGGCTCAATACAGACAGGGGCAAGAACAGTGTGTACACGGGGATGCAAACGGGCAGCGACAAGAGGGAGGGGGATAGTCGTGTAATGTGGCAGTCACAGAGAGGTAGGAAAAGCCCGCCCTGCCCTGTATGTAGTGTACCCTACTGTGATACAGCTGAGCTACTGATTAAAATATCAATGATGGAGATGTTTTGCACCCTGTAGGTGTTAATTGCCTTATCACGATAGTTACAGCTTGAATAACAACAGAAACAGACCAATGCCAAACTATTACGACTGGATTTGAGGCAGTTTAAGCGATTTGGTGATGTCGACTGGCATAGCCTACCAAAAGGATTACACTCAGAAGCCATTGACATTGAAATAGTCTCCAACTGTCTCTAGTGTGAGGTGACGCCACCCTCAGTAGACATTTGTAATAATGAGGGCCACTGCATGTCAATAAGATGTCTATGACAGGGCTGTATTGTGAGAGGGCCAAGTGGGCGTATCATGTGCCCCCAGTGAATGGGCAGCCGGGGGTCGAGCGGGAGACCAGGATGGCAGTGCCCACAAAGGCGTTATTGACTGTGGCACACTGGGCAGTATAGGCTGGCACTGGTTACCCTGATATATTGGACATAAAAGAGTGAGCAGGAAGCCCAGGATAAACAGAATGACAATTCAGTTATGCAGTAAAGGCATAGCAGACAGTTCTCACTTTTGGTTTGGATTAGGCTGTATATATATATTATTTATATTAATTATTATTAATTTATTTATTTATTTATTTTTTACCGATTGAATTTTTTGACGACTATCAACATGTTGGTCCTATATTTGGCGAAAGTGTGTAAAATTCCGATTTGTATTATTGCTGAACACAAAATGTTGATGTTGATATTACCACAAATACTGGGGCGTGACGAGTGTAAACACATCTGTATTTCCACCCCTATTCCGTAACAACGAGCCTAATAGCTATCCTGTCCAGTAGTCTATAGTTATATTTTTGTCCTACATTTTAGAACAATGCTGAGTCTTGATCTTACATGAAACAGTTCAACCAGTCCATTGAGTTGTTATATGAACAGATGCACTTGGCGCTTAAGTGTCAGTGTTGAGACAATGGCTGACCTAAAAAGTCAGTGTAGTCCCAAACATGCTGATTTTTGCAAATGTGTGTCATAGCAATGAATGAAAACTTAGACTGAAATGAAAATTAGGGTTTGAGAAAAATAAATGAATAAATTAAAATAGATTAAAATGTTTCCCAAAAAGACGAAAATCTTTCTTTTGCTCTAAATCTTTCCCCTACTTCCCCTATTTTGTTTGAATAGTGTAATAAAACAGTAGTTTTAGTTTCATTTTGAGATGCCATGTAGCCTATACATACATACCCATAATAAAACAGGACTAAAACTGAAGACAAAACTAAAAGTAAAAACAGAAACACTGATGAAAATGTTTTGACATGTTTCCTGAAACAGTCTGGTACTTTCTGTATGTACAGTATTTGGTTGGTCTGGTCAAGCTGGTCAGCTTTACATCAATGGAGACCTGCATATGTGTTGCGATACATTTTCTATTTAATAAGAAGGAAAAATGACAGAATAAATTAACTTTCATATTTTTAATCCAAAACATATAAGTAACATATTCCCTACTCAGTTATAAGCCTACATTTTGACTTGCATATTTTTTCTTGATATTCACCCATGCCCATTAAACAAATCATGCACACTCTCATGTAAATGGCAGAAATCAATGACTGAGGCATGGGTTTAAGCTCTTATTGTATAGATAAACAGCCTTAATGAGGTATATCTACTTAGAGTCTTTTTGAGTGAATGTTTTTAGGAAACCAGCACTTATCCAGTATTGGTAGGAATATGCAGCATGATTTCAGGTAGCCTAGATTTTATTTGCCGTGCATAAACCGACAGTTGGCAATGCAATACCCCTCCTGGATTTCATCATGACAGATGTATTTATGGCACCTATGGCGTATACCTGCAAACTCCCTGAACCCTCCTTCTCAGCCTTGTCATATACAAAGTATTTATACCCCAGAGCAGGGGTGTGAAACATACTGCCTGAGGGCCGGATCCGGCCCTTCAAATCATTTCATGCGACCTGATTCAGAGATTTGTAGCTATGTGGCCTGCTTGAAAATAATTTTAACAATGTGCAAAATAATTATTGTGTATCCGTAACATATGCACGCCACGTCGCTCATGAATTTAACTATGAGGCGCATCATGGAACTGCTTACTGACAGGAAAGAAAGACAAATTTAAGTGGTGAGGAAATCAGCCTTAAGACCCATTAGGACTGTGATGGTGATGTTTAGAAACACAAGGAAATCTGTTTTATTATCACCCGACACTTTGTGGTCATGCACATAGACAAGGTATGGCGGCCCTCTGTGGAAAATTGTGATGCTCATGTGCCCCGAGATAAAAATGAGTTTGACACACCTGCTCTAGAGAAAACATTGTTGTGTCTGCGCAGCAAATATCAGATGCATGTTGATTCTGAAGTGAGAGATGCCAGATACGCTGGACAATGCTGTCCACCAAGATCATTGTAAGGAGGACTAGGTAGGACAAGCAACATATGCACTGCAGTATGTCTACCAATGAGACATTGAAAATTAATATGATGTAAAACTTTGAAGACAGTTCAAGTGTTACTGTGAGGAAGGTTATTTTTTTTTCTCAGGAGTTAAGAACGAATGTAAGTCAGTTTAGCCTATGGCACTTGGCACTTAAGTGTCAGTGTTAGTGTTGAGGCAATGGCTGACCTAAAAAGTCAGTGTAGTCCTAAACATGCTGATTTTTGCAAATGTGTGTCATAGCAGTGAATGAAAAACTAAGGCTGAAATGGAATTTAGGGTTTGAGAAAAATAAATAAGTAAATTGTAATAAATTAAAATGAGTGTTTCCCAAAAAAAAACAAAATCTTTGTTTTGCTTTAAATCTGGCCTACTGGCCTATTTTGTTTGAATAGTGTAATAAAACACTAGTTTTAGTTTCATTTTGAGGTGCCATGTAGCCTATACATACATAAATAATAATAATAAAACAGGACTAAAACTGAAGACAAAACTAAAAGTAAAAACAGAAACACTGATGAAAATGTTTTGACATGGAAGACAAGCAGTGATTTACCAAAAAGGTTTACAGAACATAAGGCAACATACATGCAAGCTAAACAAGTATAATTAAGTATGATCAATCATGATGAACATATATGGCCAAGTGTAAAATTGAATGCAGAATAATCTGAAGATTAAATGAAGTAAACAAATAAAACAAGTAAAAGGTCCAGGGAAAGAAAACACAAACAACAAAACCCCTATCTTTAAGCAAGAGCATAAACATATCTCTTTTGTCTGAAAAATAACCAAATTTTTGTGAATGAAATTGTGTTTCCCTGTGACTAATTGCCTGTAGTCCACTTTCCTTCGACACTGTGGGTGTTTGACTGGCTTTTCCTGTTGTGAGAATTTCAGAGTGGAGAGTGGTCTCTCAGGTGTGTTTGGACTGAATTGTGGGCACCAGTGGATGACTCACTTGTTGAGTGATTCACAATTTTTTTAAGGAGATCCAATAGCAGTTCTTCCACTCATAAGTCCATAAAGGGAAACGAGCCACTTGTTCTCCATTCTGTGAGGACACTTTAAAAAGGAAATCGTAAAGAACTGGGTGTTTTTCAAGCGCTGTATGTGATTAAGGGATACAGCTGGGTAATTTAAGCTAGAGGAGGTGGTAAACCTACCAGAGTGCCCTGCCACTTTGAGAGAATGAAGACTTCAGGCTCTTCTATCATCAGGTTTACCACTTCCACTGGCTTAATTTACCCAGGTTTACCACTTGACCACCCAGGATTACCACTTGGAATACATTACACCCTTGGAAACAAACAAAGAGTTGGTAGCCTGTCAACCAGACAACCCAGCATTTCTCCTGGAACACTTTAGTCAGGAGTATACTGAAGGGTTGTGTTGGACAAAAATGACTGCAAGGATATTTAAACGTTAATAAATGTGATTTCATGTAACATTGCTCACTTTGCCTTGTGACCGCTAGACTGCCTCTGTTTGATATTTAGAGCTCTGCTCCCCTCTAGTGGTGTAATAGTGCATTACAGTATAGGTCACCTGTTTTTAACTTAAAATTGACAAAGAATTCCAGTTCCAACATGATACATTACATCAATCTGTCAAAACACTTTCTTTAAGCATTAACTTTAACTGCAAGCAAAATGAATATTAGTTATTACTAGTTATGTGAAACAAAATTGTTTTTTTTAACACAGTAGGCCTAGACTTTACAAAAAATAAAATCAATCCTTTTAAAACTACTCCTACACTGTCAAGTTTTGCCACATATAATAGCATGCATATATAAAACTGTTGTGGTATTAGCAAAATATGTTTTTAGCATCTGAAAGAAAAATTGTCTGTTATCTTACATGGTTACATTTTTGTTGTGATTGTGATGGATCCTTGAAAAAATCTCTGCTCCATGAGGGGTTCCCAGCCCAATAAGATTCGAGAACCCTGCCCTAGATTACTTCAGGGCCAGCATATCACTTTAGTGACAAAACAAACACACCACAAGGCTATATAAAACGATGTGTGATTCTATTCATTTGAATTCTATCACTCCACGATCAGTGCCAGTCAGACCATTTGAAGTAAGATTATAGCACACACAATTGTAGTGTATACAGGTCTCCACAATTGTGGTTCCCATAATGGACTTGTTATTGTTAGAGACAGGATAGCTTTTTCATGAGTAGAAATGGCTGCGGGGCATGTTTGGGATATCTGAAGTCCTATAATCCCTGGCTGAGCAGCACACTGCAGTGTTACATAATGTTATGTAAGCATGCGTATGCTTATAGAGGCCAAGGTGATAATGTGTCCATGGACATGTAATAGCTATAGACCAGGAGTCTCCAACCTTTCTCAAGGAGCTACTTTTACCATGGCAATATAGCCAAGAGCTACTCTACTGTCTCTTATTGTATGTAGAATTCCCATTACAACAAGGGAAGCAAACCAAACAATTGCTTTGGGCCCCCAGCAGAAGGAGGGGCACTGCGAACAACTCATTAGGTATCAATCCATAGCAGCGACAACTATGTGAGCACCCCTTTAAAGTCTTTGATCAGTCATATGTGGGAAGCCCCCCTAAAGAGGCCCCACTCACTGGCTTGCTGTCAAAAAAGACTTTCGTGATTTCCAAGGGAACTCCAGCAACATCTATATGCTTGTGGCATGTAGCGGCAGTCATAATAATGACTCATTTGTTAAACATAACATTTTCAAAAAGCTTCAATCAAGGAAACCAAAAAAAAAAAGAATGAATAACCGGTGAAAGGAGTATTTAACTTCATTTGATGAATCTTGGTCTTCAAAGCCTCTGTTCTTTTCATTCACTGTGAGACAGAAAGCCCAAAGATGCAGAGGATATTACATGGAAAAAAAAGAGAGTTTTGTTTTTGTTGTTGTTTAAACAATCTGCATGTAGTAAATTGTGCTCAATTGTAGCCCTTGTGGTTTTCAGCTAAATTAGTTTAATCTGCCTAAATTTTTGTTTAATGGATACATTTATGTGGTCAGCAACCAGACCAATGTCAACTGGATTGCTGATTGAGGCAGCCATGGCCTACTGGTTAGGGCCTCGAGGCTTTATCAAATGGGTTGCAGGTTCGATCCCCAACCAGTGGACCATGGCTGAAGTTCCCTTGAGCAAGACAGCTAACCTCACTGCTCCCTGAGTGCAGGCAGCCAACTGCTCAGGGTTAGTGTGTACTTCACTTTGCTGTGTGTTTCAATAATTCATGATTAGGTTAAACGCAGAGACCAAATCTCTGTCACGGCATATAAAGAGAATGCATTATTATTATTTGATCTTAATCAGTTGTTGGCTTGGATAGTACTTGTATGGGACACCTTGAAGTTGCTGGTGGAAGTAGTGTTGGTGGGTGGCTAGTTGGTGGCCCTCTTCCATCTGACCAGAGGATCAAGCCCAGTTCCCCAGTGCAGTGACGGAGACACTGCTGTTAGAGAGGCCGTCCTTCAGGGGAGACTGAGTGGCCCTAAAAGATCCCATGGCACTTATTACAAGAGAAGGGGTGTTCCCACTGTTGTTCGTCCCCCTAATCATCCCCCACTGTAGCCTAACTGACCGATCCCAAGCCCTACTGCTGCGGGCCTGATTGTGATAGCGAAAAAGGGCAGGGCTTGGGATCAGCCAATTAATGCAGTAAGACAACTTGGCTAGTGAAATTGTTTGTGGTAAAACAGGATGCAGCTGAAAAATGCCTGTAGCCTATTTTCTAGCCTGGTATAAAACCAGACCCTAATTTTGCACTTTAGTTTCATACAGAGTGTCTGGACATTCTGTAGTGACATTCGATTGCTTGCTTGAGGTGTTCATGTTTAAAAAGATTGGATCAGCCCCTGACTGATAGCTTGACTTGACTGATGGCATTCTATCTCTGCATTCACAAACCCCTCCCACTGTTCGCTGATTGGACAGGTTAAAATGCCTGCTGAGACAACAAGCTCAATGGGATGAAATCCAGACTAGCACTGCAGGGAGATGATAATAAAGCGGAAGTAGTAGTAGTAGCAATTAGTAGTCAGTTCTCAAACCAATCTACAGAGGCTCCTTCTTGTAGCCTCTCTAAACCAACTGCTTCCTTTTCTTCTTTCACTCCTCTCTCCGAGGCAGAGGTGTCTAAGCTTCTCACAGACAGCCGCCCTACCTCTTGTCTTCTGGACCCTATCTCAACAACCCTTCTTCAGGCCATAACCCCCACCATTGTGACAGCAACCACACATGTGGTCAATGCTTCACTAACTAGGGGTACATTTCCCACTGCCTTCAAACAAGCCCAAGTAACACCGCTGCTCAAAAAACCATCCCTTGCTCCCACTCAAGTGGAGAACTACCGGCCTGTATCTCTTCTTCCCTTCCTTTCCAAAGCCATTGAACAAGCTGTTTTTAAACAGGTCACAGGATTTCTCACTCAGAACAACCTCCTCGACTCCAACCAATCCGGTTTCAGAAGTGGCCACTCCACTGAAATGGCGCTTCTGTCTGTGACGGAAGCATTAAGAGAGGCCAGAGCGGCAGGTCAATCCTCAGTGCTCATCCTGCTGGACCTATCAGTAGCATTTGACACGGTCAACTGCTGGTCCTCCCAGCCAAACAAGCCATACACCACGACATCAGTATCAAGATCGACTCCCTGTCTGTTTCTCCCACCAAAGTGGCAAGAAACCTAGGTGTCATGATCGATGACCAACTGACCTTTGCAGATCACGTTGCCTCTGTGGCTCGGTCGTGCCGTTTTTCCCTATTTAACATAAGGAAGATCAGGCCGTTCCTAACCCAACATGCAACCCAGCTCCTGGTACAGACCCTGGTTATCTCTCGTCTTGACTACTGCAATGTCCTCCTATCAGGCTTACCAGCCTGTGCGGTAAGACCGCTACAGATGATCCAGAATGCAGCTGCACGTCTGGTCTTTAACCAGCCAAAAAGGGCACATGTCACACCTCTGTTCATTGAACTTTACTGGTTACCCTTGGCTGCTCGCATTAAATTCAAGGCACTTATGGTGGCCTACAGGGTGAATGATGGCTCTGCTCCCATCTACCTGAACACTCTCCTGAAGCCCTATGTCACCCGACGACCGTTTCGCTCCTCGAAGGAACGTTTTCTAGCACGTCAATCCGGTCGATCCAGACTCTTCTCATATCTGGTTCCGCGCTGGTGGAACGACCTCCCAAGTGCTACCAGATCAACTGATACCCTCTCCACCTTCAAGAAACTTGTGAAGACCCAGCTCTTCCAAGAATATCTCCTGGCGTAAATTTTGAGAATGCACTTAATAATTTAATTTCTCTACATTGTGTTACACTATTGCACTTTCAACTTAAAATATTGCAGATTCTATGTTAGCAATATGCACTCCTTGTTAGTTCTTTCATTGTGTTGTAGCTTGAATGTTATCCTCTTTTGTAAGTCGCTTTGGATAAAAGCGTCTGCTAAATGCCTAAATGTAAATGTAAATGTAAATGTAAATGAAAGTGCTAACAAGACAAGGCCAGGCTATCTATTTTCAGATGTGTTACATCATGTGTTTGAATCTGCCTGGACTTTACTGATTATCCTGGTGAGAGCGGGACAACTTTGTTTACAGCTATGTAACCAGGGACAACACTTTGGACAACACAATTCTAAAACCTGCCACGGATGTATATGCAGCCTTGATAAGTGCCTAGCAGATTGCATTTTGGTGTCCCATACAAGTACTATTCAAGCTGACACCTGATTAAGATCAAATAATAATAATCCATACTCTTTAAATCCCTTGACAGAAATTTGCTCTCTGTGTCTAACCCAATCATGAATTATTAAAACACACAGCGATGTGAAGTACACGCTAACCCCGAGCAGGTGGCTGCCTGCACTCAGGGAGCAGTGAGGTTAGCTGCCTTGCTCAAAGGAACTTCAGCCATGGTTGCTGACCACATAAATGTATCCATAAAATGCGCCATGGAAGTATATCCCGTCTTGATGAGTGCCTGACAGATTGCATTTTAAATATCCATTTGAATTTTGCAAGCGTGGCAAAGTGCTACGCAATCACGGGATATGCTATTCTTTATATAAAGATGGCAAAACGTTTTACCAAAAATAATCCAAAATGTTTTCAGGATGGCATTGTAAGTTTTGCCAAATGTGTTTTCAAAATGCAATTCGAATTTGAACTTTGAATTTTAAATTGCAAATAAAATTGACAGATGATTAAAAATTAATATTGAAAATTAAAATGCAAAAAGAATTGCCATTTGAACTTAGAGACTGAAGTACCCTGGCAAAATGGAATGCGATTCAATCCATGTTTAAAATACAATATGAAAGAAATAATTCCAAATTGCAGTATTAAATTGCATAATGAATTGGCAATTGCAAAATGTAATGTCTTTTTGAATTGTGTATTGCAGATTGCATTCTTATTTGAATTTCGCTACAGATATGCTTTCATAAATGTGTCCCTGATCAACGCTTTGCAACTAGGTCAAAAGTGTGGGTTACGTTACTTGTGCCCCACGCTACCCCTAGGCTTGCATTACTTAAACTGCACAACTGACAGGGTAGCCTACCCACCACTGCAACAACCTAAAAGTGTGAGGGCTGTGCTCAACGTTGAGCCCCACTCTTAGGCTGCAGCCGGGGGTGCTTGGAGAGTCAATTGGCTTATTAATTCATTCCCTGTCCACCGCAGGCCGGTGTGTGGTGAGTATTCTGGTGCTCATGGCTTTCATGCATCACCCAGGTGGGTGCTGCACATTGGTGGTGGTTAGTGAAGGCCCCGTCCACTGCACTTCAAAGAAGGTTAAGGCTTTGCTGGTGTTTGTCTGTCTGTCTGTCTGTCTGTTTGTTTGTCTGTCTGTTCTGTTTGTTTGCAAAATACCTTGAAAAGTACTACACAGATTTGGATGAAATTTTCAAACAACATGGGTATTAGGACAAGGAGCAGATGATTACATTTTGGGGGTGATCCGGAACAACATTTGGAAATTGCAATGCGTCAGTGACCCTACCATTGCCTTGGCGGAGGTCTGTGTTCTTTGAGAGCTTTTCTAGTGAATTACTATAATTATTATTATTATTATAATATACTGCTTCAGATGATATGCACTGATTAAATCTCTCCTGAAATGTGAAATTGTTAAAAAGTAAGTTGGCTGTATTTTCTACGTCAAGGGCTCACTCTGCAGGTGTCTTCAGGAATTACAAAGACCTGCAAAAATAATGAGTGGACTAAATGAAACTCTTAATCAGATACAGGAAGATTGGTCAAATTTCCTTTGCAAGCAAGGTCTCATATCAGAGTTCCCCAATTTTGGATAAATGTTCACTCATGTCAAATCTGGCATAACGGGTCAAGCACGTACTCCTGCTGAATTTCCCATAAAACAGGCCCATAGCCAGGTTGGATACTCTGCTTGTTATTTATCAACACGTGAGAGTGTAGTATGTCAGTGACCTCTAGGGGGCAGCCAATGTACACAAAAGTGCGAGTGCAGTGACCTGTGCTCCACATCAGTGTGTCCTCACCAGCCTTTGCATCCATCATGTCATTGTGCTGGTTCTGGCACAGCTTATTCTCTCAGCATGGCTTTTTGTTGTGTGTGATTGTTCAGGACTATCCCCCTCTGGAGGGTTACATAAACCAGAGCTTTTATGCGAAGTTGCCATGGTTTTCACTTGTGGCTAGCTGGCTGTTTCAGAGTCACATGGCCTCACACGAGTCACTGGTAGCAGCAGATGCTACTCTGACTGCATGTGTGAATTTTCTCCAACCATGAATTCTCCCCTCTTTCCCTTTCCCATCTCTCATATCTTTATTTTCAAATCTTCTTTTTCTTCATCCTCTTCTTCCTCTTCCACCCCTCTCTCATAAACTGTATGCACACATACTCTTGAAGACAAACAAACACTAACAGATTATGATCTAGTGCTGCAGTTGTGTACATACCTGTTGACTTCAGTCACACATGGGATGGCAAGAAGGATGCTCTCATATCTTTGTCTTTTAGAAACGACTCATATTTTAAATTGAGGTTAATTGTGTTTGTTTCTCTTTAGGGTTCTTGGAGTCAGAATTCAGTAAACCAATATCTGGTCAACGTCTCGTAGGCCTATGTCTTAAAAAATCTAAGACATCTTAAAACATCTTGTTCTGTTTCTTACTGACAGTGCGTACTAACCTTGACTCACAAGGCTATGGGCTGAAATGAAGTGATAATATCCTAGCACTTTAAGATCTTAATATACTCTTCTGCCAATCTCTTTCTCAGATCAGAATTCAGTAAGATGTTTTTCAGGAAGATTTCTGCAATTTACTGCAGGTGTAAAAAGTAACACTTTCTTTTGAGCAGCTGTGTCCCATCTATCTGTATGTGTCTTACTGTCATTGCTGCACAACAGCATGACATCTATGCTTTTACATGTATTCCATGCTTAGATAAGAAATGCAGAAATGTAAAGTTTGCCACGCTTGTTTTTTTCCGTAATACAGTACGCTATGGATTTTACCAAGGGTTTATTTACAATGCAATTTTCAGTTCTCTGCACAGTGCTTTTGGCATTGATGCCCCAGTAACCATTATTTAGCATTATTATTATTTTTCCTTTGAGTCTGTTGTTCATATGTTGCTATAACGTTGTAAGAAGTATACACTTCTAAGAGAAAAGCAGTTTCCCATTTCTATAATAAGGTTATGTCTGTATGTGCAAAGTGTAATCTCTCTTTGGAGACAGAATAGTAATAACACCCCACAAATTGGACAAATTGTGACCTCGACTCTCTCTCTCTCTCTCTCTCTATTTCTCTCTCTCTCGCTCTCTTTTTCTTTCTATTGTTGCCCTGCTGTCTACTGGTGCTGATGAGAGGTGCTGAATAGCTGTAGACAGCGTCTGTTCGAAGCATGCGTGACTAGTGAGTGCCTATGTTTTGACTGGCAACCAGCGCTCCACTTTATCATCTTGCTAGATCCAGTGACAAAATACTTGATCAGCAAACGATATGTGCAGCCCTGCATACCAGGCCAAACAGATCCCACCCAATAGCTGGGTGTATAATGAGCTGAGGTCTGCTGAGCGTTGACAGAGAAAACATTGCCATAAAAATGAGATGGAAAGGAGGCGCATGGAGTGAAAATGCAAGAGGCAAGGCATAGAACAGCTGACCCATGCACACAGACACTGGGGCATACGTCTGCGTTTAAATGCTGACACGCTACTGACAGAAACAAAAAGTCTTCTCCTTTCCTCATTTTTTGCACGTGGGTTGAGATCAATGAACAATGCCGACCCATTGGTTTAAACCCAAAGGGGTTTGTATGGTAGGCCAAATCATTTTACGAATTGCGTACCAAACCAAATGAATTACACAGACACATACTGTACTACAATACGAGGGGGGAGGGGGGGGGGGGGGGGCGGTCAGTTGCTTTCTAAACCAAATTTATTCTACACACATGCTTTAATGAGAACTAACGAATACACCTCCTTTCTTTTGTCATCATTTTCATTTGTGTTCTTTGGGGTCCAAACCAAAACCAAAACCAAACCTTTGGGGTCCAAACAAGCAAGACCATAACATCAAAATGTATAGTTTGTACATGACTGGTAGACCGTCCTAGGGGTGGAATCGGCAGTTGTCTTTCAAACTGCCTCTGTGCGCAATAGGATAGTAGTGCTATGACCAATCAGAGCAACATCGGCAAAACAGCAAATACGGCATTCTTTGAAACTAATAACTTGAGTGCCTTTTTCTGCTTAATTTTCAAAGAAAATCCCAAATCTAACTCTTCCAAAGTCAATGCCAAAGCTGACTCAAACGACCGTTGTTTCTTGGCCACAGCCATCTTAGTTGTTTTGCGTTGTCTTAAAACTATTTACTACCACTAGGGTATGTCTAGATTTCTAGTCTACCAAGCCATGATAGATCCCTTGGAAGTGTACGTGTGTGCATGCGTGTGTGTGTTCATGCATGTATACATGCCTCATGTATAACAGGATGAGTATTTTAGGCCAGTGTTGAATGTGTTCAAGTCCAGCGGTCGACAGAGTATTTGCTGTGTCTCCTTACAGGGAGTCTCTGCGGAGGCGAGATAGCAGAGGGTGTGGAGATGCAGACCACAGCTGATTGGGAATCCGCATGCTTGTGTTTCCCCTGCTGTTTCTCTATGGACCCACATGTCCAGGCCGTTCAGTAATTACACAGCATCATTAGTTCCCTCTTCTCACTACACATTCATTGTTACTTTATTTGGTACTGAAGACTCAGTGTTGGGTGGTGTTTCAACAGTGATACTTCTTTTGAAGTTACTGGTATTTATGTCTCTCATGGTAACGACTTGATGTTGGTACATGTCATGAATTGTTTCACTTCCTTGTTAGCATGGGTTAAAGTAGGCCCAGAATGCACCGGTACTGGCACCTCAGATAAATTAATAAATAGATTAATTCATATCAACGATCACATGGTGTAGTTAACAAATCGCGTGTAAAGGTCTTACATAGTCTATTGTGTACAGTCAAACTTTAACCTGGCTGGCCTCCTCTCTTTTCATTGAGGGTAAGAAGAAGTTTTCGTTGTTCATCAAAGCTCGTCACTTCCTGACCAATAACAAACGTCAGACAGAAATGTCCATGAATACTGGTTTCCTACCTGGGAAAAAGGATGGTATGCTAATGACTTCATTCTTTAAAGATGGAGGAGGGAGAAAAAAAAGAGAGGATGCAAACGAAAAATCACAACTTTTTTTCCAAGGGTAAGCTTGATCTGGAAATACTGACAGACTAGGAAGAAAATAACCCTGAAGGACTAACTGATAGCTTATTTAAACCAGTAAATAGCCTAATAAATGTGTGGTTATATGATGCTTTGATAATGAATTTAACAATGAATATTTTTGTGTTCAGTATAACTTTTAGTGTCTGTAGTAACCATGTGAATGTACAGTTCTGGCCTGTCCAGGCCGTCATTTACTGTTTTAGTCATAAATGCTGATTTAATCTGAAGTGACTCTAAGTATGACTTTTCAAATTCTATATTTTCACCATGATTTGGGGAACAAAAGCAGCCAAGGGCATAGCCCAGAGCAGCATCAATAGTTGCACCCTAACTACATTTCATCAGCCCTGTCCTGCCCTGCCCAGCCTAGCACCAGTTGCAGCATTTCCCAGAATCAGCAGCCCTGCCCTGCCCAGCCTAGCAGCACAGACCAACCAAGCTGTAGCACTCACATAGAACAGAATTTGCCAGATTGTTGGAGTATCTCACAGTATGAATATTTCCAAAAAGCATATCCATTTATCTGTGTTCTAAGAAGTGCAACATCTCATGGTGATTATAGAGAAGGATCTCAAAGGTGCCATTTTTTCATTGAAAAAAAATGCCATACTGGTGTAGAAAATGAAACAGGGTCAGTCGTTTTTCTTTTTTGCACTGCCAACATTTGAGAGTATCCCCACCTTTAACCACTGCTTATTAGCTTCATCCAATTACACTGCCTCCTTAATGTAACTAGTTCATTACATGTGTGTTTTAAATTCCCACCATGAGTGATTTTGATGAAAGACGAGAACTCGTCTCCATACAGAATACACCCGGCTTTATCTACTTGCTCCAACTCACCCTTCCCCTTCATGGAAAATCAGGAAACGAGTTGGGCTTGTTCTAGGTAAATCAGGAATGTGTATGATAAATGTTCTCTCTGTTCTGGTCTGGCGGAGATAAACATCTCCCTTTGCCCTGGATAGGGTGACCAGATGTCACGATTTTCAACAATCACTGTAAAATTGCCCGTTTCCAGCGCTATACAAGGAAGTGAGCGTGTTTCACAGTAAGCCAACCTAAATCCATTCAGATAACAAATACAATGCACCACAAGTCTGAATTCAACTCTTGTATACAGTCTCTTGTATTTAGATAGCAGCTCTCGGACAACATCGAGTAGCTTGATAAGGCTTTAGGATTTTAGTGTAAAAAGCTAGACATACCATAGCGGTAGCAAATAGTTTTGCTCAGCCGGTACATCAGCCACAAGCTAAAGGGCCCCACTGGGTCTTCTTCCAAGGTTTGGTTGGACCAATCACATTGCTCTGTCCTTAAAGAGAGTCACCTAGACATACCTTAGCAGTAGCTTATCAGCGCACAGAGGCAGTTTGAAAGACAACTTTCTGCCATTTAGATTGAGCCCAGTTTATCCAGTCATGACCAGACTATATATTTTGATGTTACTGTCTGGCTTGTCAGGCTAATAGGCTATAAGTCAGTGGGGGGAAACCAATGCCTGAGGATGTGTGTACCACACTGTAACCCACATCTGGAAATTGTGAAGTGAAACTTCAGTTTTGTGTCTCTGACGCAGTCACTATGCCGCACCCACACTCTGGTCAAAAACCCACGTGACCAACTTCAGCGTGATGATAAACCATATGCACCTGGATAGCACCAGTGGATAAATATGAATTAGAAAGCAATGTGAGAAGGTAAAGGGACCAGGTGTCTCTAGTGCTTCAGATTGTAAACATTGTTCTGAAGCGTCTCAGCGCGTTGCAGTCCCCCCTGCCTGCCGTCTCTCCTCTGCAGTGGGTCCTGCTGAGCAAGGCTGACCTTTCACTGTACTGCCAGTCACATGCTCAGCTCAGCCCTGTGTTTGGATATATGACACCCCTCCACAGCTGATGGATATCTGAGCCCTACCTGACACATGCTGTGCTGGAGTACAAGCTTTCACCTCAGGGGTCTTCATGATAAACACACCCAGGCCCAGTGCAAAGGTGTTTGGTGTGGACCAAGTATGGTAAAATCATACAAGCTTTGACTGAGGGAGCTTTTGTTGACTTCTTATTCAGTCAGGTAAAGTTTGTTACACAAAATTGGTACAATTGGTATAGTAATTTCCCGAATATAAGCCCACCATGAACACCATGTATAAACCTCAGGTCAGCGTTTTATGCAAACCCTTGTATTAACCTCACTCATGCATTGACATCAGTTTACTAAACATTACCTATTGAATCACAATCAGATCAGATCAAGTAGAATGATAAAAAGAATTGCAATCTTATATATAGCCCTCACCCATGTACTAACATGAAGATGAAGACATTTTGCAAAATCAATGTGTTAACCTCTGTTAATAATTGGGAAATTACAGTATATTTTTTAGTTGGTTTTAGGAATTTGTGAAGGCAAAATATAGGACATTTTTTGCAAAAAAAAATAACATCACAGCAGTGGGAAAGACAAAAATAATGAAGTTGCAAATGTTTGTTAAATCTCTCTCACATGAGGAAGGAAACCATTATGAAGGCAGAAGCTCCCCACAAACATCAGCATTTTTTATCCTATGCCAGAAACTGGTGCTTTGTTTAGGCAGGCTCATGTGTTTATTATCAAACACTTCAGATAGCGTAAAGAAGCACCTGGCTCTTCTGATGTGTGTGTGGGGTTGCTGAGTGATGCTGCATTTGAACAGTATGGCTGCCTGGGAGGTCAGGATGGGGAGGCCATCAGGCTCATCCCTTTCCTGTGCACACATCTATAATTAACAGGCTGCCCTGAATTCAACCTGAAAGGTTAGAGGTCACTCCCCCACACACACACCCCACAGTCACGTTGTCCCTGTCGGAGGCTGAAGATGACCATCAGGCGATTGTTCGGGAGGTGTGGGGCGCATGGAGGCTTTTCCTTCTCTTGGCCCAAGCAGGATGCTGCTCATGTTATTACAGACCCACCCAACAGTTGGGCCGGAGCAGCTCTGCTTCCCCACCCGTGGAATGAGGCTAAGAATAGCAGAAACACAGAGGCAAGGAGGACGGCCACACACTGCAGTGACTGCTACACACACAATGATGGCAGCATGGGAGCAGGCTACACACACGCACCCCTCACACACACACACACACACGCAAACATACATACACACCAGTGGTCTGTTCTCAAGTGTGGCTACATTTTACAGGGCCAAGTGATTGTGACTTGTCTTTTTATGACAAGGTTCCCCATGATGCCAAGAGATAATGATAAGCATCACACATGTTGCAGCGTTTTAACTCAGTACAGCTGATTCTGTTTTATTGGCCATTACAGCCATCATAAAGATTATATGAAAATTTTAATGGATTTTTCCTTCATAACTGAACTATTTTATTGAGCTGCTCAGTTTCTGCATCCTTCAACAGCCCACTTGCTGTAGTTTTAATTATGTCCTGACATTTGATGTTATAATGCATGCGACTGAGTTTATGTGAACTGCAGAGACTACATTCTCCCTGACTCTGCTTCCTTTGCCACGTCTGACCCGGGGCTTTCACCATCCAGGCCACTGATAGGGAAGCAAAGCAAGAAAAACATAGAGGACAGTTGGAGGGGAGAGTTGAAGGGTTGGATTGAGTACAACTCAGCACAATATTTGTGCTTAAATCAAAATTAGATAATTGTCTTGTTATGGAATATTAAAGGCATTTCATCTACAAAGCTCCCTCTACAAAGCAGAGGAACCAGCAATGATAATTTTGGAGAGTTATGTTGACTGACATGGTATTTAATAAGGCTCATCAGTGAGACAGTTTTGGTTTCGTCTTTCATCAGAGAGATTGTAATCTTGCAAGCGCTGTAAATCCACGAAGAAGCCATGGGGGAGCCTAGAGAGTCTTCATTCACCTCATAATGAGCCATTTAACCATTGAAGTAACACCAAAGTTGGTAAATTTGCCTAGAAACGGTATGAAACAGTGTAGGAACCACTAGGCCTAGTGATTTCTACTCTCTCCCAAATGCCTTTGTCACTCTTCCTCTCCCTCTCATGGCCTCAATCTGGGATGAGAGGACAGGAGTGTGGCCCTGTGGATCAGTGTATTTTCTCTGACTGAGAGCACATACGGCATCATTAGTCATGCTGGAGTCTGCCTCACAGCAGAAGGAATCATAATGCCTGTAGCTACTGAAATAATTTAGCTGGTTTTACACTACAAACTCAGCTAACAGCACAGCAAAAAATAGGTCATTGCAGAGCTCTCTCTTTCCTCCCATCTCTGAGGCAACACTCACCAGTCCATTTATAGTACACATGGAGCAGTGTCGTTAAACCAATCTACCCTGTGTTCAGCACCAACACCTACTGCACAGCATCTGGCAACCTGGGGAGAGAGTGTGGCCTTGTATTAGTAGCTTGTGCGGTCATACTGCTATCGGCAGTATTATATACATTTTTTTTTCTTTCCCTCTCTTTTCTCCCCATGGAAACTCTTTTCCTTCTTTTCCATGGTGAACTCACATGGAAATCTTTCTGTCAACCCCACAAAATATCTCTCTGCCCTAAATTAAATTGTAAAACCTTTTCATATGGAACATTCTCTGAGAAAGTGATTAAAAAGACATTAATGTGGAAATAATTAAATAAACAAATCATATTTTAAAGATTCACGTCCCATATTATTTTTTCTTTAGAACTCTAATCCACTGAACAATTTCTCCAAACTGTGAGATGATTACCATGGCCATTAAGATCTACGGTAGCTTTTTTTTTTATGAGTTATGAAAAAGATTGTGCTTGTGCGCTGTAGATATGTAAACAACAATTATTTTTAAGTGGTTGCTACACTTATTTTGGAGTGCTATTTAGGTGTAAACATTGATTTTGTTCACCCATTTCTAAGCCCTTCTTATGTAAGCTGCTTAAAACCAGGCGAGCAAGCAGCCAGCTCACTTCTCTGCACCTTATGCTGTTTTTTGTTTTTTTTTGCAGGGTACAACAGACATGCTGAGATGTAGCATTCATGCCTTGGATTTAGTGCTTCACTTGGTTACAGAACTCTGAGTCAATTCATCAATTAGGGGAGATTTCTGGCCAAGAGGGTTGTGCAACAGGTGGTCCGATTTGGGGTGCACAGGCGAGATGGGGACAGAAGAGAAAGACACAGTGGACACAGAAAAACATTTCACTGAGCAGGTTTGGAAAGGTTTCGCTTTGGTAAGAGGGAATGGACATTTTCTCGATACTGAACTACGGTTGTTTGTAGCTTGGTTGTCATTGTGCAAATACTGGCAATTGGAGAATGCCCTGTATTATTTCTGTTCAAGCCAGAGTTATAACACACTTCTGATTAAATGTTGTCCATAAACTAGTAGTAGGGTGACTGTTGTATTTTAGATTTGGGCAGCAAGCAGTCTGTATCGCAGCTGGTCCTTCTTTGCATTCTATCTCAATGTGTCTGCCACGCACACTCTCTCTCTCTTTCGCACATTTTCTCTCTCTCTCTCTCTTATTCTGTGACCAGAGGATGTCTATTCACCATGTATTACAATGTTTATTTGGATCCCTAAGTTATTGCACCTGAGGCCCTTTACTTGCCACAGTGTCATTTTCATCGGCCAAATTCTCATCTCAAAACTGTATGCTACTTCACTTCATAAAACTGAAGATAAGAGGCTGTTTGTACTATTATAGGTAGATTCTGAAAACAGATGGCTGATCAAATGGCTAAACTCCATGCCAACAGGAAGTTCCCCTTAGTACCTCGTCCTCTCCACGTCAACAGTATCAAGTTTGGCCCTAAGCTACACATTAAACTGCTGTGTCTTAAAATAGGCTAGTTGCAAGCATGTTATTTACATCAAAGCCTAAGGAGAGACTTGACTTAAAATTACTCCACACACAATTATATGTCTCAAGGCGAAATGCAGATGATCTGACTTGCACAGTGGCCTCTAAGTGCACAGTGACTGAAGCACTACTCATCTGCATTCTGTAAGGCTACGTCCAAAGTACAGGACAAGACACAGCTTTAATCTATTGTCACAGGTTTCCTCTGTAGTCCAACTAGTTCTTATGTAATAGTACACAGCCATCTAAGTGCAGCAGTGAACCCATCTGCTCTCCCATACACGAGGCCCTGGTGGCGCTATGCTGAAGAGCTACTTGCTCATTGGCCAACAGGGCACCACAGTGAAGGCATTACTTAATAGGGCCTCATAAAAGCTGGTTGTTGCTGGCTGACACCAGCCCTTCCACCCGCTTCCTCTGGCTGGTCCCGCCCCTCCAAGTTGATCAAAAGACACTTTCTTTCCCCATCTTTTGTTGTGTTGCATGGAGGCGCATGGAGGCATTCCGTTAGGGTGGGTTGATGGGCTCGAGGGGAAGAGGGGTGGTGTTGGTGGTGGTGGTGGTTGTCTACTGTGTACCCAGGGCTGGCCAGGCTCACAATGTGGCATCTATGCAAGTCACTAGCGGAACAGACAGAGAGTCCATTCTACTGGCCCAGTGGCTCATTGTCACCCACTGTGGCTGTCAAATCTGCTGCCCCCCATGCATTTAGTTTCTCATGGCTGTTCATGTGCCACATACACAACAGCTGTACTCTCTGCTTCAGTGCACTCTGCAACATTAAGATAACACGTGTGAATTAGGACAAACCGAACAGAACTAAAGAACTGGGAGTATGTTAATGACCTTGGATTACGTAACTGCTTCATACTTCTTGAGCTCGTTTTACTAAAGGACTGAGTAGCCCCCTTCGTCTGGTTGGTTAAGTTAGACTACAGTAGGTCTGTTTGAGCTTGAAGTAGTCTCCTTAAAGCATCAGATGATCAGACAGCTGATGCTTATGTATTCATAACCAGAGAAAACTCAAGCCTTACGCATCTGCTAAAATAAGACCAACACTGCCTTCAAATAGTTGATCCACACAGAAAAAAATACCTTTAATTTCCTTATCTACACTCTTGCAGCCACAGCTAATCTAAGGGGCAAAGTGTCTTCTCCTGTGCAGTGGCCTTTTTGAGATCTTTGTACTACAAGATAGTGGAGGTGTGAGCACCACAGCACAAGGGTCCTTCTGTTGTTCTTTTTTTACAGGAATCAGTATCACCAGTATGGGCCTTTCCATTCTGTTCATAACGCATTGGTGATGGTATACCAGCAGGGAGTAGAGTGCATGTGTATTTCTGGTAGATTACAGCACACACCGTGCTGTGCTGTGCTGTGCTGTGCTGTGCTGTACTGTGCTGTACTGTGCTGTGTTGTCTTCTTAGCCTACTCATTAGAATGCAACCACACGGGCCGCAGCCAGCCACCTGTTTCTGAGTCTTCCTGAAAAACACCCATGCCCATGCCACTCCGTCCTCTCTTCTCCATTGCCACACTTCAAACCCAGCCAGTGCTGGGACAGGCATCCCTCTCGTCAGACAGCCCGTCAGCTCTTCCACTCACAGGAATGTTGGGGAGAGAAAAGAGCTGAGCCAGTGTGTCTAAATGAAAATACAGATGAGAACTTCTCTCTCCCCGTTATTATGTTGGTTAATTCATGTTTATTCCACATGTGTGGAACATTTCAATCTTTTACTAGTGTGTGCTGGGGTTTTTTTTGTTGCATTTTTTTAATTATCTTTTTTATTATTTTTAATGTAACCTCTTCATAAATCTTTCTGTAGACATACTGAAAGTAAATGTACTGAAAGTAAAAGAACAGGAAGTACATTGAACACATTCTAATGTTCAGTCAGCTGATATACACTGTCAGGATGCCTTTATCTCATCAGTCAAAGCAAATGCACTAAAGTACTCACTGTGTAGAGTTTACTTGGAAATCTTTTGAGTTGATGAGAATGACACATCGAGTTAGACATTCTTTCAGTCGCCATTCTTTTACTAGCCTTACATTACCAACTTTGCCTTGGATTAAGAATTTTTTTTATGCATCATGTACTGCTGTTAGGCCAGTCCATGCATGCATGACCGTCTCGCAGTCTGAATGTGGAATGTTCCAAACAAATCATAATCCTCTTGTGTTCTCTAACAACTGTAGCATTAGGAGTGTTCTGATCACATGACATGCACTCGAATAAAAAAACAGCAGCCCTTCCCTTTAAATAAGGTATGGTGTGTACATGAAAAAGCTACTTAAACCTTTCAGTCTGGAGTCATAGTCTGGAGTCAATCACCCAATCAACAATCAGTGTTCTGTAGAAATAGAGTTGTGATGTCACATCCAAAGCTAGTGTATTGCTGGTGTGCCATGCTAGGAATTTACTAACATTTAACACATTTTGAAACATTCTGCAAATAACTCCCTAAGATCTGTTCGCTCTCCATGCCTTGGCTTCATAGGTAGGAAAGAGAGTTGGAGTAGCCTGCTCCACAAACATAAGACAAAGGGATCATTGAAAAGAGGAGTTAGTTACCTTTCAGGTGATTTTTTGTTGGTATTTGGTTTAAATGTATGATGTGTTAGACAAGCATCCCTTTAGAAATACTATATAAACAGAAATAAATGCAATGTCGTCCAGCTTAGCTTACCAAACCTTAAATATGATTTTATATTTATGACTTACTTGCTTGGAAATTTTAAATATATATTCATCTGAGATGCTAGCCTGACATTTACAACCAATTACCTGGAGTCTGGTCAAGACACCTAGCCATCATCTCCATCTTCTCTGAGGTGGAATCAACAAAGGTAGGGCAAAATGCCTCAGTTCATTGTTTCTTGATTTTGGTTTTAGGTGTTAAGCCTGCTTCCATTAACCAGGCTAGCTCTGCCTAGTACTTCCGCTCAATATTGCATTTCGCTTCAGTACCATGTCAGAGAACTCTTCAAAAGCTTAGGTTGCTTCAGCTAGACAAACGGCTGGGTCCTTGGGGGGAGGGCTGACAGTGATGGCACAACCAATGAGTAGTAGAAGGCATGCCCAATAGTTTTAAAGTTCACAGAAATGTGCAAGCGTATGTCTATCAAGAGTGTCTAGACTGTAAACAAAGTGAAACAACGTGAAAGTCTCTGGTCCACCAGGCTACGCTTCCACTGCACCAGGGGGAAAAGTACGCTTTTTATTGATTCCTTTTTTTCAAGAGAGCGAAAAAAATGCAAATGGGCCTAGTAGCCACTGATCTGCACAGTGAAATCAAATTGCTCTCTGTTCAGGATGGGTTTTCCCAGGCAACTGAGATGCAGTAGTTTTGAAGAGACACATGCACATCTGTACTTGTACTAGATAGCTCAATTCCATCATATTCAATATTGTGAAATTAATCTGTCAAACTAATGAAGCTTACAATATCTTGTGAGGATTTTAATGGTCCATGGTTGGTTCTTTAACCTTAACTATCTTAAAATAGTACTAGTTTAGCATATTTAGCCTATTCAGTCTCAAAATAGGCTCAGACTCATCCTCAATCCTTGATATTTTTGAAGCTGCTTTGTGTGGGAAAATTACATACCTCCAATTTGGTCAGATTACTTTATATCTCTAGTCACATTTGTTTTGTTGCTCTCTCTCTCTCTCTCTCTGTGTGTTTGTGTGTATAGTAATTGGTGTGATGGATAGGCAGAAAAAAAAAAACACCACCAACTAATGTTGAAAGTTTTCATCTTGCTGAGAATAATTTTTACCAACAATCCAAAAACAAGGGCAGGAAGGGAGGTGGTCAGTTCCCCAAGTTGGTGTTGATGGGTGACTTCATGATGACATCTCCCAGGGTGTTCCCTCCCTATGATTAAATCCAGTCTCCAATTGTTGTAGTCAATCACTTGCAAAGAGTGGGGGGAAAAGTAAATATTTGAAAGTGACCTACAGGACTGATATAATGTCTAAGATAAAGAGAAGCTATTTCTTTTTTAGAGGCTGTTAACCAAGCAGCAGAGCGTGCCTAAGTACTGCACCAGTAGTAAAACAGTAGCTTGAAAGTAGTTGAAAGTTGTAATCAATATTTTCTTAGAATGCATACTGTATTTAATAGTGAGCCTAGTTAAGACACTTGAGACTCACAATTATATTACTATTAACCTACATACATCCTAGAGCTATGACAGTGGTGATGACTTCTTTCATCCCAACAGAATTTCTGCACGCTCAATAGCCTACCCTCCTGATTAAAGAAAGAAAAACACACAGCTACGTAACTTACAAAATCTTTTCAGATACAACACTAGTACCCTAGTGGTACTCCACACAATACTGAAGAGCACCATAATTCAACGTGTCGTGTGCCTAAACAGAAAAGGAAAAAAGCAGGCTACGACATGCTGAAATCAGGCAAATGGGCCTCGAAGACAGACTGCCATTACAACGGAAAGCACCAAAAACTACGTTTCCTTTTAATGTTGGTATCTGCTTCTTGTCACCAATAAACCGAACAGTCTTCTACACGACTAGATAGCTCTCAGATGTACTTTACGGGAGAGAGGTTCTGATGTGGCAGGCGCTGCTGGGCGCTCCAGTCCCGGTTGGTAATTCACTTGACACAATATGCACTGGGCTGGTCTTATCCGCACACGTCACCACTTCTCATAATTATTCAACAAGGAGGCAGCGGCAACGGGGAACTGGCTGCTTCTGGTTCCAAGGCACACATAAATACAAAGCGCAGCCGGAGACAAGGAAAACACAAAAGGACGAGAGCTACTCTCACGTGTAAAGCCGAGGACCAACAGAGTCAGGTAACAGCTGTTTTACGTTTGTTTTTATGTTTCTTACGATCGTTCCGTGAATTGGTGTCACATCGCCTAGGTTGTAATAACGGATATGTAAACATCATAGCCTTCATAGTCCAAGCTGAGAGAGAGAACAGGTCTTGTTACCTACTATTTTCGCCACTCAATATTTTGTTGGCCTATCATACAGGCTACATAAAATTCAATTTTAGAGAGCCTATTAAAGTATTGGTCTATTAAAGCCACATTTAATTAAGTTTTACTAAGGGTTTCCTCACTTATTTTACAGTAAGGTGGGTTATGACAGACTCAATAAAAACTTTGCACGACTCGCCGGCTGCGAAAAGAATGATGTGCTTTTTCTCTCCAGTGTTTTTGAAGACAAAGGGTTATTCATCCATGGCATTTTTTGTCATGCTGACCAAATACATTAAACTGAATGTTCTAAATCTGGGTTGCTCTCTCTACAACACAACTTACGTGGCAGTTAGTGATGACTCGACCTTATAGCGGTATTACCTACCTTTGTGCCTGTATTCCAAAGTAAGCTTACTGTTTCCAAAACGTTTCCAAAAATGTTATCGTTCTGTGCATTATTCAGGCTATTCAGTCGAACTTGCCACTGTACTGTGCTATAATAAAGGCCCGTTTAATACATTGTATTTTACTTTCACACGTCTCGTACAGCCTGCGGTATGGTAATTTGGTCGATCGTTTTTGTAATGAATGTGCCATACAGATCACTTGCGCTATGGAACTGATAGTTTTGTTGTAGGTTACCCCATACACCCTCCTCACACTCACACAGGTGACGACCTTATTCTGACACCGCACCAGTCGCAACCGCATGCGAGGTCCAGACGGCCAGTAGTCGGGTGTCGGAGCAGAAGAGTCACTCCGTACCACAGTCAGATGTGAGGGGATTTTTTTTTCCTATGCTCCGTACGCATAAGATGATCTCTCTTTGTCTGCGCTAGCCAGCGTACATAAAGGGCATATGGAGTATGTAGATTGCAGTTTCTAGGTCATGCGCAGACCCCCCCTCCACCACCCACCCCGGCCGACTCTTAATCTGAAGAGAACGAGAGGGAGATGCCTATTGCCAGTGGCAGAGATAATAGCTTTTACTGTACACAGCTATGCACGAAGCAAGAAAATGTGTCACAAAAAAGCCAGGCCTACCAACAGGAAATACTATTACTAATGAAAATTTTGGTTCCAATGACCACTGATTATTCCGTGAAAGAGGTGCCTGTTATGGGCTGTCCCAGCCAGTACCAACACTGGCTGAAGACATCCTGAAAATAGTTATAGTGGTGGCCTGAAGGATGTTTTTAAAACGTGAAATTGGGTCTATTTATAAGCATTTCACCTTGCAGGGTGTCAGTGGGGAAGAACAATGGGGAAATGCGTCCTTTTCTTTATCTCTTCAGTTATTTCCCTTTCCTGGTCTGGCATGGCCTTCCGTGTATATACCCAGCTTTTGCCATGAGGGAATAAATAGAAGAAGGGAAATGTACCTTTCTGATATTAAACAAAGTCCCTCCTCATAGGCTACTTGGAAAAAGTGGTTGTCCTCAGCCTGATCCCAGATGAGATCCAACCCAGATGCAGGATCTTTGAAGTGCACCAGTTCAGCAGAACTTGGAAAGAGAGAGAGAGAGAGAGAGAGAAAGGGGGGGGTAGCAGAGCATATCCTGTTAGTGTTTCCGAACGTGTCTGTTAAATGTTACCAATTCAAGTCTGTTTAACCTTAAGGCTCTGAGATGGATTTTAGTCATCAGTCAACCCAAACCACCTCAACCATCAATACAGCCTCACTTGTCAGTGCTGTTCACCAGGCAGTCACTTGTGGTCCACTTGTCTCACACACGTGACCAGGAAATGTCACAGTGACTCGCTAAAGGGTACTGTTAACACAAAACCTCTCAGCCTACCTGCTCACTCTGCCTCCGAGGACAGTCACATTAAGAGCAGCATTCCTCCTCAGCTGTCTGCATCTTCAACTGATAGAGTGTCTCCATTATCATTGTGATTAGAAATGGTTCTCCACTGTCAGTAATTTAGCTATACTCATTTACCCAAAGTCTTGGTTCTAGAACGTCAGAATTCATGACTGGTGGTGGGTCAGCATGAATGAATTTGTTACTGAGGATGAATGAAGGACAGTTTTTTAAATGGACAATTGTAGTGCTATTTAGCACTATTCTTTCAAGACGTTCAGTCTTGTTGTTTCCACGTAAGGTAATCTACCAGTACTTCATATTGCTGAAGAGTCGGACAACAGAACCTTAAAGCAGAGGTTAAGGTAAACCAGGTTTGAGTAACACCAGTGACTGGTCATTCTGGCTCCAGGTATTTTGCACAAGTTCAGAGGTCTAATTCAATTAGATAAGCTTGAAGAGAACATTGCAAGGTGTAGTTAAAATATATATTTGATATTACGTTCAATTCTTGATCTCATTGTTGATTTATGAGGTCATCTGGAAAGACATAGCCCTTATTTTGGAGTTAGCCACAGGCCTGTCATGATGAAACTGTAAACAGCAAACACATAGCAAGTTGTGATCACAAACGTGACGCATCCATCTATCCATGTAGTTCAGTCTCTTTGCTGAGTCCATAGCTTTTCTCCCTAGCAGAGACAGAGAGTGTAGGTGAGAAGGAGAGAAAGAGGAATAAAATAGAATCCGGCAAGGATCCATGCCATATGACTGTGTGTGCTGCTGTGTGTGTCCTGTGTTGCCTTGGTGATGGTTTGAGCTCAGTGGCGGGATAGGGAAGGCATAGTGAGCAGGGATGAGCAGCATGTTTCAAGTCAAGTCAAATTTATTATCCCACCAGGGGAAATTAAGCTGCAGCCAGGTATTTCAAAAGACAGCAAAACACAGCAAAAAATAAATAGATACAACATTGAAGTCAAATACCATGAAGAAAATGACCGATACATAATACAAAACAGACCATCCACCATACAATACAATACAATACAATACAATACAATATAATGCAGTACACTAGACAAGACAACAGAGACCAGAACACTATACGCCACAGTGCAAGTTATTACATGGAGAGACTGGAAAAACATAACGGTCAGACATGTGGACCTTTCTGATGGAAGAAGGGGCCCCCAGAGACATGTTTAGTCTGTTACGTTGCACTCAGTATTTCTTTTCCTCTTTTCTCCCACCCTGAATGTCTCTGCCCTGTTGCCTGTGATTTGTCAAAGATGTCCTCTCTCCTGCTTAATTGAGTGTGTGTGTGTGTGTGTGTGAGAGAGAGAGAGTGAGAGCGAGAGCTTGTTTCAATCTGTTAGAAGATAAATGGTATAGGAACAGTTGACAGAGCCTTCCTGTAATCTGGGTCTTTCAAAGGCAGGTGTGTGTGTGTGTGTGTGTGTGTGTGTGTGTGGTGTGTGTGTGTGTGTGTGTGTGTGTGTGTGTGTGTGTGTATGCCCGTTTGTTCAGTGTGGCATCTCTGAATTACCCAACCCTTAAATAAACACCTCTGGGTCTTGTGCTTTGTTATTTTCTTCTTTGTTAAGAGAAAAGGTGATATTTGCTGCTTGGAAAAGTTTGTTTTCCACATTACTACTGCGACCATTATGTCTATAGCTTACAATTTATAGCCTGCAGGTCGAGTAAGGACAAGTCCTTTTGACAAGTTCAGTCTTCTAAGCCTGATATGCAGCAAAGATTATAATTCATGTCCTGAAAAACTAACAAGGTTATCATTCAATGTGACTGAACTGAGTAACAAAATGAGCCAAAACAAAAGTATTCTGAAAGAATTCTTGGAAAAAAAAACAAGTGGAGGCAGACTGACTTATGGTCCAATCCTGGAAACAAACAAGTTGACATTTTGGTGTCTTCAGAAGAAATCCTGAGAATGTCTTGTTTTGTTTGCATTGTGTAGTGTTATTGTACAAGAGATGACTGATTAAAAGAGCTCTCCTGCTCACGTCAGTTTTACGTGTACTACTGTATGTTGTTATACTTTGTAAGTGAATGGGATGGGGTATGCTTTGACATATTGGTTTGTGCTTCTGAAGAGTTTGTTGTTGCTCTGGAAGTTCCACTTGTGGTGATGGCAGGACAAAATTCTAGCAGGAACAAGCCCACACAGTCTGAGTGAAGCCAAGCAGTAAATCACCTAAGCTGGAGTGTCAGAATGTATTGATGTCATAAAGGCTTTGTTTGGAAAAGAGGGTTTGGGTGGTGTGCGGCCCTTTGAAATACAGACCAGAGTCAGTGAGGTCTTTGACCCACTGGAGCAAGCACTTACTGTTAAATGCAGTTTGTTTGAGCATGTGATTTTAGCGCAAAGAAATAATAATGATTAAAAAAAAACATGTTTGTATTCATCTCTTCTCTTTGTCTCTTCCTCAGACGCACTAGAAGAGGAGCTAGGACGGCATGCAAAGTTGTGAAATATCTTCAGACAGCACTGATGATCCTCTTAGTAGTGGCTTACGACGACATCGACAACCACGAATAGTAGTGATCGGCGCTGGTTTGGCCGGACTCGCTGCCACTAAAAGCCTACTGGAGAACGGCTTTACCAATGTCACAGTCCTAGAGGCATCTGACCGCATTGGGGGCAGAGTGCAAAGTATTCAGCACGGTAATAGAACATCAGTCGAATCGAATGTTACTACAAGAACCTAGTGTTGTAGAATAAGTACCACATTTATTTTAGCTAGGTAGATAGTCATTTATGTATCAACCACATAAGCGTCCCTTGGTTTGGCTAAATGACTTGTTTTCAACTTGTTTGAAGGTAGATAGCTAATGTTGCTGTTCTTTGTGAATCACATGTCATGTTTTGAAACTTATGAAAATGAAAGGCGGAATGCATTTAGATAGATAGATAGATAGATAGATAGATAGATAGATAGATATAGATAGATAGATACTGTATTATCCCGTAGGAAATTCGGGCATCCTGTAGCATCCGTGACCTGACATACACAAGACATACACTACAGAAAATATAAAAAACTACATAAATTTGCTTCTCACACAGGTCAAGCAACTCTAGAACTTGGAGCTACCTGGATCCATGGCGCCATTGGCAACCCAGTGTACCACCTTGCGAAGGACAGCGGTCTCTTGGAGCACACCACAGACGAGGAGAGGAGTGTGGGCCGCATCAGCCTCTATGCCAAGAACGGGGTGGCACATTACCAGACCAACAATGGCAAGAGGATCCCGAAAGACCTGGTGGAGGAGTTCAGTGACCTTTACAATGAGGTTAGGATATCAAATACACATTAGGGCAGGGACACGCATAGTATGAACCCATGATACAGTTTGATACAGGTTGATAGTGGGGAGTGAATCTGTAGCTGCTGTGAGGAGATGCCACCATGATTCTGGTGTGAGACTGTTGATGTTTGAGCTCAACAGATAATTTCACACCTTCCATCGGTAGGATGGTGCTATGGCTCAGTCCGAACCCTGTCTTTCATTTACAGAGCCAGGGCTGTATATGAACAGTGTTCCTGAGTAATCAACACCCATAATGGACAGCTAGGCATAGAAGGAGCAAATTGATAGACAAAAAGTTGACTGAATTGGAATAACAGGCCACTTCTCCTATCTACAAATGTTTTTTTCACCTCAGAGTTCAAAGTTCAAATCCAGGTGTATTTTAAAAAGAGACCCACGGTAGCTTGAATCCTGAATACAGTATTTTCCGCTGACAATTACAGCAACTCATCACATGCTTTTGGCTAACATCAGGGCACAGTTCCATCCTTTCATGTTTTCTTTCTGGCAAATAAATACTAGGTCTGTGGTGTCTCCAGGCCTTTGAAAGTTGTGCCCATGACATCTCACCTGCTCTTCCTAGGGCTATTAGCCAATGGCTCTGCTGTCCTCTCTCTCTTTGCTTTGTTTGAGATCAACTGGCACGGCACATCTGATGTGATGCGTTGCAGAATGTAAAACGCTTTTATACCATCCGCCAAGCGCAGGATGTTGCATGTGGCCCTCGTACTGTATGTGACTGTTATCATTCAGTTGTGTCGATGTTGGCAGATGAGGCCCACTCCTCTGTCGTCACGGAACTGTCTTTACATGTGCACCAGGCCATTTGCATGCCTGACAAGACTCAACGTGTGAATTTAAACCAGTGCTAGCCGGATTTTTTTTTACGTTCTGCCTCCTGGTATTCTGCACATAGGAAATAACAGTGTTGTTATTACGCAATCATGGCCAAACATTAACATTGTCTGTGGCTTTTGTGACAACGCTTGCTGAAAACAATGCTAGTTTTATTTTAAATCCTCTGTAGTGTAATATTTAAAACAGTTGAAACTTATAAACATGTTTAATGTGCAGCAGATGTAAAAAGAATATAAGATAACATTGGACTCGCCCACAACGTTAATTGTTGGTTATACTCTGATGCTTTCCCCAGACAATTAAAACTCATTGCTTAGACATGTCAGCGGCAAAGTCTCTAGGTCATAATTTTTCACCAGACAGCTAATTTTTGTCAACACTGACAGTTTGATGTAAAAAGGAAATCAGAACATGATGTATTGATGAAAAGTTTGTTAAAGTCCTCGTCTTTTCCCAGACACTTTGGGTGTGTTCTTGAAGAAATGTCTAAACTCAGCAGTATCTAGCTTCTGATCAGTTCTCTTTCATCACCCGCTCTGACCCCAGTGACCTCTGGCTCTACTTCCATCGAGCTGCTTGCTCAATCAGTCTCGTGACTGACTCACGTGACAGCCATACTTGCCCGAGAAAGGGACATTTCTCTCTTTAGTTTTCAGCTCCATGTTACCACCCTCTCAAAATCAGGCTCCCGCAATCAACGCGCTAGAGCATTACAGCCGTTCCATCTGTGATACCATCAGCCTTGATATTCTCATGAGGCGTAGCACTCTGTTGTGGATGTCAGATTGGTGGATTTGTCATTAACCCATTAAAACATGGAGCAGCATCTATATGTTTTATCTCTTAAGACCTGGGAACACATGCCATTTTCAATAAGTAACCATTGACTTGGCTAACCAGTGATTATGGCTAAGCAGGTCAGTGCAAATACAAGACAAAGCTGTAGGCTCTCAAATGTTTTTTACGTCATGCTTCTATCTGCAATAGAGCCTGAGAAATACAGGATTTAATTCTGAAAATCCTAGGTTTTAGGGGGTGTTTTTAGCAGGCGTTTTAGGTCCAAATGGGGTCTGTTAGAGCCACCCAGCTTTGCTACTGTACTTGTTCACAAGTCGGTACAGCCTGACCTGGCTTACGAAAGCTGGTCTCACATAAGTCAGGAATGTCAGATCTTATGGAAGCCTTTGCTCGGGCTTCCAATCTCCCCTTGGGAACAATTTGTGCTTTGTTTTCAGTATACAGTTTGTAGTACGTGTTTTTTTTTTACTCAAGCTAATGAATTTATAAAAATGATTATTGATCAGTGTTTGGAGTAAGAATATCCCCTCTCTGTCTCTCTTTCTGTCTCCTTTATTGTTTTCTGTCTGCCTGTATGCTTCAGGTGTATGAGCTGACTCAGGAGTTCTTCCAGAATGGGAAGCCTGTCGGGGCAGAGAGTCAGAACAGCGTGGGGATCTTCACACGTGATGTTGTGCGAAGGAAGATCATGCTGGACCTTGATGACTCAGAAAGCACCAAGAAGCTTAAGCTCTCCATGTTGCAGCAATACCTCAAGGTGATGCTCAGCCTGGACTCAGACATAAAATCTGTATTTCAAACGCAATATATACACAGCTTAAGAATTTGGAGGTTAGGGCAAACAGTTAGCCTCAATGTTATTTATCCTATGCTTCACTGACATTTCCTTTTTAAAGACACCAGTCAACTTTATTGTACAACAGAGAATTCATGAGTGTTTGTCCTGACTAAGTTACATATATTTGCTCCTGGTATTGTAAATACAAGAGGCTGTGATAAGAGCAACCGATTAATAGTTTAATACTTATAGTCTTGGCATTACAGTAATTTGATAAGCAGCAAACAGGAAGGCACTCCATGTTGTGCAGATTGTTTTGTATTGGGCTAAGGGTATAAATAGCGATGTACAGTTTCCTTCTTTGTCTGTTTTTTGTGACAGTAAAATATACTGTAATATAAACATCCCCATTTAAATAAACCCCCTAACCCATGTTTTTGTTATTTAGTCATTTGAACCATTGTCAGGAAGTAATTGTTGAGAATTGAGAATTGTTGAGAATGTTGAGCATACAATGTATGCTGCTCTCTTTGTAGAGTTTTAACCTTTGCCAGAATTTTAACCTTTGTAGAGTTTTCACCTTTGCCATTCTCTGTGTGTGTGTGTGTGTGTGTGTGTGTGTGTATTTGCATGTGCATGCGCATGTGTGTGTACGTGCAGGTGGAAAGCTGTGAGAGCAGTTCCCCCAGTATGGACGAGGTCTCTCTCAGTGAGTTTGGCGAGTGGACCGAGATCCCGGGCGCCCACCATGTCATACCTGATGGCTTCATGCAGGTGGTGGAGCTATTAGCCCAGGACATTCCGGCCCGCGTGATCCGCCAGGGTAAGCCCGTCCGCCGTGTCCACTGGAACCACAGTTTCCAGCAGGCCGAGGAGATCACCCAGGCGGAGCACGAGCACGACCACAACCGGGACTGCTGGCCCAGCCAGGCGCCGGTGCACGTGGAGTGTGAGGATGGCGAGCACATCCCTGCCGACCACGTCATCATCACCGCTTCGCTGGGTGTGCTGAAGAAGAGCCACGAGACGCTGTTCTGGCCCAGCCTGCCCTGCGACAAGGTGCAGTCCATCGAGAAACTGGGCATCAGTACCACCGACAAGATCTTCCTGGAGTTCGACGAGCCCTTCTGGAGCCCAGAGTGCAACAGCATCCAGTTTGTGTGGGAAGACGATGCCCAGCTGGAGCAGCTTGCCTACCCACAGGAGCTTTGGTACCGCAAGATCTGCAGCTTCGACGTGCTGTACCCGCCCGAGCGCTACGGCTACATGCTGAGCGGATGGATCTGCGGTGAGGAGGCCCTGCTCATGGAGCGCTGTGATGACGAGACTGTGGCTGAGACCTGCACTGAGCTGCTGCGCATGTTCATGGGTAAGAGAGGGGCAGGTGGTAGTGGTGGTGTGTTTGTGGTTTGTGTGTGTGTGTGTGTATGTGTGTGTGTGTGTGTGTTGTTTTGTTTTGTTTAATTTTTTTGGGTGGGGGGTGTTTGTGTGTGTGTGTCTGTGTGTGTGTGTTTTATGTTTTTTTTTTGGGGGGGGGGGGGGGGTTGGTGGGAGGGAGTTATCTGAGTTCATATCCAGTCCCTGAGGTCATAGCTATCATCTCAATTGCATTTCAAGTATTCCTTCAACAACATGATTTCACATTACATTTACGTTCATTTTACATTGGGAGGTGACACACAAAGTAATCAATAGGATCTTGTGCTTTATCATGTAAGTAATTCTTTTGTAGAGCACATTTAAAATACAGTTCTAACTGACCAAAGGGCTCTACAGAGGAAATGAACCATGAAAGGAATAAATGAAGATAGGACTGATGATTTCATACAGTAAAATGAATCAGGAGCATCCCCATGGTTAGAACACTATGTACTGTGGATCATTATTATACCAATCAAGGACATCAGTGACAGCATCGCAGAGCACAATGAAAAGTTATCTTGAATAATCATAAAGCATTCAAGAAGGCCGAGATGAATAGTACCTTCATCTATACAGAATATATATATTTAGGCCTGCGCTATATATAGGCCAGGTATACAGTATCACATTTTTTTCACTTCTGATGCTTAACATGTAAATAAGGTTGGTAGCTATTGTAGTATCCAGGTGGATATGAATAATAAACAACAAAATCTACAAAGCTGTAGTCTTCCATAACCTGACCCTGAAGGCCAGGGCTGAAATGTAAAGCAGTGCGCTGAGGAGTGCTCTGAGGAGTGCTCTGAGTCCCATGTAGTGTAGAGTGATAATGTAGTACACAGTAGGTGAGTCATGTAGATGTAATGCCATTCGTGGGTCTCTAGATACAGGAAATGATGTCATCACAGTTTCTGTGAAGGCAGAGGCCCTTAACTGGGTGAGACAGAGTGGAGGGTATTTGCTGGTTGAGTCATGTATGACTGAATGCATTGAGCCTGCCTCAGAGAGTACCCACACACATAGGCTCTCATACTCAGAACGTCATCTATTTGACTTGCATCAGACCTTTTTCCGTTAATGATCATCCCTTCCCCGTTCGATTGGTTTTTGTTAAACAGACGGTGAAACTCCTCAGAACTACCACCAGAATTTCTCATGAGATTCATGTCTTTGTTCTTCGCTGTAACCTTTGGGCTTAATAGGAGTGGCCTGCCTAACAGGGTTACATAAAGCATTGGTCGTGGCTACTATGTATGCATAGGTGCTTTTCAGAGAATGAGTAACCTTGTATGAACTCCAGGAATTACCAGGAATGCACTTAACCTCCTATTCTTAATCTCTCTCTATGCTGCACTTTTATTACACTATTGCACTTTCAACTTAAAATACTTCAAATTTTTTTTGTGCTGTAGCTTGAATGATATCGTCTTTTGTAAGTCGCTTTGGATCAAAGTGTAAATGTAAATGTAAATAAATTCGCAACAGTAGTGTCTCTGAACATGTATCACATGGCAACACAGAAATGAATGAAGTTGTCCAAGAGTGCTGTGACTGTGTGAAAGACAACAGATAGGCCAGGAGTCAGTGTGGCACATTGGCCCACTCACATTCTCCCCCTCTCACAGCTTTACAGCTCTTAACACTCAGGCACTCGTGAACAAACGTGCCCACTCTTCCTTTGTGAATGGGCTTTTCATTCCACTTAAAAGCCAATGCTCTCTATATGGGATTTGATACGGCCGAGGAATGAAACTGTACACAAATAAGTTTAGTGAAGGTCATTGCTGAGGATGATGGTCAGTGTAGTAGAAAACCCTTGGGCATTAGCCGGTTGAAAATCGTGGTGCTTTGCCTCTTCTTCCTCCCACCCTCCCCACCTTCAAGTTAATCACTTGTCTTTACTGAATGGAGAGACCAGGCTGACACTGAGCTTAGACGAGTGGGCAGGCATCGTGGTCTGTAGTGCAGTGACAGGCGTGCTCTCTCTTTGTGTGTGATGTAGGTCAGGCTGCCTGTAATCCTTCTCAGAGGCCAACTCATCACTGATATCCCCTCGGCCCATGACTCCAGCCGTCCGCTCTTTCGTCAGCGGGGCTGCACTTAATTAGTGGCTTGAAATTGGTTTTGGATTACTGTCTGCCAGTGGGCTTCTGTCCACATTCACTCCACCTGGGCAGGCAGGCAGAGTGAGAGAGAGAGGAAAGTGTATGATAAAACAGCCCTGCTTCTATCAAGCCGATCAGTACAATGGTTCCTCATGAACTGCCTTCCTCATCCTCACTCATCTGCACTCAGACCAGAGAAGCTGGATGGGTGAAACCGGTGGATGAATGAGCTTGGATGAATCTCAGCGTAATCAGGTTGGAAGCTTTTTTTAGGGGTTAATAAATAACATGTTGGGAACGGAGAGGGGCAGGGTAATGGGATATGTTGGCCGGGTTGTGAACTATGTTCTTCCGAAGGTTAAGTTAAGTTTTCCTGATGCATGTTCTGGCCATTGATATGGTGACCTGATAGCATGCCCTATTCTCCTGGCAATCTGAAACTGAAGACTGCACTTAGTTGCTGTAGTTTCTTTGCAGGCTTTGTTCACTTCAGTGAAGTCTGTGTGTCTGTCTGGAAGTGTGCGTGTGTGGCTGCGTGATGAAACTGATGGCAGTATTACTGCTAGGCTCTTATCTGGCTATGAGGGAGTTTTCTTGGCACTGAGGTTTGGCAGACAGTCTCTCACTTGGACCGAGTGGAGGGGACACCTGCAATGCTCTGTGCTGCACAAGATCCCCCTCCTCCAGTGTGTGTGTGTGTGTGTGTGTGTGTGCGTGTGTGTGGGAAAGAGAGAGAGAGAAAGGAAGAGGAGGAGAAAAGACAGGGAGACAGCTGCATGGTGGAAATCTCAGCAGATGAGTGGAAATGGGATCTGCCAAACGTGATAGAAAAAGAGGAATTGAAATGAAATAGCTGCTAATCTGTGTCCAAGTGAAGCCATTACTGTGATCACTGTCTGAGTTTGCCTCACGTGCCCTGACTCACAGACTGACACTGACCGCATATGCACCGCTTTGTTTTTCTCCTCTCTGTGGCCCAAACAGGGAACCCCAACATTCCGAAGCCACGGCGAATCCTGCGCTCCTCCTGGGGCAGCAACCCTTACATCCGGGGCTCGTACTCCTTTACCCGTGTGGGCTCCAGCGGGGGAGATGTGGAGAGGCTGGCCACGCCTCTGCCTTATGCCAAAAGCACCAAGGCTCCGGTAAGCACTGCCATGAACACTTTATCAGGGAGGGACACAAACAGTTCCAGGACTCTCTGAGGGGTAGGATTACGGAAAGTACACGGTGTGAAAGTATTTGCCCTATAGAAAAGAATGGAGAACATGTTTATTGATAGTTTCTAGCATCACACATATGGATTTAAGTTTTTGAAAGAAGCATATGAAGAGCTCTTTTCCAAAATGATGTAAGAGCTATTTAAATAAAATTTTCATTTCAATTAGATTTTTAGGTAAAATCCTGACATTTGCCGTTGGGTTTAATGATATCTGATTTGTTTGTACTCAATGAAAACAACAAAACAGTGATTAAGAAGACTAAGAAGCATAATAAAAAACACATAATTTTAAAATATTTTGTAAAAAGAATCTATAGTGGAAGTTATGGTTTTGGAAATGCTACAGTGCTACAGTAAGGGTACAGTGGTACAGTAAAGTACTAGCATTTGTTGATGTTTACATGACTCTCACTGAGACCTGAGAGGTAGATTGTTTGTTGACATCCATATGAGTGCCTACTCAGCATGTCAAAGGGGGTCAGCGTGTGGTGTGTCTGGGATGCAGCTTCGTCTGCCAGTGGAACGCCTGTAACTTGAGCATAGAGACAGCCTTGCTCTGTGGCTTCCTGCCGAGGTGGGAACTCACTGTGGCCAATTACAGTTCTGAAAGGAACAGTCTGACCTCCCAGAAAGTGCAAACCAGCCTTCCTCTGGATGTGCTTCAGCTGAAAATAGCTTAGTGGATGCTGTAATTCGTATGGAACAGAATACAAACTTAATCATCCTTAACTGAAAACAACCCCTTCTCCCTCCTTTTCTTCTTGGCTTCAATCTGCTTTTCCTTCGCGTCTCTGCCCTCCTGATAATCAACTTTTCTGCAATGTTCTTTCTTCTCATTCCCTTCTTCTCCACTCTTTCTTCTCATTCTGTTTCTTTCTCCTATCCAGCCTCTGCAGGTGCTGTTTGCTGGTGAAGCCACGCACAGAAAATATTATTCCACTACCCACGGTGCTTTGCTGTCGGGCCAGAGGGAAGCCTCTCGTCTGGTTGAGATGTACCAGGACTTATACAATGCAGAAACCACAAAGCCTAATATGTAAAATGAACCACTGACTAGTGAAACTACCTTTGAGTGTTTTTTATGCTTTCTGTTCTTAAAATTTACTTAAATTATATATGTATTAAAAAAGAAACTTGTAGGGGCATTAAAATGACAAGTGTTAAAGATCATGTTTTTATTGTTTGTAGATTTTAGATCTGTAGCTTTGAAATGTGCATTAAGAGACTGCCAAGTTGTTGTCACCTTATTCTTAGCAGAGTTTTTTTTTTTTAAATCAAGAAGTTGATATGTTTATAACACATCTATAATTTAACTTTTTGTAAGTGCCTTCTGTATTAAATGTCATGTCAACGAAAACAAGCAACAACAAAAATGAATTAAACTGTATATTAATGTGAGAGGTTGTGTGATTTCTCCCTCCACTACTTCCTCTGTATTGGTGATAAAGAGGATGACCTGTCCCTGTTTTTGCACTAATCTGCTGAGCCTGTCTGTCGCCAAATCAAACATCAAACATTTGGGATTTAGATTTTATCCTCTACAAAGACTGCTATAATTCTGCATTTAGCTTGCAATGGCATTCTTTGACTCTGCACCACAAGTTAAGATTGCGACACCTTAGGTCTGATAAGGCCGATTGTTTTAGTTTCTTCTTAAATTTTGTCCTTTTATCGCGCCATCTCTTCAAGTCTGCACTGACGGCGATTGACACGGCTGTCAATCTTTCTGCCCTTAAGAGGGTGGTTTGTCCTTGCAACTGCTTCCATAGTTATTTCTCCTGGAGGCTCAATGCTTAACGCTAAAAATGAAATTAAATAGAAATAAAGCTAAAATATTTTTTTATTAGTTAAACGAACTGGAAGAGTTAAAAATATTCAGCATTTTCAGATGAGGACATTGAGACTGTTGTCCAGTGTCTCAACACTGCTGTGCTCACACTGAACAAAGTACCGCACTGAGTCTCAGCACAGCTGCTGGTATTTGGGATGTTTGAGAGCGTACTGACCAGTACTGTGAGTGGTCTGCCCTCCTCTGGTAAAGAAGTTGAAGTGCATGCTCGAGTCTAAGACATCAGAACTTCCAAGTCAAATTCCAGGCTACCATTCACAGTTAGGCACTCTTAAAGACCACCCATATACCCACAAAATGCATAAACCAATCCATGCCATGCTCATCCATGCCAACAACACAGAAAGGCCTTTTAAACACTATTAGTCAGCTATATGTTGAATTCAGCTCATGAAAGTGAAAGCAATATATTGATCCCTGATGATCTATGGGGTAATAAAACAGCTGAATACCTCATTTGATGCTCATCTAAAGTGACATTAGTCAAAGCTTCAATCTGTTACAACCATGAATATTTCAGTGACACACAGTGGAAATTGATCTTGTTATTTGAATCCTGTATAAATATGTCAAACGTGTCAATGTAATGTCAGTTCTATTGCAGTTCACATCCCTGTTAATACATCACTGCTGATATACAGATGTACAGGCATACATACACTTAGAAAACTGACTCTTAGAATGTTATTACAATGAATTATTTTCTCATTGAAACTCCTCCATTTAAAAAAAGAAAAAGGTGTTCATGTGTAAAGGTTCCTGGCAGACATTTTTTTCTAAAGCAACATACAATACAAAAACACAAGCATAAATTAATCTAAGAAATCTTATATGCATAGCTTACATCCCAGCAAGCCTACCTTGTGTTTTCATTCAAGCATTATAGCTAACCACTAATCACAACTTCAGGTGTGATATTCCCATGATTTCCAATGGAGAGCATTCACCATCCCATTGGAATGAATAGAGGACATCCAGAAGATTCAAACTGAAAGTGAGCGATCCCTTATCGCGGTAAGGGGTTGCCTTGTGACCCTGAGTGAGTTGGACACTTGCACCATGGATGCTTTGAAAAGTGTGGCTTCCTCATTCCTGCCAGATGACTCATAGGAGCAGTATTTAGATGCAGCTGTTCAAGAGTTTGTGGATAGCATCTTGTCTGAAGTCAGAGCATTGACATCATCCTGCTCATCACCAATGGATAACACCAAATGTGATGAAGCTTGCCTGAAACAATCATCTGATAGAGCAGAGAGCGCTCAAGATCAGCCACACATCTTTCAAGCGCTCTCAAAAGTAGAGACTGAAAATTGTCAGGCAAGACCTGTAAAGGCAGTTAGTAATCTGATCCTTATGATGGTGAGTGAGCAGGCATCTTTGCACTCACGTTAATCTGATAGCTCAGTCAATAACAAAGATTCGCCCAAAAATCTGCCATCAAATTCCATCTCTAAGTAGCTCCAACTAGAAGACAGGAAAGCCACTCAAGATGTGAATTCTGCAGCTGCTCATGTCATTGAGCAGTTCATAAATGTCATGAATACTTGAGTCTTGAGAATATGCATTGTGACAACAGTGCTTCAACCAAAGAAGGTTGTTTCATGATTGGAGTTGAAGGACAAACACCCCACTGTGTCATCCATCGCATATAGCCTTTCCCATTGGCTTAAAAGCCAAATGGCCTGTTTTTCTACCTGTGATGATGGGTCGAGCCTTGTGAAACCTGAAGTTGCATGTAAACATGTAAGTTGCAGTGATTTCAAGGCACTGTGAGTGAAGAAGTGAGCCATGTGCTCCTTCAATTAGTTCAAAGTTTCACTGAGCCACTGATGTCAGAAAACACTCAAGACTTCTTCCCTACCTCAGAAACCACTTCTGCTGAAAATGGAAAAGGCTCTAGAAGAAGCGATATGTGTGGTGAGCTCCACACCAGCCCAGGATAGTCTAACACAGGATTTGAAAGTCTGGTCGAAACCTCAGGATATGTTTAGTTCATTGCACCTGATTCTCAAACACTTCTTTACTAAGCTGTCAAAATCAGGCTAAACAATTTGCTTTTGTTTAAGAAACTGTCAGACAAGTCTTTGCATTCAGTGGGAGCTCGCAAACTCTAGCGATCAGATCATCTGATCACATTCATGCTCACAGTTGACCTGCTTTAAATGTTTTTTAATCAGGCTGGCTGCTGGCTTGTAGCCTATGGTCAGCTGGCTTTTGCTCTAGTTACCCTGTCCCAGCTGAAGGGTCCCTTGAGACTCAGGCCGGAGAAGATCTCCAGGCAGCTAATTTACATGAGAAGGCAAAGAGGGCCAACTGTAACTGCTAACCTGTACACATTGTTGACCTTTTATGGAAATACCATAAATGGCTAATTCATGCCCACAGTTGACCTTTTTCAAAATTTTCCTTACAGGCTGGAGGCCAAAGACCACATGTGACAGAAAATGGCCCAAGATGGTCCTGACCTCTGCAGAATGCCCATACTCGTAATGTTTTTATTGTTCTGAGTACATTTACACACAACAACTTAGGCTATAATTTGCCTACAGACCATGCTCAGTCCCTCTCCAGTTTTTTGATTGCGCAGAATGTTGTCCCTTATAATTAAGTTGACAGTGTTTGCGACAATGACAAAAATGTGTGAATGTCTAATGGTACGGCCCGTTTATCTTGTGTTTATCAGTGTTGCTCTTATTGTCACTGTTTAATTGGGACAAACCATAAAAACTACATGCACAGGGGAGTTCCCACATTACAAGTCAAATATACCACAATATTGACATTATTTAGTACCAATAAATATGTCCACAACATCAGGCCTTATATAAAACATTAATAAATATGTGTATCCAAAAAACATACTACAAGGCCTCCATCGAGTTAATTGATTTTGCAAGGGCCCAACTACGCCACTTGTAAACGCACGCAATGCATAGGGCGATGGTAGCGTAGTGTTTAAGGAACCTGGCTAGCGTGGAGGTAGCCTGAAAAGTTGGAATCGAAGCTACCACCGTTGTGCCCTTGAGCAAGGCACTTAACCCTAAGTTGCTCTAGGGGAAACTGGTCCTGAACACTTCATAGTTGACAAGTTGTAAGTCGCTTTGGATAAAAGCGTCTGCTAAATGCATAAATGTAAATCTAAATGTAATGCATATAGCATAAATGTAATGCATATAGCCGTCCCGGCTTATATACTGTATATATAGCTTCCCTAAGCCACCAGGAAGAGTTACCTCCAACAAATGAGTTCTTAAAACTCTGAACCTCTGCTACACACATAGACCACAGTTAGGCACCATATAATGTTACTGAAGGTGTCTTACATGACATGTCAGATAAACGGAGATCTTTCTCCAAATGAATGCATGTATGTATGTACGTGTTGTTGAATGTGAGTGAAATGGCGGTTTTAACAGCATGTGTGCACCCATCTGTTTAGACACACGTAAACTAACCAAACAGCATTAAGAACACATCAAAATTTTGTATCAGTGACACCTAGCATTGTAATACTATGTTAATTTATTATTATTGTTATTATTATTATTATATATTTGTATATTTATCTACTCTGCAGTCAACAGTATGACACACAGTCTTGCTTTTCTAGTGTGACAATACAGTATAAACTTGTACAGTCAGTTTTATGATTTGATGAGAGAATTTAACAAGGTAAGATGGCTGCAGACTAAAATATTGCACAAATAACAAAGCTTGCAAAAAAATTATATTAATAACAAAACTTGCGTCATAAGTTGTACAAATGGCAAGCAAGTAGTTTATTTATGCTCAACAGATTTTCATATGCGCATGAAGCCTAGATGCAGAGAGAAATGATTGAGCTAAAGTGATCTTGGTGCTTCCGATAAGAGATGTTGTCCCCACACTGTCCAGACATCATTAGTCTCTTTCATGGAAGTCAAGTGCTGCTTTATCTCATTTATAAGAACCAGTAGCTTTTTTTGGCCACAAGGTCTAAATGGTAGCATTTCCCACGATCCATTTTTCCACCAATGTAGATCCCAACCCACCACTGTTTCCTAATAAGCAACATACTTATGGATATAGTTATAACTGAATGCACGCTTTGTGTTATCATACATAGGAAATGGAATTCATAGATATCTTACAGAAATACATAAGAAACCTGAGTATTCTGAAGTGAGCCTCCATGATATATTTAATAGTGCTGTACCAATGATCTTACATTCCAAAGCTCATGACAGCTCAATTAGCTTATTAAACAGTGAACTTAGTTTTGAGTTTCTGTGATTAAAAAACAGGAAGTAAATATCTAAACATCCAGACACAAAGTTCAGCTTTTTTTTAGCTCATATACAAGCCTGTGTTCCCAGGGTCTTAGTGATCACTGTTTACCCCTTCATTTGATAAACAGACAGTGGACAGATTGGTCTCCAGAGGGACTTGGGGTTGTGGCATAGGTCAGTGGAGTACCTACAGTTTATAACACATGCACTGGGAAGGAAACTGGATTTGCCCATTTGTACTTGAACACCATACAGCTTTGTTTGTTTCTACAATCGAGGTTCTGATTCTGCCTTGGATGATAAATTATCCTGATGAATGAAATGAAATGTCGTCTCAGATCATGACTGGTAAGCATAAAGCATTACTTTATAACTGCATGATCATAAGGCTAGTATATTATTTTCTTTTTGAAAAAAGAATGCCATGTAATAAATTCAGTCTTAGCTATACAGTTTAAAACATGTGAAAAGGGGTAGACTAAATTGCTGTTGTGTTGATTTTTATTCTGGAAAATGCTTTGTCAGAAATATTGGTTTTACCTATTATGTTTATGATAATATCATATAATATTATATAATAATAATAATAGATGGGGGTGGCATGCTTAGGATACTAGCAATGCGTGCTCAGATTTCTGCTGCCCCAGTTTCCTGCCAGAGGAAGAAACAGTTTTATGGTGTTCTACAATAAAGTGTAGAAAGCCTTTACTTTTTGGTATGGGTGGGCAGGCTCAGTCATATTCCTGGTGGCTTCTTCTTGTCCTACAGTGCTGGTGCGATTAATACTGAGAACAGGTCTCCTCCTGCTGCTGTGGTGTGTGGCACTGAGCTCCAGCGCAACATTCACCCTGCTGCTGTCCATGCCCAACTCCTCCGCGGCTATCAGCATGAGGCGCATCGGGGCTGGAGCACTCATCGCCATAGATACTGTCAACAACAGGCCTGATCTGTTGCCAGGTCAGACAGCACTGGACCCTCTCACAGGGCAATACTGAAGAATAGACATTTTGTGCATAGCCTTCCTAATATAAACTAGATATCAATGCTGCTCAATATTGCTCAGCAGAATGAAAGCAATATCAAGTAGTAAAGGAGTAAACAATGATAAAGAACCAGATATAACACTATGTATATGACAGAAATATATTGGACAGATATATTGGACAGACAAATCTCAAATGAAAGTTGAAACGATGCTGAAAGGTAATACCCATATGGAAAAGTAATATATGAACATACATGCAGCTTTTAAAATATATTTAATTCTATTATTTGTCCATATATTGTGCATATATGCCCATATGTATAGTAACATATCTAAAAATATTAAATATTGGCCATGTTCATATATTTTTGACATATAGGTACATACTTACATTTATTTACATGGTCACCTGACCAAGTGGGTGGTGGAGCTCTGCTGACATCAAGGTATTGCAGCACAGCCCCAGTCCACATATTGTGTTAATATCATCATGTTACAGTTTTTCACTATTGCTAAAACACTAAACCCTGTTCTCTGAATCAAATTCTCAAATGCCTGATCACATTTATTGAATTAATCTCTTTTTTGGCAAAACCATAGACTACTTTCACCTAGGTAGGTGCATTTTGTAAAACTTATTAACACTTTTTGCAAAACTCTAAACACATTTTGCATTATAATGCACTTCTTAATTATATTGTTAACCAAACAAGGCAGAAGGTGAACACCAATTGATTGCTGTTTGTATTTAATATCAAATTCACACAATATATTTAATCATTACGTTGTAGCTGTCTATAAATAAAAGATATATTTAATAAACATATTTTACTATCTATTTAATTATAGGTTGCAGACCATTACATATATCTGCATATATATCTTTTTTTTACTTGTTTTTTCCATATGGGTAAACTGGTGAATTTTGAATCTTGATATCTTTAATAATTTTAATTAATGTTTTCATTGCTTTCATCTAGCACTTAGGAAAGAGTGTTGTTTTGTCCTTCAGGTCATCAGCTAGACTACCATTACGTGGACGATGAATGTAATGATCTGACAGGTCCAGGGAAAATAGTGGAGCTTCAGCACAAGCACAAGTACAGTGCCCTCATCGGCCCTATCTGCTCTCAGGTGTCATTTCTCCTGCTCATTACACCCCAATGTTCTCACATGGCAAAGCCAACGCATTGTTAAATGTGGGTCAGTGCACAGTACAGTACGGTACACAGTACTGCATGGTGTGAACTGTGTGAACTGTGTTCAATGGTGTGAACTGTGGTGATGTACTGCTGAGTAAAAGCCATTTAAAGGAGACATAGAATGGATGAATGGAGTATTTTACCTTGTTCTCTGATGTTAAAATTGCATTTATTCAACTTTAGTTAACCAAAAATAAGCTCAAGCGCAATTTTACAAAGCCCAGTTAAAACCTTATATTTAGGCTAGATATTAAAATAGCCTTTGCCAACCATGATTGAACTACAATTGCTTTGTGCTATTTGACATCACATGTGTGCTTTGCTCTAATTCACCAGTGTTTTAATGGCTATTACTAAGTTAAGGATTTTCATGTGAAGGAGGGCACAACCATGCTTCATGTTCATGATAGCTCTCTTCTAACTCATCAAAGCCAAGGCAAAGATGTTTTTCCATTCTACATCTCCTTTAATTACTGTCCCTTTCAAGGTTTGTGGAGTGACCTCTAAACTGGCAGCTTTTTGGAACATGGCTGTAGTCAACCCTGTGTGTGCAGACCAACAGTTTCTGGACAAAAAGGTGGGTTATTTAAAAAAAAATAACCAGTGTGTGTGCAGACCAACAGTTTCTGGACAAAAAACACACTAAACCGAAGAATATCACGACTAAAAATTGTCTTGTCTGCATAAGAAGTAGTTTAAAACAAGTAGGAAAAAGGTTTACTTAAAAGACTACTTTTAATGCAAGCTGTGTGAGTTTATATGGCCTATTTAGAGATCAACCCTATTTACTCTTTTGTGAAATATAAGGTGGCAAAACTGGGTCACTATTTACCATGGCAAAATGGCAAAATTGCCAAGAACAGAATGCAAGACATTTAACCTGGGAAACTGTGTAGTTAATAACTCTTGGACCTCTCTATGCATCATCTTACAGGCACAATGTTAGGCTTTGTCTTACTGCCCCACAGCACAGCAACCCCTCCCTTATTCTTTGCCTTGTGTCTCTGTGAACTACAGGCTTACCCAACTCTCACCAGAGTGTTTGGACCATTCACAAAGATGGGCTCCTTCTTTGTTGAGATCTGTAAGGAATTTGGCTGGAAGACAATTGGGATTATCCATGATAATAACACCTTTTGGACTATCCCTGCAGAGGGGATCAGGTAGGGGAAATACACTTGGATGCACCTGAGGGATTTTATCCATATGATATGCTGTTGTTGTGTGTGGGCAGAGACTTTTAGATCTACTGTAGTAGTTTGCTAAGACCCTGACCTCATGCAAAGATTTCTGTATTTGTTGTTGTGTGTTTGCCAAAGGTACCAGGCTGAGATCAGTAACATCACTATCGCCAAATACCTGGAGCTACAAGAGAATTCCTCCTACACACACATTCAGGCTTTAGCAGAGATGGCGGAAGTTGCCAGGAGTTTGTACTTTCTATCGTACTGTCTGCATCATCACTTCACAACTCTTGCACAACAACTTTGACGCTCTGCATGGTGGTGAATGATGTCAGAAGTGCTCACACATTTTTTTGTCTTGTTTTTTCTTTTGTTGTCTTTGTGTGCACAGTCATTGTGATATCAGCTCGAGGAGATGTTGTGCGAAAGTTCCTCATAGAGGCCAATAGAAAAGGCCTGACCAGTGGAGATTATGTCTTCTTCTGCATTGAACCATACAAGCATGAAAACGCGTTTGGCAGCTTTGACTGGGAGCAAGGTTTTGTTACACTTTCATCAACCCTAATGGTTCACATACTGTCCATACTGTGCATACCGTCATTCCTTAAATAATAACCGGCCTGAATTAATGACCGGGCCAAAGATAATGGCCAGAGATGGACCCAAACTTCAGAAAAAACTCGGTTGGAAAATTTCCATATATTGTTGTGCATACATTGAAGCATTATATAGCCAACATTTCCACCAATATGTAATAGATTAAATATTGTGTCTGATGCAGGCCGAGTAGTAGGGCGTGCTGACAGCGCAGCGCAGCACAACACGACCTTTGAGCAGCCATCCACAATGCATCACTGTCTGTCTTTCCTAGCACAGTGTCTCCAAAATAAGAGTCGCGGCATTAGTTTTGCTTCTGTGAAGGCGCCTGTCAACAATAAAGTGAATCTTCCTATCAAGGAGTCTGGATTAGAATTAGGCTCCCTAAATGATATATAGTCAAGAAAACGATTCTTTGACTATTAACGCAAATGTCATTGATTGCCATTTTCACGTCTACCTAAATAGCAATAGCTAAGTTTACTCTGAAATACATTTGCTGTAATAAGCTCATGTAATTAGCTGCAGAATAATTTACTGAAGCATGAAATTAAGACGGAGGTCTTGTTTTATCAACAGAATTCCCGCAGTTGTACAGTTATTCCCAGTGATGAAAATAGACCTTGGTTTTCCATGCCGCTTCACATAGAGATAGGCATCCAGCTTCAAAGTAAAAGTTTTAAATAAGTTATTTGTTGTAACAGCAAACCAGCTGATCATAATTAGAAGAACACTTCAGCAGGGTATACATTAGTATATTCCATACAGAAAAGTTGCTTTGGGATTTGCTGGGGTCAATTTGTTGTAACTAGGTCTGTGCTGGCACACCATACATAGAGCATGCAAACACCATATCCATCAAAGAATAGCACGCATCTAGAAATAAAGGCCTACCTGTAATACAAAGCCTACCTAAAATTAAAGCCTGTGTCTGGTACAGCTGAAGAAAATAAAGGCCCAGGCCATCAATCAAGGAATTACGGTATACCATATCATGAAGCACGTATAGTATAAGTATATGCACTCTTTTGATCCCATCAGGGGCACCTTAGCATGGGAGAGCAGTGCTCAACCACTTCCTCTACCCACATTTTGCCCACAGGTCGGGAATCAAACCAGCAACGCTTTGGGTTCAAGCCTGAAGCCCTAACCAACAGGGCATGGCCAATTATGTTTCTGAACTTTTGTTTCAGGAGATGCATTCGATATGGTGGCAAAGCAGGCTTACCAGGCCCTTTTCATCCTATCTCTCTACAAACCCAACGATGATAAGTACAAGAAGTTCAATGAAAAGGTCAAACAAAGGGCCAAAGAGGCCTTTGGTTACCAGTACTCTGAAGAGGAAGAGGTTGGTATTTGGGAACTTGATGCTTTGGATGAGATTTTGCTGTTGTTGATCTGATTAATATTTTTTTCATGATTTACAACAGGTATCTGTTTTGGCTGCTATAGCACATGATACAGTGTGGTTGTACGCCCAGGCACTAAATGAAAGCTTGGCAGAAAATGGAAACCCATATGATGGCTTCTACATTACCCGCAAAATGTGGAACAGAACAATTACTGGTCAGCAAAATTGTTTCATTCGGTTCAGGATATTCGAGTGAAACTGCTCTTTCATAATGTATTTGAGCTCAAAATTGATGTCATGTTGAATATTCAACTGCTATCAAAACAGGTATCCAAGGAGATGTGACAATGGATTCAAATGGTGACCGTGAATCTGCATACATGATGAGACATGTGGAAGCCAGTGGAGCTTTTAAAGTAGGTTCAATGTAAAAAATACTGACCCTATAAACTAAGAAAAATAAGTAAACTGGCTGCCTTAAATAAGGTAAGTCAACAGACTGAAACATTAGTTAATGAGTTACGTCAACTGTCAAGTCAACTGTCTTTATTTGATGTAACTAATTATAGAATGTTTCATTCTGTTGAGTCAACTTAGAAATTTAAGGCAGCCAGGTTATTTATTTTTCCTAGTTTATGGGGGCATTATTTTTTACCGTGTTTCCTAAACCTGACGAGATCATACACACTGACTGTAGGGTAGAGGGTTGACTCTATGTGGTGCCTAGAGTAACAGACCTTTTCTCACCACTTAATGTCATAGTGTGTTTGTCTCACTGCATGAATCATGTTTGTTTTAGGGACAAAAGAGTGTTTACTCTTTAATGTTCTGTGGGCACAATGCTAACAGTTTGGAAACAGACATGTTACCTGGTTTAGTGACGAATGCTACTATGTTGAGAACACAGTGTTAGAGCATTTAAGAACAAAACAAATCAGTGTTGTGTTATGACACCAAAGGTCTGTTAGTTTTTGTGCCTCATATGGTCCTGGAAATAGTCTAAACATGTCTCAGTGAATGATAAATTTCACAATTGGCCTGTGCTTGTTTGTGTCTGGTTTTCTCCCTGGACAGGTGGTTGCTAACTACTCTGGGACAAAGAAGGTGTATGAGCCAGTGAGAGGAGTTCAAATCCTCTGGCCCGGGGGACACACGACCCCACCCAAGGACAATCCTCCGTGTGGGTTCAGAGGGGAACTCTGCAGCACTGGTACTTCCACTTTCCATGATTACATGCAGAGAGGTTAGGTAGTCAGTATCATAGAAGGCTGAACTACATGTAATTACAGGCCAACTGTGTTGCAGTACATTGGTTGGCACTTTACTCACAGTGTGTGATGTCTTTTTTAGTTGCTGTTCATATGGATTGTTTACTAACAATTGATCCTTTAAGGAAAAGTAATGCTGTATCTAATCTTATTTTTCCCCATCTTGATTTGGTTATATGGACTAGTAGTGAAAATGTATTGCTTTGGTGCATTCATCTGCAGAAAGCCTCGCTTTGATGATGATGTCTTGATCTCATATTTGAGGAATGGTTAAATGTGCACTATACAAATATCATAGCAAGGTGACATAATGGAGAAAGTATTACTGGCTCATGAACATTTTGACTGATTTATCTTTTATAACAAATGGTTTAGCCAATGTAGCCAAGTGACAAGTTTGATTGACACTGCCATTTCACTGTGAGCAGTGAGGGCAGCTGAATCCTTGCTCCACATGCCACAGCGAAAAATGATCCCAATGGGACAATTCATCTCGCTCACATGAACCAGTAGGGTGAAGGCCTGCAACATCATTTTCCTGCAAAAACATCTGGGTAACATTCTGCAAATGTTAAGAAATGTTAAGTTAAATGCAAAGAGTGTACACTATCAACAACGATGTAATGCATCATTGAAAGAGAACAAACAGTTAGTCAATGCTTTATGAAACCTTGTGTCACAAAAACATTTAAAATTGGACAACAAAGTATGTTGTTCCTGCTCTTGACCTTTATTTTAAGCCTGAATTCATTGATTCATATCGAACCATGAAAAATAGCAAGGCGATAGCCAGCAGTCCTACAATGCAATTTCAGTGATGGACACCTTGCGGCTGTGAAACCTGCTCTTGCATTTTTGTGGGCATTTCATCCCGCAAACAAGGCTTCAAAATTAAGAACCTAGGATGACTTTAGAATGTGAAAACAATCTGCCACGTTCTATGCACTTCTGCAGTGACATCTGGGAGACAGTAGGGGGAGCTGTTGTTCCATGTGTTGGTGATATATTTGTCCATTGTGATGCATGTGATCTCTAGCACGGACACACCACACACCTGTGGTTATGGGTCAGTGCTGAGGCCACACAGCTTATTAAAGCTTTGCCCCAGACCCCTCTAAAGAAAGACGAGAGAATAAAGAAAAAAACAGCCGACGTAGAGAGAAGCCTCCATGAATTATTCACCGGTGCCTGGCAGACCAGAAATCAGTCTTGCTTTCTGCTGATATGTGTTTTTTTGAAAATATATTTGACTTTATTGAAGCCCTTGCTGGCGATAGAAGCCTCCAGTAATTTCCTTCAGGAGATTACAAAACTCGTTTTACTGTTTGTCTTTTTTTTAGGTTGGCTGGGGCTGTGATTTTTATTCGGTGTGTTTTCTATATCGACTGAGTTTCAACTGACTTTTCCCTTGACAATATTTCAGTTTTCTCCACGTAGATTCCTAATTACAAACATATGCCCTTTCTCCACATTGAGGCCAGTCACCTTGGACTACAGATCTAAATGACGACATTTTTTAATCTTCACCACTCCCTCCACAGACAAAAAGTTTGCTATTGCTGTGGGCCTGATATTTGGTTTGCTGACAGTGGGAACTCTAATTGTCTGTGTTCTGTACAGGTAAGATGGCACTGGATGTTTTCACTGCTAAATTCTTTCCTCTAACTCTCTGCTGACCTTGAAAAGGAAGACTCGTCCCTATATTTTAAAGAATTTGATGTCCTAATAATCACAATAAGCACAAGCACAGCTCATCTTACTCATTTCCAAACTTTTTTGAGAATTAACAAAAAGTTCCTTGCCTTCCTTTGCTCTTACTTATCCCGTGCTTATCCAATCCAACACAGACGTTAGGACTTCATGCATTCAGAAAAGGTTTCTGCTGCTGCTCTCTCTGCAGGAAGTACAGGCAGCAAGAGCAAGCCTCCATGATGCTGTGGAGGATCAGCCCTGATGAAGTGAGTCTGACAGAGCTGCACTCCTCTGCCAGAGGAACTAAGGTGGGACTCACAGTGGCTGTGCTCCCAAGGCCCTTCACACATAGATAGATAGATAGACAGACAGACTGACAGACAGATAGACAGATAGATAGATAGATAGATAGATAGACAGACAGACAGACAGATAGGCAGATAGATTGATAGATGGATAGATAGACAGATAGATAGATAGATAGATAGATAGATAGATAGATAGATAGATAGATAGATAGATAGATAGATAGATAGATAGATAGATAGATAGACAGATAGATAGATAGATAGATCCCCACTTCAGGCCCTATACTGATAATAGTCACACAATATATCAAGCTTTGGCCACACACTGTTACATTATTTGCCATTGTTACGGTGTAACTACAATTGTAGTAATCCACTTCAACATTTAGCTAAATGCAACATTAAAATATAAAATGTTTCTTACTTCTCCGCCTGCTGGCCAGCAATGGAGAGCTTTGAAGAGATAATTGTGATAGTAAATAGGGTTTAGTGAATTCACATCATCAAAGGGTTTACAGGGGTTGCTGGAGCAGAGTGACAACATAATTATAGTTGAATAGCCGCCTGCTCAACATGCTGATTATTAAACACAAATATATAATTAAAGAATCATATACAAGACGTTTGTTTTTGGAAAGATGTGAGGAGACAAGAGGAGTGCCTTGTACACCAATAAAATCTTCATATGCTTCTTTGTCACTTTGGCTGAAATAGTTAACACAATTCACCACTGGTTTTAGCCAAAAATGGTCATGTCAGTGGTTGATAAGTAGGAACTGTGGACGCAGATTTGCAGTTCTAGTTTTACCAAAACCACACTATCATTAATGATCATTATGTCTGAAATGGTCAGAATTCTTTGGTACATACAAGAAACAAGGAAAACAATGTTAACATATCTGGAGCAAACTACTGTTTTTAGTGTGTTATTAAGTTGTAAAGGTATTTGTTGTGGTTGGTGTTGTTGTGGTTGTTGTTGTTGTTGTGGTTGTTGTTGTTATTGTTGTCATTGTTGTTGTGTTTCATGCCTTTCTCTTCCTCAGGTTCCATACATGAGGTCCAGAGCGATGCAGGCATCTGTGGAGTCCATTATCTGTACTATGCAAGATCCATGTTCCTCTTACATGTCTGCTGTCTATAAGGTGATCTCTCTCTCTCTTTCTCTCTCAACCCCACATGCTCCCCTGCTCCACTCACTCCTCTGTTTTTGTCTCATTTCAGCTGGGCCTATTATGTCATTTTTAGCATTGCTTGTCTTTCAGTGTGCTGTCTTGTGAGTGTGGGTATTTGAGTTCTCTGATCTCATCTCTGGCCCTGGCTCCATGTCTGTGTTTGTGGCCCTCAGGAGAATGTGTGTGCACTGCGCCTGCTTCACGTCAGGAGCGTAAGTCTGAGTAGCGAGCTGCGGACGGAACTCAGACAGGTGTGTCTCTGCTGTCTGCCACGGAGATATGGTGACACATGACCTGTCGTGTTTGGAGTGTGACACAAATCTCATCCTTATTGGTTGGAGAGTGTTATGTCTTGTCAGCAAAAGTAGCATATTTTACCCTCTCTGAATTGTCATTTGTGTCTGTCTGTGTGTGTGTGTGTGTTTGTGTGTGTGTGTGTGTGTGTGTGTGGGTGTGTGTGGGTGTGTTTGTGTGTGTGTGTGTGTGTGTGTGTGTTGTGTGTGTGCATGTGTGTCTGTGTGTGTGTGAGTGTGTGTGTGTGGGTGTGTGTGTGTGTGTGTACAGTGTAGGGACTTAACACACCAAAATATCTGCAGCTTCATAGGGGCTTGTCTTGAGCCTCCCCAGCCCTTTCTTCTGACTGAGTGTTGTCCTAGAGGCAGCCTGCAGGTAAGGACTCTTATTTACATTCATTCGTTTAACAAATGCTTTTATCTGACGCAACTTACGAGTCTCTCTTAAATTTAGCCCCCTCTCAAATGCTTGCCTGGTTTTAATGCCTCAGACTAAAGGCTGTTTTTGTGATTCATCTGCCAGGACATTTTAAAGAGTGAGTCAATCAAGCTGGACTGGAGTTTTAAGTACTCCCTTCTGCTGGATATTGTGAAGGTATATAGCTCTCATAACATTAGGCCATTCACCCTGACTCGCCCTTTACTTTTATGGAAGTTGGGGAGAAACGAGCTGCCATGAATTGCAGTTTGTTTTGGAACGACTCACTAGTAGCTGCTGAATGACTGTGTGAAAGGCAGAGCACCGTATGGAAGCCTGTGTCTGTGTGCTTCTCTCTCAGGGAATGGAGTACCTGCACTGCAGCCCACTGCACTCCCATGGGCACCTGACCTCCAGGAACTGTGTGGTGGACAGCCGCTTTGTGCTGAAAGTGACAGACTTTGGACTCAACACCCTGAGGCGGGCTGCTGCCCCTGACAGTCTGGAATACCACCAGTGTAAGAGACCTCATTTCAAATGTGATTGTTATGACATTGATCATTCCATGCCTTTAGCACGCCACTTTCTCAATTCCTGGGAGAAAGGAGAAATCCATCCAAATCCAAAACCTATGAAAACACAGACACTTGAATCTTAAAAGAAAAATCCAATCTGAATCTATCCATAGCCCTGTTGTTCGAGGTCACAGAGAGTTGTCTGTGAGAAAAAGAAAGAGAAAATTTGATAAAACATTGATTGATTAGCAAACCGGCAGCTATTTGACATATGTTATAAAAGCAAATTCTCGTCCTTTTTTCCTACCGACAGCACTCTATGACCTTAAACGACACGGCCATGGATTGAGTCACACTGCATTTTTCCTTTAAAATTCAAGTGCCTGTATTTTCATAGGTGTTTTACCAATCACCTGCAGATGAATGCAATAAGGATGTAATTCACCTGGGTGCTTAAGTCCAAAAAAGCACTTAGCTGTTTAAGAACCTGGGAGAATTTTCCTCTAATAAAATAGCATATGGATATGGGTTACTAAGTGTTTGTCTTAGCGATGTGCTCTCTCCCAGCCCTGCTGTACAGGGCCCCAGAGCTGCTGAGGAAGCCCATGCCTCCCAATGGCACTCAGAAAGGAGACGTGTACAGCTTCAGCATCATTGTTCAGGAAGTCGTGTACCACCACCAACCCTTCTACATACCAAATACCAGTCTCAGGCCCATAGGTAGTTTACACTCACACACACACACACACACACACACACATACACACACACACACACCTCTAGAGAGCTGTACCACAAGCAGGTGAAGAGTGCAGGTAATGATGAATAATGTAAAAATACCCCATTCTCTCCATCTGTCTGTCATCTCGGCTCTGTCTCTCTCAGACATAGTGAAGAAGGTGAGGGCTGGAGGCAGAAGCCCCCTGAGGCCCCACATAGATGGGGAGTGCCCTGAGGAGATGGAGGCTGTGGTCAGAAGCTGCTGGAGGGAAAGGCCTGTTGAGCGGCCTGACTTCTCCTCCCTCAGAGTAACCATCAAAAAACTCAGCCCTACTGGGTGAGTTCCACACCAGCTCCGAACCTGGATAAACAGACAGGCGATCCAGCCAAGCTAGTGGCCGTAAAGTCATTTCATCATTATTCTGTTCTCACTTTAACATACAAATGCATTGTCCATCATTCCTAGATGATCAACAATAAACCAGATATTGAATATGTTGAATTTATGTAGAGCACTAAGATATCGATTTGGTTTTAATCTTATGGTCAAACACAGGCAGACGCAGTATCTTTCTTTGTAAAATCTGACAGCTGTATTATGAATTGAAAACCAGTACAGCCTGAATCGTTTCATGCGAAAATCTTATCAGAAGAGACAGCAGTTTATTTCAGCTTAGTCATTATTTGATTGTCTAGATGATTTAATTTCTGAGTCTTGTTTTTATTTAGCTAACATCAATCATGTGCCCGTGGTAGAATATTAATGGCCTGTTATTTGAGTTTGGAGGATGGAGAGCCAGGTAACAGTCTTACTTTAGAGAGAGTGAGAGTGAGTGAGCAAGTGATCGACGGAGAGAGATGCAGTTTTGAGAAAGAGAGAGAAGATGATAGTAAAGTGAGGTGTGAGTGTACGTTTGTGTATATATCTCACACATGCCTGCGTGTGTGTCACTTTGCCGACACCTTTGACGGCGGCACCAGTGTTGGCTCGTGCCTCCTCTCAGAGGGGCGACACGCTGAATGAAGGCAGGTGATTGTTCGCTACCTGCTCCTGAATAGCAGGTGGCCAAGGAGGCCGTCATACCTATTAATAACACTTAGCCATGACAGCTCCTAATGAGCTACACAAACGCAGTGGCATGATGGCCTGTCTCTGGGGAAGGCTGACACGTCACTCAGTGGAGGGGTGGTGTGTGTGCGTGAGTGTGTGTCCCCCGAGAAAGGAGCTGTCATCCTGCGGCAGCACCCACATTAATCCCTCTGAGAGAGACGACACCACACACTTGTGAAAGGAGAGAGTGAGAGACACCCTGACAGCAGATGAAAGAGAGGAAGAGGAGGTCGTATGGGCGAGGCAGAGGAAGGGAAGGGCACAGGATGGCAGGAAAAGAAAGAATGAGAGAAGGAGCATGAGAGGATAAGAGGAGAGAACAGGAAAGGGAGGAGAACAGGAAATTCACATTATGCTTTCCCATAGACCGTCATGTACATGACTCCTGCTGAGCCTCGGTGCACTTCATCTTACAGTAATTCAGTCCTCTGAGCTGTGTGTCTCGACCTTGACACTCACTGCACTACGGGATATGTGTTCCAGTGAACTGCATGTTAAAGGCATACTAGGCAAGACTGTGATTTTTTAATCCCCGGAGCACCCCCTAGAGTCATGATTTTTTGAAAAAATCATACAACAACTTCTCACCAATCCATTTGAATTTACTTGCAAACCAAAGAACAAGCGATGATCATTTTAATGCATTACGCTGACTGACAAGCTGGTAATAAATGCGATTTCAATTTCGTTCACTTTCAGTTTCGATTCCTCGACCTGGAGTTTCAGATCCCGCAAATGTAGTAACCAGGGAACCTATGCTAGAGGCGAATGAGAGACCCTTCATTCACCCCCTAATGAGCCATTTAATCATCAAAGTGACGACGACGCTGTTAAATTAACCTTAAAACTTTGCCTAGTGTGCCTTTAAGGTTACTGGATATATGTTCCAGTGAAACTTATGTTTTCTGCGGTTTCGGTGGTTTTATGTGGTTACTATACAGGATACAGTGCATGGATACTATTTGAAGCTCATATCAATGAATAGATATATACATGGTTTGACACACAAAGATACATGTGCACATTGATTTCTTTGTCAGATACATTCTAGTTTTATGTTCATACAGACTCATCTATAGCGCGCAGCACAGTGACACACTGCTTAAATCACAACACTATAAAATAGATGAACAATACTGTGCATTTTCTGAATATCAGCTTCTACTAAATGCTAAATCGAGTGTTTGTGTTGTGTGTTGTGTTTGTACTCCCGAGGCAGTGAGCACATCATGGATGACTTGCTGTGCCGTCTGGAGCTGTATGCGTGTAACCTGGAGGAGTTGGTGAGTGAGCGCACCGCTCAGCTTCTGGAAGAGAAGAGGCGGGCCGAGGGCCTCCTCACACAGATGTTGCCACGGTAACGCATTAGCTGCGCACCCGGCACCGTCATCTGTCATGTAGATGAGATGCTTGGCTCTCGAACCCCCTCTTTTTCAGTCTCTCGTTTCCTCTCATATTGGTGTTGTATTTCCCGTTGTGTCAGCCTTGTCTAATGTTTCTACACACATCTTCCAATTTGCATTCAAATGCTATACCAGCTATACTAGCATTCCAATGACAATGTATGCAGTATGCATGTAAATACTCATACACTAACTGCACAGACTGCACACTGAGGCACACACATAAGGCAGCTATTAGGGCTGCATCTGTCTGTTGGTCCCCTTGTTTTCTTTGATCTCATGGCAGGTGGCACAAGATTTGAGCATACCTCTGGCCTGGGGGCCAGACCTATTTGTCATGGTATGCACATCAAAGTTCTCAGATTATGTTTATTCTTGTGTCTCTTAAACAAGTGTTTTGTGGCTGTATTTTTAGGTCGGTTGCTGTCCAGCTAATCACAGGGAACTCCGTGCGGGCTGAGACTTATGACTGTGTCACTATTTATTTCAGTGACATTGAGGGTTTCACAGCTATGTCTGCCTCTCTTACACCAATGCAGGTGAGAGACGTTCATAGGTATAGCGATACAGGATGGACAGAATTAATTTAGCATTTAGCAGATGCTTTTATTCAAAGCGACTTACATTTGTCAGCTATCAACTACATCAGAGCCAGTCTCCCCTAGAGCAACTTAAGTTTAAGTGCCTTGCTCAAGGGCACAACAGTGGTAGCCGGGATTCAAACCCACAATTTCCAGGCTACTAGCATGCTAGCCAGGGTCCCTAACTTTCTGTCAGAAAGTTGTTTATTGGAATGCATATAGCATACCACAGTAACTTGTTTTAGCTCTGACATTCCTTTGTAACCCCACCCCATTCATTCTAGGGGCACTCAGGAGACTGCATGTAGGAATAGAGTTTGTTTTTAAATTGTGGTTGTTGTTTTGCTACATAGCAACAGGTATGTGTGTGTTTCATATGACCTGCAATACTTAACACTATGACACATGACACTATGACAGTTAATGTATTAGTATGTCAAAGAGCAGAGGATGGATTGTTGGGCGGATAGATTGATGGGGTGGGAGAGTTACTAAAAAGGATTCTTCTTTTCTAAAGCTTCTAAGCTTCTAAAATGAGAGCCTTTCGTCACTTTGTCACTTTCAACAAAGCGCCTGGCATTTCTGGGGCCCAGTCTAGCGAACTGGAGCCTCTTCATGGCTGCTGTGTTGGGATGGTGTGACAAGGTATCTGGCCCTGAGCACAGTGGCGTGAGTTCCTCACAGCTTTGTGCGTCACGAACAGCTTCTGTGTCAGGTGTGCATAGTTCAGAGGCATGGCGGAAGACCTCAGTGGAAATAATGCATTGTCACTGGTTTATTTTGGTCCCTTTACTGGACAGACACAGCTGTGGCTCAATGGACATGTATTCTCTATCTGAAGTTGATGTGTGTGTGTGTGTGTGCGTGTGTGTGTGTGTGTGTTTGTGCATACATGCATGCATGTGTGGATGCATGCATGTGGGTGTGTGTTTTCCTTTTGTTTTTCAGGTGGTAAATGTATTAAATAATTTATATACATATTTTGACACCATCATTGACAACCATGATGTTTACAAGGTAAAGAAAAATTATTAGAAAAAGTCTCAGATAATCCATGATCATTATGTCAGAAAGGTCACTAGTGATATCTGCAGTGGACTGCTATATAATTGATGCATATAATTAATGTAACATGCATGAAAGGCACTTCTAGCAGAGATGCTAAAAGCGGAGCGAGAGACACAAACATTCATTAAGTACCTGGTTCTATTTTTCACAAAGGGGAGGGGGGGACCCCCTTCATGCAGACCACAGTCGAGCCCTGATACGCTGATATAGAAGATCATTGAAAAGTTTATATTATAACGTTATTTGGCACTCCCACTTATGCAGACCAGAACTATTCACGTTTGCTCCCATTGTAATGTACTATGTTGCTCTATCTTGGTCAGTATTCACTGATCTTTGCTTTTGGCATACCAAGTCTCACTAGTAGCTCATAACAGATAACTCAGTTGTTTGAGAAGCATTGTTTTGATGGTTTGATTTATGCTTCCCTCTTTCACCCACAGGTTGAGACCATTGGTGATGCCTACATGATGGTTTCTGGTCTCCCTATTAGGAATGGAGATGATCATGCTAAGGAAATTGCCAGAATGTCATTAGCCATAGTGCAAGGCATGGCACAGTACCAGAGTGGTCATATGCCTGGGCAGCAGTTAAAGGTCCGAATAGGGCTCCACTCAGGTAGGCTACTGCTTCCCTCAAAGAGCACATACCAGGACAGATCTCTAAAAGCTCTGCAGAGACAGCCTTCAGTATACTCAATACAATCCCTCTAAAAGCACTGCAGAGACAGCCTTCAGTATACTCAATACAATCCCTCTAAAAGCACTGCAGAGACAGCCTTCAGTATACTCAGTCCAATCCTTTTGCTTCAAGGCCCATGTGTAGCAGGTGTAGTAGGCCTGAAGATGCCACGCTATTGCCTATTTGGAGACACAGTCAATACTGCATCAAGGATGGAGTCTCATGGTTTACGTAGGTTCCTTTAAAATTTGTGTTCGCTGTCTTGTGTTTTTTTTTCCAACTGGTCTTTATCAGAATTAAATAGCATAGCCCAGTTAAAACCACTTTTTTCCCATTTGCATTAGCTTTGAAGATCCATATCAGCAGCACCACTAAAGGTCTTCTGGACACATTTGGGACTTTCCGTTGTGAGCTAAGAGGAGAGATCCACATGAAGGTACAAGTGCCTGTGCTGCAATTCATAGATATTTCATAAGGCCTATGCACATACAAGCAACAACTTATTCATTATTGCAATGCACTGCTGTAAGTGTGCACACTTTCAAGTACTTGTACTACAATTCATAGATCTCATAAGGGATGTGTATATACAATCAACAGTTTATTAATTATTACAATGTGTTAAGTTAAGTGTGTTGTTGTGTACTTGTGTGACATGAGGTTATAAAGTGTTTTCTGTATCAGTACTCTGTGATTATGTGACAGTGGCATAGTGTCCTAAGGACATTTCATAAGTGGGAGCAGGAGACTGTTACATTTCAGATTATAGCATTTTCCACTTTATTTGTGACATGTCCATAATCGTAATGGCATATAGCACACTAATTTGTTTCAAGATAATAGAGACCATTTTGTATTCATAGGTATTTATTGTGAATGCAGCCCAGCTGGTGTAGACATAAAAATAGCATCCATTTTGACAATCTCTTACTGACAGTCTCTTATTGAAAGCAATTCCAAAGTTTCTGCACAACTCTCATTTCTTCATTCATTTCCATTACAGGGAAAAGGGCTTGTGAGGACATTCTGGCTTTTGGGAGAGGACCAGTAAAAATGTTTTCCCAGTGTAATTTCATTTTCTGTCCATTGAAAGCAACGGCCCGTTTTTTTTCCAGGGACCTAATGTCTTATAAGGCAACTTCATTAGTTATCTCGCCATTAGGTTTGGTGCACAATGCCATGCTCCAGCGAATGTTTTCCTAGATTGAAGTGATTCAGGGCTGGTTTGAAAATTACACTATTTCTTTACTCTCTTTCAATTTAAGATTGCTGTGCACCTGATTGCATACAAATCTAATTATGGTTCACCTTGAAGAGGTCCATTTGGGTCTCATGCTCATTACAGACATGAAGGAGTCAGACATGAGGTCTGCCCATCGTTGGTGTGCTCATAGACTGACAAAGACCATCTCTGAGAATCAAAAGCAGAAAGCAGAAGATTACAATCTGTAATGAATAGGGAGCTCTGAATATGCTTATTAGCACATTATCACCATCACCATTAACAACTGGGCTTTCTCTCTGGCATATGCAGCAAAGGTTGATGTCCACCAGTTACACCTCCATGACAAACTAATTTAGGAAAAGTTTTTGGAACATGTTGACTACTTAAAAGCGACCACCCATTCACGTCCAGACAGCTGCTGGTACAGGCCTTAAAAGCTTTGATGGATGTTCCCTCTCTGAGCCACTTGAATAACCCCAGATAAGATCTTTAGATTGCCAGTGTTGAAAGGTGCTTCAGTTTGCCTGTGTTCACTTGTTCTAATTCCAACTTGATTCACGTCTTAGTCAACAATTGTTTAGATATCAGTGCTCTTGATCAAGCACATTAGGCCTAGCCAGTTATTTGTTTTGACTGAGTAACTGGCCATTAGTGCAAGAGTAACCACAAACAACAAATGGTTCGATGAAAAATTGCTGATGTTTGTCCCTGAGATTTAATTCTGATCATCATTGTAACCTGCCTTGGTTTGTTTAAGCTGGAATAGGAATAGTATTTAAGCTGAAGCCCAGATGTTGTTTGACAATCACTGTTGAATTCAGGCCTTCTACTTTCAAAGTAATTACACTTATTATGTGTAATTCACTGTAGGTTTTGTTAAAAAATTATTTTCTTAAGTTGTTTTCTACAGCTTGTTTAGGTATGCAATAGTTGTAAAGTGGAGATGTCTGCACAATGTATATTCACTTATGCCAAATGACAGGACTTGTACTGTGTACTGTGTTGCACATAAACAAGCATTTAAAGCTCAGTCTGTGAGCCTGGTCACTCGGCACATGACACGACATGAATGAAGACAATTCACTTACACTTTAGTTAACTTTACTAAGATGTCGACATAAGGGTGGGACATGAGCCTGTCATAAACATGACATGAAATAAAATGTTTTTTTTTGTAATGTAAAGTTGACACTGTCTGGGATGCTGTTTGACACTAGAAAAACTGAATGACACATAATAACAACAGTTATAAACATTAATCATTAATGTTCATGATACGTCATGTCATGTTTATGACAGGCTCATGTCACCCTTATGCCGACACCCTCATGTAAAGTGTAATCTATTATTCACATGACCAGTGATGATTAGCCATGATTAGATGAGTTGCCATGACATACATAGTGTCTGTAATTACTTGTTCTTGTTCTCCAGCATGCTTTACCTTTCTGTGACTGCACACCCTGTCATTGTTCAAATGCTGCATACTATTACACTGTGTTATACTGTGGTGCTGAATCAATGGTGCCTTGTTTGATCCAGTGTGGTTGATATGGTGTTGATTCTCAGGGTTGGAGAAAAGGTTGTGTGTGTGTGTGTGTGTTTGTGTGCATGTGTGCTTGGCTCTGCTGTCTCTTGAACCAACTCAATCAAGGTCCATCAATCTTGTGAGACTGTCAGGTCCAGCCTAACTGGATGAATTGATGGTCATGCAACAATTAAGGCTGGTCTTTTCTCCCATAGCCTCTAGTATGTCCCACAGACGGCTGTCATCAGAAGCTTGATCATGCAGAGTAATGATCAGATAAGCTAATTAAGCTAAGCCTGATTACAAGACAATGCCAGTGTTTTTAAATAGTCTTGCTGAGTAATAACAGAAGTTGAAAAAGCGCTCTCACAGGTGAGGGGTGAGCGTACACCAAAAAAGATCATGGGGTTTAAAATCATGTATTTTTGTAAAGAGGGACAGACTCTTGATCATGCTCCACATATTGAGAAAATCAACAAGGAATGGGTCTGCACGCTTAAAATCCTGTTTTTCTTTCCTTTTTTTCTTTCTTTTGTTTTTGTGGAACAGCGTGCAGACCCATTCTTTGATTTTGCCCTGCACCCGGACCTAGGATGTGTGCAGCTCTTCCTTTGTAACCCCTCATGCTGACAAAGAAATCCCTGTAAAGCAAGCAATAACGGCAGCATCCAGTCAGTGTGGAGTTGAGGGGGTACCACCTAGAGAGCTGGCGCCGACCCCAGGTGGTAGATCCTCACCTCCGCGCCTCAGCTGAATACTGTCAAGTCATCTGATCTGACCTCTATGGCCACATGGTGATGGTGGTGGTGGTGGTGGTGGCCATTAGTGCAAGAGTAACCACAAACAACAAATGGTTTGTTGAAAAATTGCTGATGTTTGTCCCTGAGATTTAATTCTGATCATCATTGTAACCTGCCTTGGTTTGTTTAAGCTTGCACAATAATTACATCACGGAATAGTATTTAAGCTGAAGCCCAGATGTTGTTTGACAGTCACTGTTGAATTCAGGCCTTCTACTTTCAAAGTAATTGTGTGTGTGGGGGGGTGTTCTTCTGCTCCCAAATCCTATCACTGTTCATAATTTGGTCGTTAGAATGTTTTAAATAAGCTCGTCAAAGGAAATAGCAGGAAGTTTAGAAAACAGAGTGTTATGTGAGAATATTCTAAGCAGTAGAGGACAGAATAAATTTAAACCTAGATAGATTACTAAAGGAGCCTACAGCTCTTTAGAATATTTACAATTCTTTTTAAAATTAAAAACTCAATCAAGTGGATTACAATAGTCCTAGATGTATGATCAGAGAGGCTTTATTTTACCAAGGGAATTAAAAAAGCAAGTGAATGAAATAAATAAGTTAATAAATGACTGCAACAAAAATGAGCATATGGCTTCACGGAATTAGCAAATCGGAGCTATTCAATTTCTGCCAGCAATGTTTTGATTATATTCTTGATTAATTTAACAAATCACCACAATCCATCTCCTCACCTGTTATTCAAAAGCCCAGATGTGCGTTAAATGAATGCTGGGTCAGGAGACACTAATCAGGGAGTGGAGGTCCCTTTCATGTTGGCTTTAATTAGCAGTCCCTTGTGTCTCATCAAAACACATCCTCTGCACTTGTGGGACTGATGATCGGTGGCAGACTGAAGCCAATGGCATTCTAAAAGCTTTTATGATATACTGAGAGAAATGAGAGGATTTGGAGTGGATCCTTTGCAACGAGTGTGGTAGAAGTAATGGAACGCTCAAAATCCTGGTAAGTGTTCCTTGGTTAGAAAGTGTTCCAGGTTAGCTGTGTGCGGAAACAGTGATAATTCAGAGAGGTACTTGTGTCTTACTACATGTTATCAAAACTTCCTAAATACTTTTTGGATCATTTTGTCATATGTGTTTCGTATACCATATTCCATATTATATGCATATTGTGTGTACATATATAGAATAATATATCATTAAAAGGGATTGAGTTTGGGAGAGTTAGGAAGCTGCATTTAAAACTGAGTGAATATCACCTACTTATATTTGGCTATACAATGTATTACATATATATACTATACAAAATTACAATATATGTGGATATGAAACTACTCCGAAAGCCATGTAACATGACATTGCTCAGGTTTACAGTGAAACTAGCCCACATTCAATAGATGCATTAATGATGGCGACCAGCTAATTTAATGTGGATGTGGAGAGCAGAGCATCATTTGCATCACAATGCCTCCACACACACACACCCTTCAGCACCCCCTCCTCCCCCCCCCCACACACACACACCCCCCCCTCATCTCACCCCTCCACATGCTCCATGAAGAGGACTGGTTCAGCTGTAATTAATGTAGCCACGCTAGTAGTGGAACACACACTCATCAACAATTACATACACTTGCACACATCTTTTCTCCCTGCCAGCATCCTCCTTGCAGTCTGTGGACAGAACTATATCTCCTCTGTCCATCATAGGATGGAGAAAAAGGGCAGTCATCACATGTTGGAGAATTGAAGTGTCTGGATGCTCCTTGATGCTGGAAGGTAAGTGCATCTTAACTTATCCTGTCATGATAATATTATCATATTTGGGCAGGTGGATACACACTTGCTAACGGTTATGAACTGAAACAGTCTAGGTAATTGAAGGCTTCTGTTATGTATGCAGTTACAGTTCCTAGAAATTGTGTTTAATTAAACTTCTTTCCTCAAAAAATCGATTCATTTTATTTTCCAATTTTAAGATTCAGGCAAATGGCATCATTTAAAATAGCTCTGAATAATTCGTTCAGACAACTTCTGAAGTTGACCTCTGATACCTTGCTGATTTTTTCTCTATGTAAAGGTTTTTGTTTGTACCTAATCCTATGCCCACGGTTAGAAATCATGTGGGGTTTGAAATGGTCTAAGTGGATATTCATGACAGGTTGATAAATTGACCTTTCATTTTCTTCTTCAGTGGAGTCTGTCTCATTCACTGTGAGTAAGAACAAAACATACTTTCAGTCTCCTGGCGAAACAAATAGTTTAAGTGACTCCAACAGTCTGTTTACTTTTGGAAATGGAGAAGGTGAATTTGAAGGAATACGATGCAGTTGCTGCAGAAACTAAGCCCTTTTCCTCTGGACACAGATTAAAGGGCTAATTCCATTTGTATTGAAGACAAAGCCAAATAAATGAATCAGACATGGGATTAAAGTCTGATCTCAAACAAAACAAACCTAAATGTTTTATAAATGTGCAGTTTATTGGTCACTGGTACATTGAGTCAAACACCTTCTCTAGCACACACTACAATGAGGATACACAGACACTTCAGCTGCAGTACAGTGTATTAGTATCTGAGGTCATCATGCTGTATGTCTTTACCGCCTGTCTCTAACAAGCCCCTGCTGTGTCTGAGTAGTCAGATGTCGGGGACTGGAACAGGAACCAAGGTAGAATTGAGCAAGTGCATATGTGTGTTTGTGTGTGTGTGTATAAGAGTGAGACAGAAAGAAATGGAGAGAGAGAAAGGGAGAGAGAGAGAGAGAGAGATACAGAGAGTGTGCTTGCCCCTGTGTTCTGTGTTCTCCGTGCGTTTTTTTCAATGAGTTCAGGAACACAGACATAATCTAAAATATGTTGCCTATTGTCTTCTCTGCTCAAATTCACAACCTCAGGCTGAAACGATTCCAGCTTGTATCTTGTCCAAGCCTTGGCTCTGTGCAGCTTCACTGCCTTCAATTAGCCAATGGATTCAAGCATATTCCAGTGACAGCTCATGTAGGGTCTGAAGATCACTCAGACACACCGCCTCCATCTTTGAGGCTGATGGAATTTTAAATGAGGTTGGTACTTGTATTCATGTCCATTTCTAATAGGTAATACTTTACACAGATTCACCATGGGAGGCGATGGTTATTTTATGCTGTGGTCATCAAGACATGCTAATTATTTTCAACATTTATTTTATATGAATCTAAGCAATTTGTCCTCAAATCAGGAAGATTCATTTATAACATTCATATCAACACATATCCTACAGTAGTCATCACCCTAAGGGAAGGTTAGAAAAGATTTTGATGTTGCTATGAGCTGTCATAGGTATGAGCACAAGAATTTGGTACAAGGTAGCCCAGATAATGAAACGGCAGCTAATGGGAGCACAAGAGAACAAAACTGAAGCAAAGTTTCCTGTGCCCCATCAGTTAGCATTAGCGTTAGCCTCAGTCTACAGTCACTAAATTCTCTCGTTCTCATACCTACTGACAGCATTCGGCAACGTCAAACAACAGGACTACTGATTGAGTCACACTGAATTTCTCCGTTCTCCTGTCCTGTTTCATACTTACACAAAACAGCCAGCTACCCCATCATGCGCAGGCCGACCTGGGAGCTCTAAGATGAGTGATCAGACAGATCCGGTACAAGGGTGCAGTGGAGAGTATCACTCGCAACAGTCCCACTGGCATTAATTAAGATTCAAACTCTACTGAAGTAAGACCGCTTTTTGTCATGTTTATGACTTCAATTTTTTTGCTTGTTTCCTCTGTCACACTTGCCAGCGGTTATCTCCCCTCCTCTTGGTCTTGTCTAGCCATTCTCTCACAGGCTATATATTTGTATACAATATTTGTTTCTGGTTGAGTTCATACAAAATGGTCAGAAATAGTTTTTTGTCAGTTTTGTATAGCCAGTTGAACAAGATAACGTCTTTATTATTGCAGCCTTCCCTATTATTACTTCAGCTATTTAAATCCCATTTCATTGATAAATGATAGTGAACTGTCTCTGTGGCTGCTGTCATTACTATCTGTAAAAAAGCCACAACCGCTATAAATGTGAAAGTACATCAGGAGTACAACATTACTTATATGCTCCAAGCCTGATGACGCTGTGTGACACACATGAGGCTTGGGGAAGACAGTCTGGCCTGACACCTTTTTCTTATCAGCAGAGCTGATGACAGGCATACTCAGCAGACCACTCTGAAAGGAATTATGCCCCTGGGGCTTGCAGAGAAGTGCCTGTGAAATAAAAGTCAAGACAGAGCCATTCTGACTGACTGACTGTTTTCCTTATGTTTCACGGATTCCCAGACTGGCTGGATCCAAACCGCTGCTTCCTAAAAAGTGCCCCAAGGAATCAAGTGACAGTTGTCTGATTGTTTTGCTTGTGCACTGATGCTTGGAGCAAAAAACTGCCCAAGGGTTTGTGTGCCCTGATGATAAACTCTAAGCTGCCTGCTTTTTCTCACTGGACTGACCAGATCATTGCCAAGACAAAGCCTCAGAATATGTATTATGGTTAGTCTCAACCTTCTGATCTCACCAAATACTCAAGCCAACCAAATTACTTTGTCAGACAAGTTGATTTCTTTATGGTGATGTGTCAATGGAGAGATATGATATGGTAGACTCTGAATACTGTGATGAGTCAACACAGAAACGTCATAGAATCTGAATGCAACTTCTGAACTCACTTTTTAATATTTGTAAATATGTCATGTTTATATGTTTGTGTTCATTTTACTCTATTGTTTGTAAATATTTGCATGGTAGGATAATTAGTTATATGCAAGTGTATTTGTTTTCTTGTCTGCTCTCAGTTCAAAAGGCACCAACATGAATGCTTCCTGGCAGGAAGTTTCCAATGCCTCGGCGTCAGGAGAGCCAGATTCCTGTGCCATCTTGAGAAACTCCAGCTCACGCGTCACCCTTTATACCTTCCTCTTAGCCGGCATTGTCTGTACAGTGGTGGGCAACTTTCTGGTGATCCTCGCGATAGCGTATTTCAAACAGCTGCAGTCCCCTACCAACTGTTTTGTGATGTCGCTTGCGGTGGCGGACTTCCTTGTTGGGCTGGTGGTGATGCCGTACAGCATGGTGCGGACGGTGGAGGGCTGCTGGCACTTCAGCTCCACCTTCTGTCAGCTTCACTCCAGCCTGGACGTCATGTTGTGCACCGCCTCCATCTTCCACCTCAGCTGCATCGCCTTAGACCGTTACTACGCTGTCTGCAACCCGCTGGTCTACTCCTTCAAGATGTCCCGCGCCCGTGTGGTCCTGCTCATCGTGGTGTGCTGGGCCGTGCCACTGCTCATCTCCTTCGGGCCCATCCTCCTGGGCCTCCACAAGGCCGGGGTGGCCATCCCGCTGCCCGAGAACGTGTGCGTGTTATTGGTGAACCGCATCTACGCCGTCATGGCCTCCATGGTGGCCTTCTACCTGCCCATGGCCATCATGCTGGTGGCGTACTGGAAGATCTACAAGGCGGCCAAGCGCCAGGCCATGCAGATTAGCGCCATGGAGTCGCAGATGGCAGCCGGGGTGGGCAGAGACTCCAGTAAAAAGCAGCGGCACCGCAACACCCTGAGGAGGGAGAGGAAGGCGGCCAAGACACTGGGCATCATCATGGGCGTCTTCCTGCTCTTCTGGCTCCCTTTTTTCACCCTCAACATTGTGGACCCTTTCATAGACTACAGCACAGCAGGTGTAGTGTGGGACGTGTTTCTGTGGTTAGGCTACATCAACTCCTCTCTGAACCCTTTCCTCTATGGATTCTTCAACAGGTCCTTCCGCAGGGCCTTCTTCATGATCATGGGCTGCAGGATCTGCCTGCCTGGCTCCAACCCCGGCATGGACCTTTCCCACTCCAAAAGAGATGGGAATGACAACTAGTAGACACTGCCACTGTCAAAGCAGCTGGGTTTTGGCAATTTAAATTTTATGGACGGGATGCAACCTTATGGATGATGTGCTTTTGCAAGTCTCATCATTTACATGTTGAAATTGTTTTGTTACTTCTTCAGGAATTATAGATTAGTGAAGCAGAGGTTTTAGGTTTTGAGGTCAGAAATTAAGATTCTCCTCCGAGGCCTGCACAAATGGATTTATTTATATAAAGTAACCAATTAAGCAAGCAAGAAACCACTATTCAGACAACTGATGGTTATGGCGTAACAGTATTTGTCACCTCAGACCTCCAAATAGTTTGGTTTGAAGCCATGAGAGAAATGAAGTGTGTTCTCTGTTTGTGTTCACTGTTTGTGTTCTCTGTTTGTGTTCTCTGTGTAAATAAAGTAAATTACAAGACAACAAAAACAACAACAACAAAAAATGCATTGGTTTCTGACTCTATCACTATTGTCAGCTTTTCATGTCGAATCACAAACATAAACTCTATCTATCTATCATTCTACCTATTTCTGCAAGTAGCAACTAAGGGCCAATCACACAGGAGTCTTGCACTGAGTCTTGCACTGAGTCTTGCACAGGAGTTTTACATGACTTCTTGTGTGATAACCTGCTCCTGGAACAGCATAAGACTGCTTTGGCACAGGAGAGAACAGGATGGCACAGCTTTAGTCATTATTTTGAACACATTAGTATGCAATATTTATCAATGTTTATGTGTCAGTTTTTTTGTTGTTTTTAAAATGAATCTGTTTTATTCTTGTATAGGGCCAGGCTTCATGTTAATGTCGAAAACAGATACAACAATAATGCAATTGTATTCATTCATTTCCTTGAGTAAGAATATCTGATGTGCTGTACATTATAAATATTTTAATGCAAAATTGGTTTTATTTTGTTCAATTTTATGTTTTATGATTCTATATTGTCATATGCCTTTGTTTTAATTTTGTTCAGTAATAATAACATTAAAGTGAATACCATGGGATGTAAAAGTATACTGTGTGATCTATTGTTGTGAAGTCTTTATGGTTGTGGAAAGAATAGTATAAGCATAGCCAGGATATTGTTATAATCTACTCTCATCTTTAATCGGATGTAGGATATTACAGTAATGAGGTTTAATGACCTAACAAAAAATTACATAAAAGAAACCATTCATTTGTTTCTGGACTAACACCATGAGTCAAAACAGTTACACTGCTGATATTTGTTGTGTTGTGTTTATACAACATGCCAAGTGATCACATGAGCTCAGGCTAGGAACAGAGGTGTCTCACATTACACGCTCTGACGGCTGCTTCTCTCCTGTGTGCACCGCACGCTCTGATGCTCATACAACATTAGAGCAGTGGAATAGGTCTGTAAAAATAGAATTTGACACACAGCCCTCCTATTCATGCTTATGAAATGATTTTCGTCTAAAACTGGAAAGACAGGGTCAAATGCTGGCACCAGCCAGACCAGTCAGCCAGAATAATGAGGGAGGGAGGAGAGGGAGACAGAGGGAGAGTAGGGCAAGACAGAAAGAGAGAGACAGAGTGGGTTGAGAGAGACAGAGTGGGTCAAGAGTCAAGACACAGAGAGAGAGAAAAAGAGAGAGAGAGTGGGTCGAGACACAGAGAGAGAGAAAGACAGAGAGAGAGAGATACAGAGAGATTCGGGCGAGACAGAGAGAGACAGACAGAGTGGGACAAGAACAGGCAAAGATGGAGATATGGAAAACGAGAGCAAGGGAGATAGAAAGGAGAGAGTGAAATGGTGAAAGACTAGCTACAATGCCAGAACAAGAGAGTGAGAGAGATGCTGTTGATATTTTCGTCACATGCTAAAATACATTGAAGCGAATGTCTGTGTTTGGCCCCCTCACCAAATAATTTCTACAACAAAACAGCGCCATGGGTGTGAGCATTTTCTGTTTTCCAGTGTGCTTAGTTGACCCCTTGCGCTGCAGTACAGGAAATGGACTGACATGCCCTGCTGTGTTGCTGTGTTTTTGGATACAAGCTCCACAGGAAGTCCTAGCAAGGAGTATAAACACATGTACTTTTGACCCATCCAGTTCACTTTTGCTTATAATGATGAGAGAACACAAGGCATAGACAAGATGTCTCCTATGAGAACGATAAGAACAAAGGGTCTAAGCGTTTAACATGCTGTGTTTTGAAGGACAGAATGTTTTCAGATTAAAATGCTAAGTGTTCTCAGAACGCTTCATATCACAAATGACTTGCATTCCCTTGCATTGCATCATGAATTCAATAGACGGGATTTAACTGATTGAATACACACCAGTAACTGCTTTAACGTTTTAACTACATGGTTAAACAATAAACTATAAACAATACATTTTTTCTAAGTCATTTGTGTGTATGAAATAATAATGTCATAGGACTCAAACACCCAAAGCACAGTTGTTGATTTCTTAGTCCTTTTATCAAAAACAGGACTAAGACACTTATCATCACTTATGACACTTATGACACTTATGACTTATGACTTATCATCCCCTATTTAATGTGATGTTAGATGCAGATCTGATGTTATCATCTGCAGAGATCAAATGGCAAAATACTACTGACATCTACTGGGGACATCTGGAATTGGGAGGACAGAAACTGAAAATTTCAATTTTGATTGATTTATTTCACTTTATATCAGACACAGACATCACCACATTTTACAAATACAAACAAAAAGCATCTTTTAGCAATTTAATATAACTGAGGAAAAACTGATGCAAGTACTGAATCTTCAGATCAGCTTTCACACAAACACACCGCTCCCACCTCTGGTTTAGTTAACACATGGAGTGATACTCCAGACATCATCCTGGAGAACTTAGCTTCAGAGTCAGTCAGAACATAGAGTCAGTTTTGATAACAAATTTTTCTTTGTTTATGTCAGATGCACAGACAGGCAAATAAGAGTTTGTTGTTTGTTGTCTGTTTCTCATGAAGTGTTGGTTTTGTGTGGAAAGGCAAAAGATTCATTTCCACTCCATCGAGCAGCTGGTCAGTGGTGGAACTCTTACTTTAGAAGGCCAAGAGTCTGTCTTTATCAAGTGGTGATATTTTCCTTTATGAGCTATACACTGTTTGGCAGTGTGAATTAATGTTAATAGTATTTAAAACAAAAACATTCATCTTTTGTCATTTCAACATATCCCAGACCCCTGGCTCTGACTCATGAACACAACCCAAGAAGTCAAAAAGTCTACTTTTCTTTTTCCCCCAAATTTTACTCACGTCATCGTCATGGATGCCACATTGATATCAGTTGTGCTTTCACCAAAATGGCCGGTTTAAGACTTTATCAAGGCGGAAGGTTTTCTGAAAGACACATTTTATTTAAACATTTAAAGGCGAATTTCACAAGCCAGTCTCATTGACTTACATGTCCAGGTCAACCAAAAAGCAGCAGCTTTCATGGCTTAAATATCAGTCTCCTTCAGGCTGTAACACTCTGTGAGGTCATATATCTGATAGCCGCTCTGCTCTGTGCATTCGTAGATGCCCATGGAGACGGTGTCAATCTCAGTCTTCCCTAGGGTCGGGGTGGCGTTCCGACCCTGGCCGCTCCGGATTTTGTTGGAGATGTTGTTCATCTTCTCCTTCAGTTGGAAGGAGGACTTCTGCAACGGCGGGAAGAGGTTCCAGCCCCTCACGCTGAAGCTGCGGTTCTTGCTGCGGTAGGAGAACACGGGGCTGCTGCAGCTCTCGTTGACCGAGAATCCCGGCCGGTACTCCCCACGTGGGTCCCGCACGGGGCCCCTGACCGCTGTGCGCCAGCGCTGGTCGTAAAAGCGTCGCAAGGCGCGCCTTCGCCGTTGGCACTGGCAACGCAGCAGGCGGGTGAAGGCCCTCTGGAACTCCTTGCTGGAGCAGGGGTAGATGACAGGGTTGATGCAGCTGTTGAAGTAGCCCAGCCAGAAGATCACTTTGAACACCGTATCAGAGGGCTTGAGCTTCGGGAACAGGGAGCCTGTGACAGGAGAGAGAGGATGATAAGACTCATGAGGGCTTTGAAAAAGCCTGTTCATTAACACTCTTGCTCAAGGGGGCTGATTAATTTGCTCAGAGTATCATGGCATTTGTTGTGAAATCCGGCTTCATTCCCAGAGCACTCCTGGAGATAGCAACAATGACTTTTAAGAAAGACTGTCTTGACTGACTTGTGTCATGTAAATGTACATAGAGAGAACATTAATGAGTTGGAAGCACCTTCCAGACACATTTTTAAATTGGTAGATCTAAAGCAGCCTGTTTTAATTAGATGTACAACAACTTTGCACTTTCATTTTTATTTTTGAAAAAAGAAGAGCAAAAGTGTGTTATATAACAGGTCAGTTATCACAGCACACATTCCTTGGAAAGACTTATCATTAAAGTTCAAGAAAGTCGTTAAATATGGAATCATCCCCTTGAGTTTAGAGCATTCTTTGCGCCCAGCTCTACAGAGAGTGTTGAAAATATAAACAAATGATTGAATAATGAAAGAACTCTAGTTTAAGGAATGAAACATGCACTGGACACAGCTGACCACACTGGTCAATGACATTCAGCCCTATCCAGACTCTCTCTCTATCTCTCTCTCACACACACACACATACACAAACACACACACACACACATACACGCATACTCATGTTATGACTTTCTCTCCAGAGCAAGTGCCGCCACTTCGCCTGTCCTCGTCCCTCTCCAGAGAGGCCATGGGACTAGCGTGACACTATCTCACACACGAAACAGATGTCATCTCCTCGCCTCGGACACCAAGCAGCAATTTTCGGCATAGCGCCGGGCAAGAGTTACCACTATCAGCCAGACTGCTATTAATAGACAACTGCGGGGCTGCAATGGGTTTGGGCAGGGTTGGGGTCTGAGTGCAGTGGTGGGTGTGGGGGAGGGCCTCTGGAAAATGAGTGAAATGCCTTTGGGCCAGGCCAGTCAACTCCAGGCCAAAGAGTGATCCTGTAATTAGATGTAATTGTCTGTCTGAGATAAAAACGACTTTCCTACAGGAAGATGCTCTGTGGCACAGTAATTGTGATGTTTATGCATCCCCCCAAAACCACTTGAGCTCTGAATATTTGGCAGAAGAAAAGAAAAACTTTTCCAAGTTCAAAAAAATGTGTAACATGCACTGATAATCAGACAGACAGACAGTTAAACCGCCAAATGTGTTGTTTTCTTAAGAGGAGTGATATTTAAGCTTCAGTTTAAAAGGGTGGTTTGTGAGACGCCTTGAAGGAGTTCTGCAGCTCAAAAGTCGAAGCCCTCGCCTCATGGCTTCTTTTGGTGCTCTATATCTTTATTCATTTTCCTTCTCCTCTAAGTAGAGCAAAAGGCGCCCCTGCGAGAGTGGGCTTCAGTCTAAATAGCACACGTGACCACAAGGGCCGCTCACGAACAACCCAGGGTCATAAGCATGTGGGATCTTCCTCATAGCACACACGCTAGGAGTGCACAGGTTTGTTTTTGGTGTGATGGAAAGGCATACAGTGTTGATGGTAAACAGAGTGTACCCTCTATTTCTTATTTTCCCTGACAGCTTCCTCCACCCCTTGCTGCTTGGCCTCCCTTTCATCTTCTCCGAACATGCTTAAGCTGCATTTAATGCGTGACTCTCTTCAGCAAGCTTAAAGTCCAGAAAGGAACCTACCCTTGTCAGACTCCGTCCCTAAATTATTCAGTATAAGCCTGTTAAATTGAGCACCTCACTTAATTGAGGTAATGATGTGTCGCATTTAATTACTGAAGGCATCGGGAACCGTGACTGATGACTTCCATCAGATGGCTAAACCAAATCTTCAGTGTGCTGCAGCAGAGAGATGAAACAGTCTTGACAGTGGCGCCAGCTCGGGAAATAGCAAATTATGCCACTTCTGGAAAAAACTGCTCAGAAAAATATCATTCCCGATGAAAAGTTCGTCTCACACATTCATATTTGACCTGCATACTGGTTTCATGCTGAGGGAGCAGGAAATGGGTTTGGTGTGATTAGATTAAAGCATTTTGATCCTCAACATGGCAGTTTACTGTTTGTCTTCATCAGCACAACAAACAGAACCTGTCATTCCGTCTGTCAGCTTCTCAAAATGCTCAATGCGATCACTTGTCCTCTGCTTCCATCCACAGAGGTCGAGGCTCAGTAACATAACCCTGGGAATGATGGGTATGAGGAGGTAGTAGGTGGTGTGCGAAGTGTGATGTAGTGGGTCTGACAGCTTGCCACTTCCCTGCACTTAAATCATATGGAGGTTTGACATGCATCACTTGTGTCACACGATCCTCTCAGTCTCACTGTCTGCACTTGCCCAACTTTCCCCTGGCTGTTTTAACATCCTGTCAGCTACTTAAGCTCGCCATGTCTCTTTGTCACACAAGGCTTAAAAGACATATTTCTGTAGAGGGTGCTTTCAGCCTTTGAATATCTGCATTCTCCCCTCCCTTTCCTGACTCAGCGGTTCCTGTTATAGAACCAGTGAGGGCCAAGGTGATTCTTGAGGTCCGAGACCAACAGGACAATAGTCCCTGGCGTCAGTTGGGCCTCATGTGCCCTACCCTTCTGTTTGAGCCAGGAGATCAAAGCTGGCTATAGCTCTCTGTCTCCCGAGAGCCTGCAATGAATACTCACAAGCAGCTTACGTGAGGAGAGGAGAGGGGAGAGACCCAGCATGACAAACAGAGCTGACTCGTGGTGAGTCAACAGAACAGAGAGCACAGGAGAGCACATTCACTCTCTCAGCTCTAAGATTCCACACACACACAGTCAGTCAGTCAGCCAGTCAGTCAGTCAGTCAGAGGAGCAATGGATCAGGCAGGGGGTTTTAAATTAGAATATCCAAAGCCAAAATATGAGGGTGGGGATGGGGGGTTTGATCTTTGTCGCTTCATACGCCACTTTTAACAATGTGAGAGCAGGAAAGGAGGAAACTCAGTTTATGGGTGGGATCAGGTGAATCCAACTGAACAGGAAACATAGGAGGAAATTACACAGGGCGAGAACATTTTATACAAGGGGTCTCAGTCACAGAACAACCAGTTATATAGATCATTTTCTATTCAGCAGTGGGGTGGCACGGGCTGTTTTTAATGTTTTCCTACAAATGTAATGTTTGCCCTTCTATCAAATGATTGTGTTTTTATGTTCTGTTATCAGTTGTAAACACATCACATGTTCAAACACCACATTTTATGTAGTTCATTTCATTTTATTATAATGGTCACTTGAATTTTATTAGCCAAACGTATTGCCAGAATCTATGAAAAATGTGGGACAAAAAGAAAAAAAGGCCCTAAAATAACGTTGGCCTTGTTTTTCCCTGATTTAACTGTTTCCTTTGGCTGGCTCTGCCCGCCACAGAGTAGTGGGGTATTCTAAGTGGCATGGGAAAACACAAGAAGGCATACTAATCCTGCTCTAGACTTTAAGAAGTGCAGTGTGAAAGAGGTGTACAGAGAGAGGTGTCTCACACTCTCAGTGGGTCATAGCCACATCACCACAATATTCTACACACTTGTTGTATCTTCATAGCCACATCCATAGTACCCCACCCCCATCCACCACCATCTCTCTCTCTATAGGCATTCAAGCGTTTTGCAGTTTAATTCATTACACAAATAAATCACATGTTTAACTACAACAGTCTGGTGAGAGAACAGAGAATGCTGTATTTACCCAAGTGTTCTGGGCTAAATGAGCCTGCAAGACCAATGAAATGTATTAGATTCCATGAGATATCAGTACTGGGAGCCACTATTTTTTTCCTCTCCATTGTCACATCATTGATTTTCCAACCTTCTCAAGCATTTTTATCAGTATATTAATGCATTAATCAAGTGTTTATTCTTAAGGTCTGCCAAATGTCCACAATATTACAACAGTAATATGAATATTTCAACATAAATATAATATAAACATAGTCCTGAGGCAAGTAATTGTAATAATTACCAATATAATTTAATGATAATAATATGATTTATTTTGGTAGTATATCTGCATCTGCCTGACATGTGCAGATACTTTTCCCCCCAGGTATTAATTCTCAGCACTCAAACACAAACAGTATTGTTTGAGTTCTCAAGATGTAGTTCAGTGGCATGAACAAACAGTGCCATAAAGCAGGTGATGTACTGCCAGTGCAACCTTTTGCAAGGCTATCTGTCACGACACATTCGTCCTGAAAGGTCTTCACGAAGCCGTGAAACCCCACTGCTTGGACAATCCTTTTTGTAATGCTTCCTTCCTTCCTCATCAGCCGAGAGATAAAGAGAGAGAGAGAGAGTGGAGAGGAGATGATAGAGAGAGGTAGAGAGAGAGAAGTGACAGATATCCACATATCCACACGTCCCTTCCCTATTGTACGTGTGGAACCGAGCCATCTCTGCTCTGCTGATTGAGGGGCAAGTTGCCTGGCTTTAGGAAAAGGAAAACACCTCTCTTTAACTCTGCTCAATTACAGTGCTCATTACTGCAGCCATGCATGCTGCACTGGAGGTCAGAAGGGCTTCTTGGGAAAGCCAGTGGGCCAGTTCCTTCCCCCCTCGGCATATACAATCCTGAGCCAGGAGATGTTATCTGGTTTACCATAATGGTCCAGGCACATGTGAGTGGTGGAGAAAGAACAGGAATTTGCCTAATGGAAGACTTTTTCCTTGATTTTTGTGTGCAGTGGCTGCCTATGTGTCAGAAGTGGGCCTGTTTATATTCAGCAGGCTTTGCAGATGTGGCAAGCTCTAGAGGTAGCCAAGCTGATTTAAACATCTTCAAAGATGATGAGTAGTTTTTTGAATCACCAAGCATAATCAAATGCACCCAGCCCACTGTGTCATCGTGTTCCTCCTAGTTGGCCCCTTTCCTGTTTCCACCCATGAATCCTGGATGGCATTCGGCTGGCACTGTGTCATGAAGCACTCACACAACACTGGGAGCTCAAGTCCTACTTGATTGCTAATAGCAGAGAGGAGGACAGATTTGTGGTGAAGAAGTCTACAGGAGACACTAATTATTTTCCTGTGGAAAATTTTGTTAAAGCCATTTTCACTTCTATCCAAAAAAATCTGCTTAAATGGACTTTATTCTTAGGAAATTTGTGAAGTAGAGCTACAACAAGACAGCATCTTGTCTTTGTTGATAATCTTAATTGATGAGTTGTTTGCCTTCAATGAATCTTAGTGCGTGCTAAGTCTAATTACAAGAGATTCATATCCCCACACTGATCATATTTCAAACCACATCAACCATTTGTACATCAGATCAGAAATGAGCAAATAGAAACTATATATTTGCTTTCATCATTGCTGCCTTTCATTTCATAATACGGTCCTCACAGTAAATTAATTAAAATAACAACCAACAACAATGCCCATGTAATGATTATGTTTATCTTGGGCCTACCATGCAAAACAACAGATAGGCTACACAATCTATTTATGATTATGTTTTGCATTAGCAATGCAAGTCTAAAAATTTGAGATATTACATATTTTCATTCTCTTCATTACAATACAGCCAGAAAACAAAGGAAATATCTACTCTGTATCTAAAAACACATAACTGTGTTCATTTTCCAGTTCAATTTCAGTCTCAAGCCACCAGTGAATTTGATACTTTCGTCATGTTCTACTGGGCAATCATGCAAGGTGGGAACTGTTGACGGAGCTGTCAGTCCCCAGCAAGGCCACTAACGGGCCTGCCTAGTCTGTCAGAAAGTGCTGCTTGATCGAGCTGTGACATGGGACTGGAGCTGACCATGGCTCACTCAAAGGCTGATCATTCCACAAGAAATGGGTCTGCACACTTCAAACCCCTTTTTCTGTTTATTTTATTGTGGCACAAAATTACCTTTCGACCATTGCTGGTCTTACTCTGATTCCACCCAAAGGCTGACTCTGCAGCCCAAAATAAGAAGTGGCCATTCCAAACATACCATGCATGCTAACCCTCCTCATTGGACAGTGAGGTGGGAATGAGGCTCCCTCAGTAGAACCTTTTGACCATGCCTTTTCCACTTCAGCTGACCAATCAACTCTTCCAGCTGTAGCTTTTTGATAAGATCTTTGATGTGGGTACGTGTCGTCATCTCCTTCCAACTTCTGATGCCAATGTTTCAGAGCTAGGACCTGAACTAAATGGCTCCATCAATAGCAGCCCCCTTACAAGATTAGCCATTATGACGCTACAAAGACAAACAGGATTTGGTTTTAGAGCCAGAACCAGAAGTACAAACTTTTGTGTTTTTTATTGTTTCCTCCATCTTCTGGTTGTAATTTAATAAAGAAAAAGAGACATTTTGTGGCCAACATACAGCATATGTGGTCATTGCCAAAACAACAAATCTGATGGGATTGCATGGTACTGCACCTTTCATTTTTGCATTTCTACACAAGTAAACAAAGAGCTTGATTACATGATTACATGCTATCTTTCACCAGGATATTACTTCTGCTGGTGGTGGTGTTTGGAGGGTGCACTGTATGTCAAAATTGGCCCTCACACAGAATTAAATGCCCTGAATGTTCAACCTCTCCAATCCATTAGCCACTGTAAGTGCCCTTACACACACATACAAACACACACACACACACACACACACAGCAAAGCCTGTGTTAATTAGCTCAGCCTCTGGAGTGTGTTTGGGCTTCTTTGGGGTTCGCCAGCTGTGAACACGGGGCAAATGTCAATCTAAACAGACAGCACACTCAGAAGGGTCCAACATGATTGCGGGTGAATGCACCTGAGAGCCTGATTACTTTAGTGGTGCAGTTAAATGGTGATGTTACAGCTGTGTTAACCAGGGGAGATCTCTGCAGCCAACAACTGATTGGGCATCTGACATTTCAACAAAATATGAGATATGAGGGGTGATGTTAAAAATACTTTTACAAGTATAGACACCTTTATTGTGTTTTAAAGAAAACTGTAGACTATAGAATGTCACCCGTGCAGGTTTGATTAAAGATCTTTTTGCTTTCATTCTGATAGGACAGTAGAGAGTGACAGGAAATGATGGTGAGACAGAGATCAGGAAACAACCTCGAGTCGGACTCGAACCAGGGTCCCAGAGTTTATGGTATGACGCCTTACTGAGCACACTGAGCCACGCCACCCCACAGCATGGGCTTTATTTTGATCTGACCAATATGTTAGTGCTATTTTAAGAGACCATCGATTAAAAAATCATAGTGACAGTGATGAACAACAAATGCTTTAGAGCCAGTTCAACAGTATTGGGGTTTGGGTCAGGCTGCTGTTTAATGTGATTAGTTGGTTTAGTGAGCTTAGAATGTGACTGATTACATTAATTACATTACATCAAGCTTGTTGAACATTTGATAAGAGTATACTGATATTTTCAATTCATAGTCATAAAAGTGCAGTTAGGCCCATTAAAATGGCCTGTTTGTGTGTCGGGGGGGCTTAGAATAGTGTTCTAGTTTGTGTTCTTTTAGATTTCACCACAGGTTAAAAGGTTGATGACATTCTTAAATCACCAGACAAGGAGTGAGGCTTCAGCATCCAGTAAAAGGTGAGGTGAGAGGGGTTCTTACCTTGTTATTGTGTCCAACATACAATATGTGTGACACATGTGACAGCCAAGGCCAGGTCATATTTAAGATTTATTCTAGTTGGGTGAAGCACAAAGCTGGTGCCATTGGCTTGTTTATGTCCCTTACTTCAGGCTGGTGAACTGAACTTCACACTGAATTGTGTGATACCCATCCCATTAATCAATGGTCAGAGCAGTTGTATTTGCACAGCTAAAAGTTACATTTGCACCGCTAAGATTCTCACAATTCTAGCAATTTAACCAATGTTATTATTCTCTTATCAATTATTGCTGCAGATATTAGACATGTGAAATTATAGATCAGTGACACCTTACATTATATATTACCATCAAATATTTAGTTTGAAGGGTTTTTCATGCCGTATTTTTAGAAAGTAAAAAAAAATCTAAGGGAAAGGTTAAAAATACCACTCAGAATAAATTGATCATGTGCCTACTTGCAATTTCTATTTTAATATCATATAAATTTTACCAATCATCAGTTATCTTAGATAGAGGAACCTGAGTGAAATTACAGAAAATAAAATCCATGCTGATGTATCAGTCATGTAACACGTTATGAGCTCGCGTATTTTTGGAAAGTATGAAATCTGAATAAAAACTTACCCATGGGTAACACGAAGAAGAATGGCAGCCAGCAGAGAATGAACATTCCAACCACAATGGCAAGAGTTTTAGCAGCCTTTTTCTCCCTGGAAAACTTCATCAACCGTACGGAGAGCGAACTTCGGAACGGGTGATTTTTACCCTTAGCGCTTGTGCCAGGGTCCTCTGGTACACTCCGACAGTGTATTCGTAGCACAACTTCCATCGATTTATTTCTCTCCCGTTTCACGCCCGCTTCTAAACTTTTTGTTGTCCTTCGGGCCACTATATATACCCTGAAATACATGACAAGGATGACCATAAGCGGGAGGTAGAAAGAGAACAAGGAGGAAAAGAGCGCGTAGCCTGGCTCCTCGGTAATTCTGCAGATGCTCTCGTCCAAGGGTGGCGGTTCCTTCCATCCCAGAAGTGGGCCGATGGAAATAACCATAGATGACACCCAAACCACTACTAGTATCACTCCAGCTTTTCTCTCTGTCATAATAGTTGGATACTTTAAACAGTACTTCACACCAATGTATCGATCTATAGAGATGATGCAAAGGCTTAAAATGGATGCGGTGCAGCACAATACGTCCACGGCTGCCCAGATGTTGCAGAAAACCCGGCCGAAGACCCAGCATCCCAGGACCTCCAAAGATGCCGAGAAAGGCAGCACAATAATGCTGAGCAATAAGTCTGCGATGGCTAAGTTTACTATAAAGAAGTTTGTAACTGTCTGCAAGTGTCTGTTGCAAAGAACAGAAAGAATGACCAATATATTTCCAATAATTGCCACCAATATAAATACAGCCAGAAATATACCAACACCGATAACCTGAGAGTCCAAGGTAACGTTCTTACAGGAACTGTTGCTGGCGTTTGAATAGAATTGATCCAAAATGCTTGTGTTGTCTGATTCTCCCAAGTAAATCTTTTCATTGCTGTCGTTCCGTAACTTAGAATATGTCATTTTGAAACTCCATACAGGAAACTTTACAGGTGTGTTCCAACATAAACTATAGGCTTGTTCATGTCATCCTTAACATATGCTCCCGTATTTATATACGTAAAAAATGTACACTCATTAATGTCTTCTTACAGTAGGTTAATATTTGTAATATGGCATTCCTTTTCAGTTTGGCAAGAATATTGTGCGTGTTCATAATATCAGTGGAAAAAAAACAGACTTCCAGATTTTCACTGATAATCGACGACAGTTATTATAAATTTAAAAAGCTGGTTGTTTCTTGCCATACCTTTATCAGTTTTGTTCTGTCGTTTGAGGTAGTCAAAATCCCCGTAATTCAAACGTTAGGAGTAGTATATTTCATTGGAAACCGCCGCAACGCAAGGTTGTTGATACACTACTGGTGGCATCTTGAGTGGTTTTACTGAAAGCTGGATTAGAGAGTCTTAGTTTGGAGTCCCAGTGAATACGGTCTCCTCCTCCACAGCAAGTGAGATCGGTGACGCGTGGTATAAAAACTATCCATTCCAACAATGTCCACAGGAGAGAGCTGTGTGTCTTGTACAACGTGCATGATTCTCTTTGTAGTGTAATGTATGGTCAAATACTCTGTCGGTGCCAACCTTAGAATAGATAACAATAGTTCAGAATTTTCCTTTTCCCGGTTGTTATGTTATTTCAGGTGAATCTGTAATTTAACTATTGCTTCCATGGCATGTTTCAGTGAGGACAATGGTGCGCCATGGATTTGGAACGCAAAAGTATTAGGTCAAGTAAAGAATTATTCACTAGATTACGGTCTAGTGAATAATTCGGTCTATACCAAATATTTAGTCTACATGAGTGATCGTCGTAGGCTATATACAGTATTGAGCCTGCAGAAGCCCAGTGCTTCAACTGTGGTTGATGGTCTCGTAGAAGAAATCTTTTTTTCTTTTTCTTTCTTTCTTTTTTTACCTTGAATTTAAATCCTGAATGATAAATACATTCGCCAATGCCATAGGATGACACGTAGTTACTTTAGTCAAAGTCCTCCAGACAATACGCAATGAATATGAAACTGTTTAGTGACCAACTGAATAGAATAATTGATTAGTATATCAGAAACAGAACAACAAAACGTTCGGTCAGTTTTCATGTCACCCGTCATTTAGTTTCACGTGTGCTCCCTCCATCAACCTGCTTTAAGTCTGTTGGAGGAAGGGTTCAGTAAATATGGAAAAAAATATTTCCACGGTTTGTTTAAGAGACTTTCCAGTATGAGGCCTTAGGGGCAGATATTTCTATTAAAATAATTGAATTGCAACTTACAACTAATACAATAAACCATTCAAGCAGACCAAACATTGCATGATTAGCTCTGAGAAACATTGCAAAGCACATCATGTGAAATGCAGATTTCAGTAATTAGAGATCGGCATTCTCACACGAACATGTGGTGCTAAAGCAGCCATTACATTCATTGGAACAGAGAGCCATCAACCACTGAAGATCAAACCTAAGTTTCAAACCCCTTAAGGAAGACAGTCTTGAATACATGAGTTGTTACGTAAGTCTCTAATTTTTTTTTCTCCCTCACAGACACAGTCAGGACTCACTGCACACAAATAAGGACTGGGCATGGAAGACAGAGAGAGAGATGGTTGGATTCACTGGGCCAGATCTTTCCTGACGTGGCCATTAGTGGTGGGTATTTTGATGTCAGCCATCAGAGGTCATGCTGTTTGAGGACACTCAGCTGCATGGGGTGAGTGAGGAGTTGGTCCCTGTGATCCATAGATCAGACCTAACCAAGACATTATATAGGCTATATGGGAAACATGTGAAATGTTTTTCACCATCTGGTGGACTATAGTGTGTTGCCCTTGAGAACAGTTTGACATTTCCCACAAAGCTATTGATGTACACTCATTGCACACTCTCATGTTCGTGGCTCAGCTTTTATCGAACTGTCCTTGTGCCATACTTAAACCTGTCAATATGATATGTCGATATTATTTAATGCTTGGCTTAACTGGGGACACAAAAAATCCTTCTATTTGATGTTTGGTTTTCACAGTGGTCTTTACCATGACCCTTCTTTTAATGGTCTATTATGAATATAATATATGAATGACAAACTCTTTTATAATATTTTCTATCTCTCAAGAGACTTCTGTCTCTGACTTCTGACTCTTTTCTTATTTTTCTTTTGATTTGTTTTCATTCAATAACAGAAAAAACACTCCAGAGTTCAGACTTATGGTTACCCCACCACCACCCCTTCACACAACCCTCATGGTCCACCACCGTCACAACCAAATCTCTCCCTGGATATTTTGACGGCAATTTTCTGCTGTAGCAGCAAACACAGACAATCTAAAACAGATGATACAAAGATGCTGTTAAATGTTTTCCTGCCCTAATCATTCGGTTATTGCATTTCTATTTGAAAAGCCCTCAGGACTATCCCCTAAAATCGACTAAATCTATGACAGCAGCGTGGGGAGATGAGCTGTATTTCTGGCCTTCTCTAAACCAGTTTGCACTGCCCCGTCCTCTGTGTTCTCCAAAGCCTGGTGCATTACAGGGCTACAAATCCACTATTGGTGCTTCCTGATCTTATCTAGTTTCCCATGGCAGAGCCCTACTGTTACAGGTATATATTGGGTAATTGGAGCTCCTGTGTGCATACATGAGATTGTTATGATGATGGAAGTGTTCACAGAGTGGCTGTGGAGATAGCTGTTCCATTAGCTACACTCTGGCTAAAGCCATGAGATTAGTTTGTTGTACTGCTACTGCCATAGTATCCAAATATTGATGGATCTGGTTACATTCTTTTTTAAGTCCCACAATGTGGCACCTCTTTGGTAATGATTTCACATTTCATGAGCACCATTAAAGAAACAGTTATATAAAAAGCACTTTACCTTTAAAGGGACTTTTATGGCTGAATGACTGAATGAAGCCTCTCTGGGCTCCCTCTTTGGTCTCTTGGAAAATGTACTTGCTTGCAAGATGCCTTGTGTCGATCCCTGAAGAATGAAATTGAAAATAACTCACTATGACCCATATAAAAATTGTGTTTATTACCTTCTCAGTCAGCCTAACCCTTTGAGAATTTTCGTCGCTGGTCCCCTACAGTTGCTGATTTTTTGCAACTTATGCCAATGTCCTAAATTCTCGCCAATATCTGTGGATTTGTTAGCAAACCAAAGAATAGGGGGATCTCCATGGTTAATATCATGTCTTTAGTGTACAATAATAGTTTCTATGTCATTTTGATGGTACACTGATTTATAAAAGGGAGGAAGAATGATGGTTCTACGCCACTGATATTGTACAGAACCTTGGCCTTGGTGTGCCTTTCAGGGCCATGCTTTTTCCCTTGGCTTTTCAGTCACCCTAGATACCCTTTGAGCGTCATCATCCAATGTGGCAGTGCTGACTTTCATGGAACCCTGCACATTGAAAATTGATGACAAGGGCTAAATGCTATCTCTTACAATGTGTTGCTTTCAGACATCCTCTAATAGTTTAGATCATTTGCAACTGCGCTATACCTTTGTATTTGCACATGGATCAATAACTTCTCCTGAACTGTATTTAGAAAACAAAGGATTATCTTGGAGGTTGGAAGCTGCATTTAAATGCAAATTGTGGACATGCCATCAGACTTCCTGGACACTTCTTTGCTCGCTCTCTCCCTGGGGCCCACTGTGTGTGTCCTTATGCAAGTAATTCTTGGTATTTCCTTTCTGATGGATGATCTGTGGCTTTGGGGGGGCTTAGACGAGATCCCAGGCACATTCTCAGCTACACTCAGGACTAGTGGAGCATCCTGCCTCTTGATGTTTACAATCGCCAAAGGCCCCTCTATCGCTCTAGATGCTGAATTCACGCTGCATATTTATTCGTAAAATATTATTTGTTTAATGGTGTGGTGGGGCTTGAAAAACAGCCAGACAGAAAATGAGCTCACATTCATTATGAGACTCTGCCTGCCTGAATTGTATTAGTCCTGGATGTGAATCTTAGTGGTCCTGGATGTTTTCTTTAGACTGTGTTGTGCTGGAGACATGCAACTCGCTCAAAAAGAACACAGTTCCTAGTTTCTCTCACAGCTCTATTTTATCAGTCCCTTATACCTGATTACTAGTCTGCAGTCTGAACCAATGAAGCTCAAATCTCTCTTATAAAGCAACAGGCTTTTAGGTGTGGTCATTTTAATCCACATCCTCCCAGGTATCCGTTTGATTGTACATAGGAGCCAAGACTTACCGTATTAGCCTGAATATAAGACGATATTTTTGTCCTATAAATACTTCTGAAAAAAGGGGGGTCATCTTATATTTGGAGACTAGACAATAATGGTGAGGGAAAAAAACGACAAAAACGTGTGTTAAATGAACCAGCAGTGTCTCATTGGCCTGCAACTGCCACACACGATGGAGAGGTAAGAGACTGTCTTAAACAAGTTCAAAATTAGCTTTGAGTGGTGTAAAAGACTGACTGGGTTTAGATGCACTCCAGTATCCCTTGACCCAGTCTTCGATATTCGGTGTTTAAATGTCCACAAAGCCGGCACTTCATATCAGATCACATTCGGGATACAGAAGTCTCCGATGTGTAACAACTGTAACAACGGGACTGTTACTGCATGACTGAGTAATTTACCATATAAGGCAAAATTTGGTCCACAAAAAAGTTTTCTTTTTTCCCCAAAAATGAGTCTGGAAAAGGACTGTCATCTTATATTCATGATCGTCTTATATTCGGGCCAGTACAGTACTTGTTAACTCTACTGTCAAGGTTCAGTGAATGGCTCTGGCTTATCATCCCACCTATCTAGTAGGTCAGGTCCCTGTCAGAGCTGTAGAATGAGAACATTGACAAACTGTGAAAGTGATGCTCCCCAAACCTCTGGCTGTGAGCAAGACTCAGAGAGAACACCTTAGCCTCCCATGCAACACAGCTTTCAAGTTTGCATTGCAGAACATTTTCTGAATCACTTCTAACAGAAGGAGCTTGCAAGGAAAATTCGGTTGCTACAACGGTACCCCTCAAAACAAGCTGAAACAAACACACAGCAAGCCACTCTTCCCATTTTGTGGTATTAGCAAACTAGTGTCAGCACTTTCACCATGGAGACTAATTTGTTATCAAACCATAGCAGAGCAGTAAGCCTCTCTTGAAACTCCCTGGACGTGTGTCATGTGATGTCATCCCCAGCGCCGAAGCGTCCTCAGATGTGCAGCTGGGTCCTGCTTTCTGGGTCACCAGTGGTCCAGAGCAGCCCTCTGCGGGACTCTGTGGTCCAGCGGGTCACACGTTTCACAGATCCCACACGGCAGGCAACATCCGCTTCTACTGGATGTGCACAAATCACATGCTGGGCTAGCAGATGTCACACCTCACTCAGGCCTTAACATACACATACACACACACACACGCACAGTGGGGAAGAAATAGACTATACTTAAACCTGTCCGTATCAAAACCGGACACAGTAATATTCAGGACAGGAGGCTCAGCACTAAAGGTGAAATCAAACAACGCTGAGACTAATATTTATATTAGAATCGTATCACATTTTCTTACAGTATTGTCAGTAGGAACCCTCTGGTTAAAATGTGATTCATCAGAGCAGGAAGCAGTGTGTAGCCATAAGGTTAGGTGGTTAGGATTTCACATCAGTCCTATGCACTGCTCTTCTGCTCAGCCTATTCTAGTCTTCAAGGCTATCCATTCCCTCAGTGTGTGTGGTTGTGTGTGTGTATATGTGTATTTGTGTCTAGATGTGTGTGTGTATGTGTGTGTGTGTGTATCTGTATGTGTGCGTGCGTGTGTGTGTGTGTGTGTCTTTTACATTCAGCATCCATGCCACTGATGCAAATGGAAATGGAGGTTGCAGGTAGACTGCAAATGACCTAGCCTTACATAAGAGCCCTCTAGTCTTGCCCCATTAGGATGTCAGCTATTGTCTATGTGTGCATGCTGATCTGAATGCAGTCAATTTAATTGGAATCAGGGGGCCTGATGCAGAGAGAATTGGACCTTAGGCTACATGCATTTCACTTTCTGCAAATAACCAAGTGTCTGGCATTTGCCTCTGAGGCAGTCATTGTCATTGTTGACATAACACTGTTGTGGAGTGTCGAAGAAATGTCGTTATGTCGGTGGCAGTGTGGTGGGTTTATGTTAGAGAGAAAATGACAGTGGGAGGGAAATTTAAAATCACAATGTGATGTAAACTCTCCCACCTGTTTGATAGTTCTCAATTGAAGTCACTGCTGTTCATTTGAAATTAGGTTTGAAATGCTGCACTCTGACCCTTAAAAAAAAACAATTGTCGTCCATCAATCTAGTCAATGGAAGGGTGTTTACATCTTAATTTGTTTTTTAGTCATCTTTACAGATTGTCCTCATCACCCTCGGAGGGTTGGTAGAGGGTTCAGGTAGAGGACATGGCGATTCATTAGTCTGAACTAATTAATTAATTAGTCAGAAGAAAGTTCATTATTCTGGTACTGACATTATAAACTCATTAGTACCTAGAGCCTGTCACAGGAAGGCCACTGGTTTAAAGAATTTATTTGTTTTACTTATTACATATTTGTGGTAATCTGTGATTTTGATGGATTTCTTTATGTCAAAATATTTGATCCTGCATTGCAGTATGTTCCTTACACTACTGTGCATTCCTTACGCTGACTCTCTCAGATTTTAATACAAGAGCAATAACTCTGAAGGATCCATCTCGTGGTAACCAGCCTCTTCTTATCTGGGATAATTGTGCTTGTGTATTATCTAGGTGGAGGAAAGTGACTGGCAGATATAAGAAGAGAATAAACTTACAAATTACAAACAAAACAAAATACAAATGACAAAATACAGATTATACAGATTATACAACACAACAAAAATACATCATCCACAGGGCAGGAATTTTTAGGCAATGCCCTACAGCTATAGGTCCATATCTACACAGGAACAGGTGTAGAGATGATGTGACCAGGAGGAAGAGATAGAGATGATGATGAAGGAGAAGGGGGGGATGGAAAAGGAGGAGGAGAAAGAGGGAAAGAAGGAGTCAGGGGAGAGAGATGTAAGGCATCTTTGGAAATTGTTCACAGTTAAATGTTTTAGGCCTGTGGCCATGTTGGCATTTTCCTGTGTGTGTATTTTCTTCTGTTCAAACCTTTCCAGTCTTTTTTTTTTTTCGGAGACATGCAGATGCACAAATAAACATGTCCTCAAAACACAAACACAAACTGAGCCAAGGTCATTTAGAAAGAATAGCTGCTGATGATCCCTGTGTGCCATTGTGTCAGATCAACAATAGTTTGTTGTTTCTAGACTTATCGTCTATTCCAAAGAACTCCCAATTATTCAAGCTGACTGTAAGACTGTATAAGGAATGATTTGTGGGCAACAGCAGCAAGTAATGATCAGTCCTGAAGTTCTCTGTACTGGCAGTGTTCCAGCAGGCACCAGCACAAAATTAATGTGGCACCAACTACTACAAAGCCCAATAGCCAAAGAGGTGAAATTCTGCAGTAATTTGCAGTAAAATAAGCCCATTTATACCTGTACCCTTAAAGTGTTTTAAGAATTTCCTCTCTGATGAACTGGAAATACAGGCATCATTTGTTGGTACAAAGGTTTGCACTTGAAGACCAGCTGGGCTGATTCTCCCTCACAGTGTTTCATCACATAAAACTAAAGTCTATCATGAGAATGTACCATGTCTAGAACAATATGGCCTTTAAGGCAACTGAAACTAGTGTCTTCAAACTATTCTCACTTACACAAACCTTTGTATGGACATCACTCTAGCATGCACAGTCATTTTCACTCACATAAACCTATAGTATGGTCACTTTAATGAAGCATGCACAGTTGCACAGTAATTCTCCATCACACAAACCTATAGTATGGTCACTTTAATGAAGCATGCACAGTTGCACAGTAATTCTCCTTCATACAAACCTATAGTATGAAGGTCACTCTAATGAAGCATGCACAGTAATTCTCCATCACACAAACCTATAGTATGGTCACTTTAAGGAAGCATTCACAGTAATCTCCCTCACACAAACCTATAGTATGAAGGTCACTCTAATGAAGCATGCACAGTAATTCTCCCTCACACAAACCTATAGTATGGTCACTTTAAAGAAGGATGCACAGTAATTCTCCTTCACACAAATATATAGTGTGGAAGTCACTTGCATGAAGGAAGCTCTGTTCAGATAGGAGGCAGCACTGTAAGCACTGAAAGCAGCATTTGCATGAATCTGGCCTCTGCTTGTTATTGGCGGATGAGAGTCATACTCCCCCTGGATGGATGGAACGCCAGTCCATGGCAGGATAACCTGGCACTCAGTTACAACTTGGTGGGCTAAGACCTTGCAAATGAAGCACTTTGCCCAAAAGACACAGTGTGCAATATTAAGTGATTAGGTCAGGTTCATGCCTGAGGATATCACCCCAACCCCTTTAGACCACTGAGCAACAATATGTGCTCTGCATGACTGCTAATATCTCTTTATGCACCGTATCACCTCTCTGAAAACAACTGTGAATTGTACCAGGTGAGGTGATGTTTTTTTGAAATGTACTTTATATGGGAAATTACAAATAAGCCGTGTGTGCAAGATCTTATCACAGTGCATAAACGTTCCTCCCAGGATTAGGGATATGAAACACATGTGTCTTTGCACACAACACACCTCCGTCAGCGACTCGCAATTTTCAGGGTGTTTGGAGTGGCTTAAGCTTCTTGTGTGACCTGTGAATGTCAACAGGATTGACTCCTGCTCCAACAGCCAGGAAGCGATGAGATTTTCCAGCAAGATTAATGGAAATGCTAGGAGCTATGCAGCAAAATATTCCGTTTTTTTGCACAAGGTGATTAAGATTGTGTGAGAGTAGAGTTAATCGGGGTGTCTATTTGGGGAAAACATGCAGACTGCCATGAGACCCCAACAACCACATAAACAATCATAGGTCATTACATGAGGTATACAATTGTTAGTCTCACAAAATGAATGCATTACCGCACCATATTTTACATCTTAGAGCCTTCTCTAATGTTTTGCTCTCTTGGAATAACTGATATTGACTATGTTTGTCTGTAATGTTCAATCAGATTAGGCTGATCTGATTATTGTTGTTGTTTCAATAAATGGACTGAGCGATCACTACATGATGAAAGCAAGCTGAGTTTTTCCACTGAATTTCAGAGCTATAGAAAACACACACACACACACACACACACACACACACACATACGAACACATGCAGTATTCAAATCACACAGACACTTGGCCACTGCCAATACACATACACACACACACACAGACAGACACACACACATGTGCATCCTCTTGGCCTCTGGTTGACACCATGTATAAATCCCTGTTGATTACTAAACAGGCACATTTACATAGCGAGGCCTCCGGGGGCCGGCTCCCACTGTCCCCTCTCTCCTCGGAGAGTCCGGCCAGTGGAACTGTCTGTTCTCAGGCTGACCGGAGTGTGGATGCAGGAGTCACAGCCCCAGCCTGAGCCTTGGATGGTTGTCCCTTTGTAAGCAGCCAGCTCCCAGTAGTTAGCAGAAGTACATGCTGTCTTTTGTGTTTAATATTGGCTATTAAACCAAAAAGGCAAAGTTGGCATCTGTTAATTGTATTTGTTGTTTATATTCGTTCATTAAATTTGTCAAAGGTACTATCACAGAGTACAGTTCAGTTCAGTAGGAGTTTTGTTACAGTGTCATTAGCCATAAAGCCTGGAGGTTGTGCTCTAATGTGACATCCCAGCCTTCAGATACAACTTGACCTCTCTCCACATGCGATCAAAGTTGAGATGCAAATTAATCTAATAACTGGAAAAAAACATGAATCCACAGAAGATGAGCATGTAGTGTTGGGTTACATAGAAATCTCCCATGATTCATATAGTGTCCAACAGCTGATGGTTTAGTTTTAAACAATTTTGTCATAACATCTCACAGGCATTTTGCAGCCCAAGTGTTTCCTCCTTCAGTTTGGCATGTCACCATTTGTTTTACTCTTCACGTGTATGTGATCAATGTGTGTTTGTAGGCTCTTTCCAGTTTGTAACAGCCACTCCAGAAATTGCTTTGTCTGAGTAATGTGTGTGCAGATATTGTACCGCAAGGACACAAAATCAGAAGGGAGCGCCTCCATTTCCCTAATGTTCCCCCTCAAATCGATGGTTGCCACTTTACACTTTACATCATAGAGCATAAAACATTTTAACGTAGCATCCAGCAAGGTACATTTAAAAATTAAAACACGGCGGTGACATCCATTAGGGCATTATTTCTGTATGTCCAAGGTGAGAGCACAGTCACTTAAGAGGCACTGACCAGCCAGCACCGGGTCCCCATTGATTGCGTATCAGCTCAGTAATGCAGTCACATTAAGCGTGGTGATCTTAATGGACTGCAGACAGACAAAGCGAGAGAGAGAGAGAGAGAGATGGACAGATGAGGTTGATGTGGAAGGCAAAGAGAAAAGGAAGCAGGAGGGGATTGAAAAGCATGCTGATGGAGGGCCTGGCAGAGACACAGCAGAGAAGAGAGGGCTAACACACAGAATGAAGAGGAAGAGGGGAATTCTTAAACAGGGCAAGAGTTATGAACTCTTGAATTAAGGAAATTAAATCAGCTCTGTTGTGCTCTCCAGCGTATTTCAATGTTTTATTAAAATAGTTCATTTATTAAATCAGACAGACATGCCCAGAGGAACATTTATGGCTGTTTAAAATATTTCACATTTCTCTGTCTGTAGTTTTTGGTGTAAAACTAGTGAACCAGCTGTATAAAAAAGACACACAAAAGCTTCAAAACATCTTCCAGAGCCTTTTTGGCACTGCTAGAACACGCTATCATTAGCATTTGATGACAATACAATCAGTAGTTCATGCTGCATGCTTTTTCATTTATTTTGTGATGGTGTCCTACCCCCCCATCCACACTCCATTCGAGTACATGCCATTCAAATTCATTTGGAGATGGAGATGGACAAATAGTATTACAAAAAGGATACTGCAAATAGTGACAAAAACTTTAAGTGAACCCAAGCATATATATTTAGCAGTTTATTTCACTGTTGACTCTGTTGTGAAGAGTACAAATATGCCTATTAGCCAGTATGGAAATAAAGTCTGAATTATAATGAATCTGAGTACTTGCTCAACAATAAAATGCATCTTGCAAATATAGTTGTCAGCACGAAGTAAATTTTCCGATATGTTCAGATATATTTAGATATATTCTCATAGTATATAACTATGAAAATATATAAGTAAATGTCAATAACCTGTTAATTACATTGCTCTTCAGCATGCTGTAGAATCTTCTGTTGATTTTGAATGGCCCTTTTGATTTGAAATATCAGACTATGCAAATAAATAAATAAATAATGAACACTGTCAATGGCAACAGGCTTTGTTTTGTTGTGGTATTTCACACTGTTAGATTCATTGCCAGTTTTGGGCTTAGTGACAGATTTGTCCACTGCAGGTTATACTCACTATTGCTCATTCCTGATTGCTCACTGCTGTCGGAGATATGGTTTGTTTTGGACCAAATAGAAGCTGCTATTTTTCAGCTTTCTTATTGGTCAGACTGTCCTTCAGTCAAACTCTGGCAAAAGGTCAATAAAACTTTCATTGAAGGTGAAAGCCGAGATGGTTGGTGAACTAACTTCTGAAGAATCTTAGTTTCAGGGTAAAATTTCATGGCAAACCATTTATCAACAGAAACTGCAAAATGGTTTCTTTTTTCAATTTCAGAAGTCACATGATGAGCTGGATAATGTATTGTTTGCCAGTTAGAGGAAAATTTGTCTCTTTTGGCTGAAGTAGAGGCTCCTCCTTTCCACACGAGTGTTCCGTTTGTTCTACTATGACATATTTTTTGGCTGACAGAATTAACTTCTAGATATTTTTTTATGTAAGTTACACATACAAACTTTATAATACTTTGCTACATACAGGATGTTTGACACATAAGACTTTATGTGAGATAAGAAATTTGTGCCTTAAGACACACTATTTTCAACCTCTCAAAAAATCTCAGTCATAGAAATCACTCTGGAATTGAATTTGACAAAAATATTGGAGATATGCCCATACATGGTCTCTGTTTCTCCTCTTTTAGCGTGTGTCTGCTGAGCAGCCAAGGGACGTGCAGTTCTTCCCAGACATACTGTAGGTTGCTGAGCTGTTACATAACAAACCTGACTCTTACAGATTGGCAGAAGCCCTAAGCACCGCATGTTCTCATTGATCAAAAATCTGCTATGGTATCAGCCACCAATGATTTTGTGATAATTGGAACTATTAAATTCATAAATTTTCCAAGGGCTTATTATAGAAAGATGTTGTCATTGGTTAAGATTCAGAGCTGAATCTGACAGATAATAATAGATATATATAGAGAGAGATTATATATATATATAAATATATATATATAATATATATATATATATATATATATATAAATCTCTCTCTCTATATATATCTCTCTTTCTATCTATATATCTATCTATCTATCTATCTATCTATCTATATATCTATATATATATATATATAATTATCATAGTTATTAATCTGTAAATGTATGTCTTTGCCATAAAAGTCTTTCAAAGAGTTATTTTTTTCCCACAAACAAATACCATGGTGTCAGGCCTCTGCAATAAAATGTAAATGTTGATCAGAAGATTTCTCTCAGGTCAAGGTTCAGTCTTAGCTAAGCCTCTCCCTCCCATTTTTGTTTAAACTCCCATTACTTAGATAAATAAAAAACAAACTTTCCTCAAAGTCTGTTGCTGTGTCCTAATGTCCAAACATCTCGTGCACTTCTTTTTCCCTCCCCATAGCACAGTATTCCCTACAGGCCTCTCTGGTGGTCTGCAGCACAACCAAGCACAGCCCCTAATTAGAATAACAGAACACCACATTTTACCGTAATTGCGGATCCAACTCTGCCAGATTCACGCTTGTGGGCATTAGTGACCTGTGCTGCATGAAAATGAGATATTAAGAAATGGAAGAAACTGGCCAAAAGAATTCTTTGTTTCTTGCAAATGGCCAGAAACCACAGCTATTCCCTGAGTCTGTATGCTTGAAAGCAGCTGCTGGCATGCGCCCTCATGTTGCGTGGATACAAACTGCCGCTTGTTTAGGCAAGAGTATAATTTTTTAATTAATTGATTTGACTAGATTTTTAACCGTCTTCTTGCCCTTGCGGTCATTAAAATACATTGAACTCTAGTGAAATAGATAACAGAGTCCAGGTTGCTAGAGTTATTTTTTAATGGAACTTGGAAGTGTTTTGTATGCAGTCTAGAGTCTGCATCAACCCTTTAGATCTTGTGTCTGTACACATTTAATGTTTGTGCCAATGCCAACCTGTCTATTCTGCTAGGATTAACAGTGATTTCCTCTAACCAGTCTGACAAAGTTCAAAGTCAAAGAGCATTCTAAATGCAAATGTTACCCTTGACCTTTGGTAAGGAGGCTACACTACAAACAACATTTCGTGAAAAAGGGAGGAACGAAATTAAAAGCAGCAGCGCTTAAAAGTGTTGCACAGCCAAGGGCTTTACATAAGGTCTGACTATAAGAAAACAGACTCATGGAAGGGATTTGCAGTCTTTCTGTGTCAGCTATATGGTCTGATTCCACTTCCCTGGCAAATCCTTTCACAGCTAACTTACCTGTTGGTTTAACCAGCAATGTCAAGGGAGGACCTTTTTCACAGCCTCAAATCTTTTGTTTGGTAAGGGCATGAATCAGGAGGTCTATGTTAAAGTGGCCCGAGTTTCTGCAAATTTGTAAAGGCTGTCATTATACAAGCTCAGTGAGCAATGAAATTAGAATAGGACACCAGTTGTGACATTATGCACTTTATACACATGACTAGTGATGGGGACGAGACCGCATGTCGAGACCTAGTCAAGACCGAGTCTTTGAAGGTCAAGTCTGAAACGACACATCCACAAGGTGCTTTATTGAAAATTATACACATTAATACAGAAACTAACATGGCTCCATTTCCCATGATCAGCAGATCTTAGTGGTGACATGATCTCTGTGACTAAACACAGGAAACATTCATTAGGTTTTAGTATATGTGCTTAGTATTGCTTAGTATAACACCACTCAGAGTGAGGATGTAGACAAACTTCTATGGCTGGTATGGAGCAGATGAAAATCCACATCATATCCACACCATTCAAATAGTGAACACAAATCTATGAAGTGACAATTAAAAGGACAGCAATGAATGAGACAGACACTGCAGGTCAGTGCAGTTTAAGTTGTTTATGTGGTTAACTTAAGTTGTTTATGTGGTTAATGTGGTTAACGTGCAGTAAATTCACAGTTACACTAAAGGCAAGGCCATATGTTTGCTACACACCTAGCCCATTTTTAAAAATTATAGATGAGATAATTTCATGTGACAGGTGTTATCTTGCACCGTGTATCAAAGCACCACAAATGAGGGTTCTGATGTTGCATTTCATAAAGCTTTTTTTATGAGCGTGGGGTAGCTGTTCCAACCCTAAAAAGCTAAAAGCTGGTTCACTACAACTGAATGTAATAAATAACATAGCATCAATACGGTCACCCTTACCAATGTCCGTGTATGTCCTGCTGGTTATCCCACTGAGATACTCCTGTTACATTCACACACCTACCGGACATCTGAAGGAACAGAAGGAACAATACACTGAATTTCACCAAACGTAAACGGCATCAGGCATCAGAATCATGGATTCTCTACCTTTAACCAGGGAAATTGAAACAATGCAGGGCCCCTCAGCAGCCAATCAATTCTCCACATCGCTGCTCCTGCTTGCTTCAATTCTGTCTTACTGTAATCCCTGAACTTTTCCCGAGCTACAGTCCCCACTATTAGAGTGAGATGACACAATACACTTGATGACACAAAGATGGCCATTCATAAAAAAAAAAAAAATTATATAGGCAGGTAATGCTGATGCTGGCTCATTTATGGCTAAGTACTTTAATGCTTTAATAAAATGACTCATCACTCCCCTCCTCTGCCATCTCACTGCAAGAGCCCCAGAGGGAGAAACATAATAGACAGGAGGCAGAGGGTCAAGAGGGATCCTGGTAATGAAACTCACAGAGTGGAAAGGAAAGAAGAAGAAAAAGTGAACAGAAGAAGAGCCCGAGTGAACAGAGGAACAGGTCTAACCAGCCACAGATAAGAGAAATTCCTTACAGCACAAGAATATCGAGCAAGAGGAACGACAAGAACAGGCCAGAGGGACAGGAAAAATGCCCAGACTATATCTGATGTGTCTGTGAGAAGGAAAGATGGATGTGAAAGTGGCTGTGTGTGTGTGTGTGTGTGTGTGTGTGTGTGTGTGTGTGTGTGTGTGTGATAAGAGAGAGAATGTGGTCTTTCAGGTGTCAAGTTGTGAATAGACCCTCATCAAAACACTGTCATTTAACTGGGAAGGGGTGTGCTTTGGTCTCAAAGGTATTTGATAGCTGGGGGGTTTAATGTATTTGTGGGTTTTAGACCGAGGAGGTCTGTTATTCCATGGAAGGCCTGTAGGTGTGTGTGTGTGTGTGTGTGTGTTTGTGTGTGAGGACAGGTCAGAGAGCAGGGTTGTGATGCAGGGCAGAGCTCAAAGACAGAGAAACTGAGAGCTGGGAGAGGAGTCAGCATCTGATCTCAGTCCAGAATGTGGTCAGTATTAGTCTATTTCACATTACTCCACTTACGAGCAACAATTACACAAACATATTTGATTCTTACGATGAACATATTTATTGTGTCAAACTAACCTTATGGAAGACGCCATTAACTACAACTCCTGACTTATAGCGATCTTTAATTCATGTCAGATTGATGGTCTTGTGATGCCCTTTCCAGTAAGGATTATTGTAGTTCAGTGACATAATGTAACATAATTACTACATAAATTACAGGCAGTCAGAGGGAAAGGTCTGCACAACAGCACTTAATTTGTTTTATTAGCATGAAACACATGTAGGCAATACTGTCATTAGTTTGCATCATGCAGCAAAGCCACTGTAAATGTTTGAGTGATTATCTTCATCTCGTTAGAGTTTTATATAAAGCCCTCTCAGATCATAAACTGAATAAGTTTTCCATTTAATCAAAATACAAAACAAAGTCCTTTAGTAAAAGAAAACACAAGCCTCTCAGGAAAGTATTTTACAATGGATTACCTATTTTTGAAATATCTTCACAGGTCTAAAAAAGACCTGCCTGGCTAGACCCGTACATACCACTATAGCAAATGAAAGATTTGTTTGGCAGGTCTGTTTAGAGTCAAGCCCATTGGAGCTCAATATTGAATTAATATGGAGAAGGCTTTACATGAATCACAACCAATAAGTGCTCTACATTACTGGTTGTGGTTAAACTATGGACATGTATTTGACTTTGAAGTGAACAACTGTTAAGTTTATCGCTTCATTTAACAGTAAGTTTAAATGGTGGTTATGGCTCTGAGAGGGACGTGAATGATGCTATCACAAACCCATCCTCAGTCTCAGCTGAGGTGTGGTCTGTGTCTCCCCAGGCTAAGAAAAGACAGGTTCAGTGAGGGCACATTACACGGTGTCCGAACTGCAAGTGAGCGTCAGGTTGTCATGAAGCACTAAATGTTCTCTGTCTCTACGGGGTCTGTTAAACATGCCATTCTATTTGGACACATTCCCTATTAAAACAGACAAGCAATGCAATGTGAGCGACAGAGATAAAAATGGGCCGAGCAACAAAGGTTCTGCTAAAACGTTGCATCACATCACGCATCACTGCTTCACATCAAATTCAAGCAAATGCAATTTGCTCCTGTCACATGGAGTTAGGAACGTTTACCTGAAGGGACCGAGGTGAATAGAGCAGCATCCCATCTAATACCACAGGTTCCGTGTGTGTGGGGACTATTAGTTCAGCCCTGGTCCGAGGTCACTGCTGGCTCCCCTCTCTCTCCCTCTTATTTCCTGTCTGCTCTGCACTGTCCTATCGATAAAGACAAGAAAAGCCCATAAATAAATCTTTAAAAAACAAACCCTCAACTGACATCAACCAATGGTTCAATCATTCCACAAATGATGATAGATGGCTATTTAAGTCTTACATGTAAGGATTTTTAACTTAACAATTATGCACATTGTGACGCATAAATCAAGTTATTTTAGAATGTGTTTCATTGAGGGAGAATGTGAGGATTTCACGCTATCAGATGTCTTTTGATTTCAGTGTCTTTCTGAAGAAGAGAGAAGGAAGGGCTGTCCTTCTGTCAGCTTTCTTTTCATCGACTGCAAAGCATCAACAACACACAACACCAAAACACACAAATTCAGCGCCCCCTGACCTCCACCAGCCTTCTCCTAAACAGCAGAAACCTCACATCCATCTCTTTGTTGTCCCAGTCCACACTGACTTGTGTTTTTTTTTTTTTTCCCTAGGTCAGCTCACATAACCTTCCGTTCCAAAAGCAAACAGAAATCAAAGTGAAATCAAAGCTGCGTGTTCTGTGTATCTCTCGTTTGTCCTCATGTTGTTTTCGTCATTAATCACCCAGCATTCCTCTCTGGCATGTTGGCGGATCGCAAGCGAAACCCGCAGGTGCTGTGTTTTAAGTTTCCTTCTGTCTGTCTGAGACAAGAGAGAGCCGACAGAGAAGGGGTTTTAATGTTTGTAATTAATCAAGCTGTGTGGGTAATGCTGTGCACGGGATGGACGAGGTTCTTAGTTCTTGAGTTGAAAGCCCCTAAGAATGGCAGGATGTGATTACTGTGGAGATCAGAAAGTGCACTCTGATTATGTCTTTTCAGAGAAGGCATCAAATTGTACAGCAGCTTAAAAGATGTAATTCAGTGCTGTGAAAAGGAAAGATAACACAGCAAAATATGCTATGGCAAAGGACAAACTGCTCATAGGTGCTGTGTTGAGTCAAGCTGACGACAAACTGCACTTGCTTGGTTCCCAAATGCCAAGCAATAGTTATTATTCCTTTAGACTGTTGGCTATACAGCATTCCTGTAATTCAAAGGTTATTAAGTGGGGCAGAAAATTTAATCAGTCGAAGGCACAAAATTAAATTATGCCTCTAAAAATATCCATGATTGTCCTCTTGAATTTCTCATCACTAATCACTATTGTTGTTAGAATTACGAGCCATAAACACTGGGACAAAATGCAAGGCCTATATGCTAGTAGCGCTCTGCCGTATCCAGAGAAGAAAATGGATGCCAAATGCTTCCCTATATTTTGATTTAGATTATTTATCTGCCTGCTATGATTGCAAAATATGCAAATGTTCTTACATCAATTTCCCCCTATGAGTTTCTAGCGTTAGGAAATAATGGAGGCAGAAAATAATGGAAAAGCAAAAGACAAACATGTAATAAAGACCTGATGAGTAAAAAAAGACAAGCAAAAACATCTTTGATAAGTTTTGATGTTCTTCTTTAAAAGCAAAAAAAATAAACTGGATGAATCAGTGGGCACTTGGTCTAGTGCCGTGGACTTTCTGAAAGCTCTAACAGAGTGAGGGGACATCAAGTGTAAACCAATAATTAGTTCAGTGGAGATCAGAAGGAGCCAATCAGCAGTGGGTTCCTAGTACTGGGAGACTGCTATGGCAGGTGACTGTGAGGGTGAAGATGGAGAGGATTACTGGACTACCTTCCTAGGAGAAATCAATGGAAATCATTTTGTGTCTTCCTTTAAAGGAGAAATCGATGGAGATATTTTTGTGTCTTTATTAGTCAAGTAAAGAATAAAAGCCAAACAAAAAATACCGCTTTGAAAGCAAAAAATAAGGGTTGAAAGCAAAAATCAAGGTTTCAGAATTTTTAAGCCCAACAAAATCAACTGTGTTCCTCTTTTCTTTCATTTAAAATCTGACACTGCTTGTAGGCTGAAATGTTTTATTACTTAAAACGGGTCCAAAGGTTTTGCACCTCTAAAGCTTTTCTGAATCATCAAGATTTACTTGCAACTTTAAGTGGTTCTTACATCTGGGTCAAAATCTTTTGTGAGTCGAGAAGTTCTGAACATCAAAATCTTTTGCAAACCAAAAAGTTGTTTTAATGTGAAATGTACATTGCCTGCACTGGTGCATTAGGACATGATTCGATTGACTTTGCTATTTAAACCCCCTCCTTGAGCCGTGTTATCAGCCTATATTTAGCAAGGCCCTGCAAGTTATAATGACGTCTAGTATATATTTCCCACCAATGACTATATCACGGCTTCTCAGACATTTCGGGATGCATTAGGGAAAGCCACCTTGTTATTCCGGCTTATCCCTCCAGTCAGTGCATCAATATACAGACAACCACCTCATCCCTCAAAAGCTGGGAAAGGAAAAAAAAATGACCCGTGAATTCTCTGAGCCAGGGGGGTAAGGGGGGTACAGAGTTCCGCCACCTCTTGGAACAGATCATTTATGTTTTTCTCATTTCTTTAATATTAGGCATTCATTTATAACATATTTTGCACTAATAAGGCGTTATAACCAGTGGTACCAATAAGTGCACACATCACGCAAACCTCTCCAATAAGCCCTGTATTGTCATAAACAAATACAACTTAACATTATAGGATGACCATAATCATGCAGTGATACTATTGACGTAGGTTTTGAAGGTGTGTGTGACTTTCTTTGCAATTAGGCCTGCATCATTAAAATCGCATACCCCCACAAAAAATCCCTCCTACACCTCTGCTCTGAGCTATTATGAGTTTCTACCATTTTCAAGCAAATGAGCTGTGCTCTTCTGGTCTTCTAGCACTCCTATTGTCTCCTATTTGGGTTACTGTCACTTTACACCTACTTAATCTGGAATTCACACTGTTTATGATGAGATGACACAAACAAAGAATCAATTTGCCCTCAAAGGTATACCCAAAGATTTGCTTCTGTTGTCCAATTATTTGTTTCTTTGTTTGTGTCAACCTAAGTTCTTGTTCATCAAACCTAAGGGCCCTCAAGTCAATTAAACAGTCTTGGATCATTTAATCAGTCTCTCTTGTAGATATAAGAGAGTCTAGTAAAACTTTTCAGTGTTTATTAGACGACTGATGAGCTTAGCCCAGTGACATTCTAATAATAATCAATTCTCTTTTGATCCCGTGAGGGAAACTTTTAACCCACCTGTGAATTAATGAAACACACACTAACCTGGAGCAGTTGGCTACCTGCTATAGCAGCACCCAGGGAGCAGTGAGGAGTTAGATGCCTTGCTCAAGGGCAATTCAGCCATGGTCCACTGGTCGGGGACTGAGCTGCAAACCCTTTGGTTACAAACATGAAGCCCTAACCAGCCACGGCTGCCCCTGTGTCTGTGGCTGTCCCTGTTTCTGTGAGGAGAAACTCTAGATTACATGGCCCAAGATTAGAGGTGCATTTCATCCCTCATAGTGCAGAACAAAACAAGAGGAAAGTTTGTCACCCTTTCAGCAGTATATGTGGGGAGATGATGTACCCGCATGCCTATGGTTATGTTGGAGAGAAAGTGGTGCTCCCGTCTGAAATCTAATATTAAATATTAAAATCAAACATGCAGGCATGTTTTTTTTTTTTTTTTTCTCGGCAAAGATATTTTACACAAAAGACTTTGATGTTTTTAGCCACAGGCATCAAAGTGCCTGAGACATTAAAATGCGTTTAATTTCTGTAATGGAGCCTTATGGCATCCTTATGATGGGCAGTCACTGACTGCTTACACTTTGGATGACTTCACTGAGTTCAAATGCACTGCTCGTCTGTTTATCATTTTCCTGTCATATGCAGTGACAGACAGACCATTCTGGGAAAACTCCCCAGAGATACCTTGTCTCACTTGTTCCCTGATGAAATTTCAGTTCATCAGTGTCTTATGACTCCTCAGTGACTTGAATAAGAATTCGGATTTGGATATTAAATTAACAATGCCGGAAAAGATCACCGTCTGGCATAAACCCATGTGGGATTGCCAAGACTGTGTGACACTGTTGACTGCATCATATTTCACCACATATTCATCTATATGAGACACATTTGCATAGTGTTTTTAGAGTTAGAGTTAAGAGTTAAATCAAGATGTCACATATGAGGCCAAAGGATTAAACCTATGTTTCTGCTCAATAAAAAATAATAATAAACGCTAGCCTCCGATGTCTCTAATGAATACAGATTCACTCAAGAAGCCAACATGCAAATGCATTGTCTAGATACCACCTTTACTCAGCCTCTTAGGCTTCGTTTACACATACCTGCATATCTATACAAATGAATATAATGCATGCACCTATCATCTACACTTAAAGAGGTTTCAGTCTCCATCTCCTTTTGAAAACTCTGGCCAAATTGGAAATCTCTGAAAACTCTGGCTTCAGACACTAAGAGCAGATAGGGAAAACAGAGTTTTGGCATTGTGGTGTAGCGGTCCCTCCTCTGTTTTTATATCTCTGGTTTGCTACCTAGGCTATTTGTTTGACATGTTTATGACAGCTTTCCCCAGTTGTTTTTGAGCATTGTGCAAACTGAATTATTTTCTACTATGGAGGAGAGGAGTATATCTGTTTTCATTAATATTTTCATCTTTCATCTTACTCTGTGGTTAATCCAGCATCCCCTAAAGGCAGACATTTCATGCTCTGATCATGTTTTAAAATCAGAGAAACAAGTTTTTGACATATCATTTTCATCAAACCTCACATAACCTATGGAGGTGGCCAGCCATGGTGGCTTAGTAGGCTGTTATTCGCTCTCCTGTTTAGCACTTGGAACTGTGCTGTAGGAATATGTCTGACATTCTGACAGAGTTTCAAGTGTTAAATTGCTTAACACTGTGTATCTCTTTGGGCAAACCCTGCTGTTTTGTGGATGCTCTAAAGCATCAAGCAGTCCATTTCAGAAGTTGTGTAACATGCACCTTTTGCAGCTTCAGGATATCAGGAACAAAAAGAAATAGTATATGTTACTGATGTCTTGTATTTCTAATATTTGTTATGAAACAGTGAAAAGGATTGTAGTGTTCTTGTGCAGCTACAGGAGAACAACAGTGGTAATAACAGTGGTTTGCCTGCTCTCAACTCTTTGGACCTTTGACCTTAACTGGTGTGTTCATATTAGCAATACTTACCACAATCAGTGATATTTGGAATTTTATCTATCCATTAACTGTCTATAAAAACTTAATGTCCTGCTCACAGATAATATTGTCACATTATTGATTTCTGTATAGTGGCAGCCACTTAGGAGAGCTAGGGCTTTGCTATTTTAGACTGCAAACCCAGCGTGTTATCACTGTGAGTTTTAAAGTGCATTGAGTTGGGATGACTAGTTCCATTTGTCCCAAACAGTGGGCAGTCAGTTTGAATCTCCCTTAATGGCTTCAATACAATGAATTGCCTTTTTGAAGTGATTGCCTTACAGGAGAGTCAGCATGTAAATGTAGGGTTTTAACATTAATGTCTGGGGTTTATGTATCCAAAGACACAATGTTATTTCTGACTGGAAGTTACTGTATATGACAGATCTGTCTTTAAAAATCACAGCCAGCCACAGCTTTACAGTACAGTTCTAACAATCCAGTCATGGCTGCCATGTGCTGAATTTAAAAAGCTTAATGATGAAATTAAGCTCTGGCAATATTACCAGGGTTTTTGGTCCGGTGTGAATGGTGGTGTTAATTAAAGCATTTTTATTGTAGAATTGACGGCTTATTATGATGGGAGAATCACAGTACCGAAGCTAAGAATAATCTGGTTAGAGGCCCACACCAGTTTCCACCTACAATGACACCGTAACTACATCTTTGTACATACTTTGCATTGTCTTCCTGTAGGTCTGAAAAACAGAAAAACTAAGTGTCAACAAGACTAAACAAAATATCAACAAGTTGTTTAAATTTACATACAGCATGTGTTAGTTTTGTTGGAAAAACATGTTAGTAGCCTATTGTCCAGAGACCATTAATTGAAGGCTACAGTACAGTTGATAAAGATGACTAATGTTGGCGGAGTAAGGACTGATGTAAAGTGATGGAGATTAAATGGACTACATGTGGTCCACAGGTTATGGGCTACTTTTTTTGCACGTAGGTCAAAAAGTTGCTCAGACTATAAGCAGATGGTCAAGTCAAGTAATTTTATTTATTTAGCACACTTAACAGAGTTGATCCAAAGTGCTTCCAAATATGGTGAATTTAATGAAATGAATTCAACCGAAACCTCTAGGCCTACATTATTCATTTCCTATCATTTTTTTTGATAAATGTGCCATATCTCAACTGCCATTGTGTTACCAGGGCAACAAATCATTCTCTGAGAGCTTGTGAGTTCTTTCTCTTCATGACTATTCATGATGAATTATCCTGGTTTATGTTATCATTTTCACAAACGTGCTACTAAATATATTTTTAATTACATTACATCAGAGGGCTTATCTCTTGTAGGAAATAATGTTCCCATTTCCATTAAAACTGATTGATATAACATTCATTCAAGGTTTCATTTGTCCCATGAGAATTTATGAAACTTCTTTGCTGTGAATGTTCATAAACAGATATTCCTTGGAACTCTACAAGAGAGGCAATCTTTTCTCATCTCTGTGCCCCCCCCCAATATAATGAAAGCAGTGGTTCTGATGCCTCTTGATGCCACCCAGCATGTGGTTAACAAGATCCTATCAACAGCTGTGAGCCAGCAGAAATCATGAAGAAATCAAGAAGCAGGAGACTGACCAACCATAGTTTAAATTGGAATCCTGCCCAGTATATTTATTTGTGAATTGTTGACTCTGCAATCCATTTACAAAACTATTACGGCTAATTAATATGAAGGAAAGAATTAATATAGAGTTAAAGATTAATGAATTCAATCTTGTTGATATCTACAAATCTAAAAATCCAAACTGACAGCACATTATAAGTGTGGAGTAAATTAGTATATCACAGTGAAATATGAAAGTTACTAGTTTATTTAAGATTTAAACACCAAGCAATGGTGTTACCCATTAGATTACTGTTTGGTGAGGGGCTTCAACCTGGAGCGAGTGTTTAGGCTCGCCAGCCAGGAGAGAACATCAAACTGCGGGTGAAACTTTTAAGATCCGTTTTGTCCTTAGCTTGAGATGTTAAAGTGTCTTTGTAAATTTAGATTCCAGTCACCTGCTTGTTTCAGATCTGAGGAGGAGAAATGTGTTGCTGACTAGTGAGGTATATGATGTACGTACTAGTAGTTATGGTTGCTTTCAAAATACTCTCTAAAGCTTGTGATGTTTGTTATTACTGTGTTTGTCTTTTTGGCTTTACATTAGAGACTGTGGTGGGGGGGTTGAAATAGTGGGCCAGTAACTACGCACGTGTGTTATATTGTGTGCTTGCTGTCATTTTGGGCCTGTTGTGAGCAGGGACATTCAAGTGTGCAATAGTATGGTATGAGACTACTTTGTGTGCTGTGGTCTTAAACTTGTTGTGGTGACTCCCACGTTTGTCCAACCCACCACTCCAACCCCCCTGGTTTGAGTGTCAATGTTTTGTTTGGACACCTATTGACCTAAACAACAAAACAGCCATTATACAGAGCTGCAGCTCTATGACTCATTTCTCAGAAGAAAATCCATCACAATTGTCCTTTGTGGAAGAAGCAACAGGGGACTTGTCAACCCCCGAAATAAAAGGTAGTGCGCTCAAGCTTGAAATGCTGGCTTCAGCTCAACAGATTTATGTTGGTGCTTTGTACCTTGCCAGTTAGGTACTTGAGTAAAGTTTTATAATTAAAGAAAGCAGTAGCTCCCACTTCTCTGTATTGCAGAAACAGAGTGAACAAAGCTGAAGGCTCGTCTCTGTAGAAGGCTGATGGTGACCTTTGATCCTCAGGGATATAAATAAATGAGTGTCCATTTTGTGATGTTACTGTATGTGTCTTGTTGTTGTGATGTAAATTTTATTTTTAACCTCAATTGACCTCACATGTATGTTATGCAAGGTTTTGGAAGAATTCCCCTACTGAGCCACAAAACAGGTGGTCCCTCATCAAGTCAGGGAATGTATAGGTTTACATGCATTTTTCAAAAAGGATCAAAATAATATTGGAGCATGCTGTTGACTTTTCCACCCAAGCCTCCCGAAATATGAAATTAACATGCAATGAATCACGTACACATGAGAGACCAAAGAAATGAGATCTAGTGCAGCTGTGAGTAAATCAACGGTGTAATTGCATAAATGACCCATAATTCATGACTATGATTAAAGGCAATTATGGTGCACTATTCATGTGATTGTATTGTAATTATACCGATAAGAGTAACACTAGTAGCATGAAACTGCACCTTTTAGCAGCTAAGCACGTTACTGTACATATCTGAACCTCTGCAAGAAATGATCACAAAAACCAACACAGATGTGGGAACTGATGTAAATGTAATTATTTATCACATAGGACTGTGAAAGCTCAAAGAGTAGACACTGTGAGAGCGTACAACACAAAGTGTTATTCAGCATAGGAAGGACATATAAGATAAATGGGTGAGATAATTTTTAAAAATAAATTTCAGTCATTACAGATGACTAAACAGTTATTGTGAGGGTACGCTTCTTCCATGACAAATAGCCTTATCAATGAAAAGAAATTATGCACAAGCAAGCCAGTTGTTGCTGAGTTTTTACTCTTTATTCATTTGTGTCTAAACAGTGCTGTAGCAACTGTGGCTCTGAGAGTGGGCCTAGCAATCAACGAAAAAGGGGGACTAAATGCTAGCAATGGGTGATGTAACGGTATAGAATAAAGCCTATGTTGACTATCATGTACAGCTCTTCTACCCTAAACATTGCCTATGACACCCTCAGGGTGAGGTGGGGATAGAGATATGTCTGCCCTGTTTCATTACACTACTATACCTGGATACCTTTCAAAGACATTGGAACCAGACCAGAGGGAAAACTACCGCTTCCAGGGAGCAAACAGTGTGGCTGAGAGCAACAACATTAAATTAATCGTCCGGAATCAGTCAACCCAAGCCCTGTTTGAGGTTGCAGAGCGCTGCTGGTAGGTATAAGGACGAGACGCTGAAGATGGCTTAGGCCGAAACGTTTGTCTTGACATCCTTCCCAATAAATCACAATCATGACAAGATTTATATTTGAGAATGCGGCTTTTACTACACTATGTAATAACCCGATTTCGCGCACCCGAAGTCTGCATTAACCTTTTTTGGAGTTGATTGTACTTTCTTTAAAAAAAGAAAAAGGTATACGGACGAGGAAACTAACTGAACAGGACACAGGAGAACTGTTCCTGTCATCGGTTAGCTTTGGCTGTCATTTAGTTATTGGGCCTAAAGACCAAATTTTCTTGTTTTTACTCCTTGTTTTCTTGTTTGTTACCAATGTCACCCGGTAATCTTGAACAGCATGACTATGGGTTGTTTGACTCAAGACTCTGTTTGACTGTTGCTTTAAGTGTTGAGTTTGAAAGAGTCAAAACTGAGCCTAACATACACAGTTAAACTTTAGAGACTGATTGAAGGCAGCCCTAATAGTTTTAAAGTTGAAACGAAATGCCCACCCACAGAAAAATGAGGCTCCTGACTCTTTGCATGAAGTTACACACAGACATACACACACACACAAATATATTCTAATATCAACTAGTATGCAGAGACAAAAGTACCATATTTTCTGAATTAAGAGCAAACTGCATACAGTATAGACTATATGATTCATTAGCCTGTACAGCACTGTACTGTCTTCTGCCAAACTGCAGTATTCCAGCTCCTTGCCGATGGCCAGTCAAGCCCACAGTGATTCATGTTGTCTTGTTTAGGACTGACTTATTGACTTTACAACTTTATTACAACAACCATCATGACATCTCACGACCCAGTTGCCTGGGAGCCTGGGTTTACTTGATTTGCAGCCTTGTCATTATCGTGCTAAGCCCGCCCAACGACTCACTACAAAGATAGAGTATTGTGATTGGTCTTACCAAGCCTGTGTAAGACCAATGGTAGACCTACTAAGGCTCCGATGGTGCGTGGCTAGACTCACTACAAATATAGAGCATTGTGATTGGTCTTACACCTGCTGAGCAAAACTATTAGACTACCGCAAGGGTGCATCTAGATTCCTAGGCTAGGACGTCAGCTGAATGATTACATTTTACCTGTGTGAAACCGTGACTGCTTCGAATCATCTATGTGAAACTGCTTTGCTCCTACAGTATGTATGGTGGATTTTTGAAATAAAAGGTCATGGCATTCCAACACATATTTTCTCTTTGTCATCAAAGCTATTGTGAAGACACTGAAGTCTGCCCCTTGTCCACTGATAGCACAAGCTAAATTCATTTCCCTGTGTGGACTATGATTCAGGTCAATTTTTGTTGGGCCCATTCAATAAAGTTAATTGATGATTCCATGGACAAAGCACTGTTTCCCAAACATAGGCAGACTCTCAGTGCTTCAGCATTACTGAAATGTGTGTCTGTTTAGCGTCCCTTAGTTCCTTGCCTTTTAGCCAGTAATGTTGGCTTTCTGGTCAGTTTTGGCATGCATCCCTAAGGCTCAGGATGGTGAAAGTATGGTTTAGATGAACCTGAAAAAATGATGTGAACACTGTTTTATATTCTAGGTATCACTCAGACACGGCCAGGGATACGTGCTTATAGAAAGCGTCCCTGTATAGGACTACGAATGGCTCAGAATGTAGTGTTTGAAGGGCAGTGTTGTCCTGTGGTCCTACAGTATTAGTTAAAAAATAGCTGACAAAGACTGAATAATGACACCTTGATGTCACGAATGTTTCTCATCACTGACACATCAGTGTCGGGCTGAACTATGTGTCGTGTGTGTTTTTGCTGTGGTGTTCAACATATACGATAAATGGGCAAGACTATGATTTTTTAAAATAATTTCAGTCATTACAGATGGTTTAAACTGAGGATGACTAAAGAGGAATTGTGAACCTTTACACTTCACACTTTCAAAAATAAACAGAATTTCATAAATGTGTGTCTGTGTAAGCCTACAGATGGCTCAGAATGTAAGGTCTGAAGGACAGTGTCACTCTGCATTCTTACAGTATTATTAAAGGAAAATCGCTGAGAAAGATTGAATGATGACATCATCGCTGTCTCTTCACTGTTGGGCTAAACTTTGTGTCATGTGTGTTTTACATTACATTACATTTACATTTAGGCATTTAGCAGATGCTTTTATCCAAAGCGACTTACAAAAGAGGATAACATTCAAGCTACAACACAATGAAAGAACTAACAAGGAGTGCATATTGTTAACATAGAATCTGGACTATGTTAAGTTGAAAGTGCAATAGTGTAATACAGTGCAGAGAAATTAAATTATTAAGTGCATTCTCAAAATTTACGCCAGTTTTACCTTAAAGGGTCAGGATATCTGCTCTCTCTTTCCTCCTGTGTCCCCATCATACATTTGTATATGATCTAGATGAGCCACCTGCTGAGGAGTAGCACTACAAAGGGTCAAAGGAAATATGAATATATCTCATAACATAGTCACAAAAGGTATTAAATCTATTTAAATCGATATGAAATCAAATCCAAACATCCTGCCCTGTTTAATACAACGATCCCAATTGCACTGCTCTCTGATGAAGGATGATGTCAGTAGTGCAGACCAGATTTGGCTACGGAAAATAATAGCATCAATAAAGGTCTCTCCCCACAACTTTAGATGACACTTTAGATGAGTGCTTGCACTGTGCTGTAAGTGCAAGATGGTAAAGGTTATAACATTCATCTCCAGGACTATCAATGCAGATGTAAAGCTCTTGGCCACATTGATTTTGTCGAAGTAGCTCACAAGGAAACAAAGGTTGGAGACCCCTGTTCTAGAGAATATGCAGCACTAGACAAATGTTGTAGGCTTTCTGACAGAATTCAGATCCCAGATTGAACTCAGCTTGTTCTCTAGTCAGAGTGTGTGATAATGACTGTGCCATTTCACATTTTTGGATGGACATGACAAACTCTCTGACACAGTTTTGGTCTTTTTAAAAAAGGACTGTGAAGATGTTCAATAGTTCAAAAGTTGTTGTAATGAAATGAAAATGAAAAGCTTTCCACTTGTGGAGCCAAAAATTATTAGATCATTTAAAATCTTTGTCTGTAAGTTAATAAATGTCTAAACTGTCTAAAATGTGTAATGTCTAAAATGTCTTTTGACATTTATTAACTTACAGTCAGCAGACTGTGGTTAGACCCATGTGACATTGGTGCAATGCGCTTTATGTGGTAGAAATAATGTGCTTTTAGACCAAAGAGATGTCTAGCCAATGTTATGACATTTTAGTGGTGAGAATAAAGAGCATTTGGAACAATGTGGCATCCTTGAAGAGCTAGCAGGCTGTAGGCCTGTGTGGAGCAAAGAGGGCATTTAGGCTTAGGCAATTCCTACAAAAAGTATAATTAGACTCAATGTCACATCCAATACTCAGATGCCATGGTAATTACATCACATGAATGATTCCATGAAATTTGAGCATTTATCTTAAGCTCCTGAACATACACAAAAAATATTTTAATAATTAATTTTAATTATTTAAAAACAGTTTTTCTTGATCGCTTTGATGCAGCTCACTTCAGAATCACATTTCCAAATCAGTTAACACAAAGGCCTAAACAGGGGCACTCTGTCCAAAATCACACATTTTGCTTGCAAAAGGCTTTATCAGTGAAAAAAACATTTAAAACATGCAGCAAAAGCAAAATTTCCCCTCAAACAACACAATCAGTGGTCAGATCAATGAGTACTCTCAGTCAACCATAACACAAAGGAGGACAAAATGCTAAATTTTGCTTTCAAAATAAGCAGATTCTGCCTTAGATGTCTGCCTGCCTGGTTACGAATGTGTGAAAAATTACCAGAATGTTACAACATCCATTTTAGTCTTTCCTCCTACACCTATAGTAAAGTAACTGTCATTGACATGCAACATGTATAATAAGCACCTAGGCAAATATACTGTACAATACAGTGCACTTCATATACTGAGGTAACTCTCCATTATTCATTAACCTTCCTTTTTCATCAAAACATGGATACTCTCACAATTACTCGATATGCTGTTGTCCTCTTTGATCCACCCTTGCAAATAGCATATACCAAAGGTGGTATCTCATATGCATGAAGAATGATTGTGGATTGAAGAATTATGGAGGAAGAGATTTACAGAGTGACATTAGTAATGCATATATCTGAAGACAATATCTTTTTGGCTGTGAATAGATTCTTTCTAGTTATAATTCAATTGAGTTTGTGAACTTTCTAAGAAAGCTTTCTAAGAAAGAATGTGTGAAACCAATGAAAACAGGTTAACACATTTTGATGTGCTGGGTTCTGCTGTGTTTAGAAAGCGAGGAGTGAAGATTAAGTGGATCTCAGTTTCATTAAGTGCTTCTCAGCAATCAAAAAAAACTAAATCATACTATACTGTATTTTCTCATGTTCTGTGACAGGTGATGTGGACCTTATTGACACTGTAGGGTTTTTACATAGTGGAATGCCATATTATGTTCTGGAATCATTGCCAATCCTTTTCATCAGTAGCTTATTCCACGGACTTCAAAGTCATTCACTTCACTCTAGCTATATTTTCCTCAGAAGGTGAGAAAGGTCATCCTGCTTTGATGTCAAATTAAGAAGAAAGGAGGGATTAGAGACAAGACCTATGGTCAGGTTTGGGGCAGGAGGAGGTGGCTACATTTGAATCAATAGCACATTCATATTATGGGGAATATGGTAAAGTTAGGGTTGTGGCTGATGGATTTCTGAAGTGTGAGAGAATAAACTTGCTAATGCCTGTTTGCATGCTTACCCTTCAGGGTCAAAGGACATCAAAGTCTTCTTATCTTGGTTTGGTAAATCCAGCCAGGTCCTCTTAGACCAGCTAAAAAGGTGTTAAGACATTACTTTGAACTAAGGCATACACAGAATCCATTGTGGAAAATTGGTATGCTTTCATTTAATCAGTGGATTTCCCTGTTTTGCTTCTTTGGTGTGTGTGTGTGTGTGTGTGTGAGAGAGAGAGAGAGAGAGAGAGAGAGAGAAAGAGAAAGAGTGTGTGTGTGTGTGTGTGTGTGTGTGTATGTGTGTCAGAGATGGCAAAACACTTTCCATACTGATGTAGAAGTATAGATAAAATAAAATCAAAATTTAAAAGACTCAGGTGAGAGTTGAGTCAACTTCTTTACTCAACTAAGGTGACAAAGTAAGTGTAAAAGTAAAAAGTACTCCATCCTGATTGAAGGACTATTGTAATAGTTGTTGTTAGTAAACCAAACCTTCAATATAGCCTACAGAGATATTGCATTTTCAACCACTTCGTGACACTTATATGATAACATATAATGCCTTAGGAGTACAGTTGTGAGAATGTATAAACAGTTACTAACAAATACTGAACACTAATGTCATTATAAGGCTTTATGAATGCATTTATAATGCTTTATGAATACTGGATTCATAGAAAGTCTTATAAAACTGTCTATGAGTATGGAAAAGCAGTTGTCTTATACTCGGGCCAACACAGTATCAACAGAGCATTAAACATCATTCATTTGAGTCCATCATTTTCTAATGCTGTTTTTGTGAACACACACAGTGTATGTCTGGACATGGTGTCTCTGATGAATTTGTAATTAGAACTTAACTTTGTTTCACATCCTCCAAGGCATGTCATGTCTAGGTGCTGTCTGTATAGCCATCTGAAAAGCACTGATCATTCAAGAAATGTAGTGGTATCATTTGTATTGTCTAGTTAGTGTTTACATCCATGCTGGAAAAAAAAACGCCTGACCAGCTTATGATGGTTTGCTGGTTTTAGCTGGTTTTGGCTGGTCTTAGCTGTTTTTTTACCAGCTCTTGCAGGTCTTTGCTGGTCTTACTGGTCGGGTAGCCACTTGGGCCTGCTGGTGTGACCATCTTGGTCATTGGTCTGACAAGTTGGAGACTGTTTTATAGAAACTTTATTGAGTCTGTACTGTCCTTTTCCGTTGTGAGATGGTTTGGTAACCTCAACCTTGGCTGGCTTGTCAGTGTAGCTGGGAAGGTCATTGGAGTAACTCAAACCCAGCTTTGTGACCTGTATGTGCACAGGAAGGCTATACTTGACTATACTGACCACCTCCTCTATAGGGAGTCAGGTAGAAGATATAAAGTTCACACACACAGGACTAAAAGATACAAACTTTTTTTGTCTGTCCTGCTGTCAATATATTGAATAAGTACAGATGATTCCCGTCTGCTTCCCGTCTCTCTCTCCATGTAGTAACTTTGCACTGTGGTGTACTGTGCACTGGTCTGTGTTGTATTGTGTACTGGTTTGTGCTGTACTGTGTACTGGTCTGTGTTGTATTGTGTACTGGTTTGTGCTGTATTGTGTACTGGTTTGTGCTGTATTGTGCATAGCCTGTTCTTTACCATGTACTGGTCACTGTCTCCATGTTAGTGTCTGTTTTCCATGTTGTATCCATTTATTTATTTTGCTGTGTTTCTTTTTAAATGCCTAGCTGCAACTTAATTTCCCCTGGTGGGTTAATAAATTTGGTAAATAAATTTGAAAGCTAGACATATGTGAGTATGTAAACCCTAGGTGACCAACTTACATTGATGATTTAAGATGGTCATGCTGGTTTGATATTGGTCATATGCTGGACATTGCTGGATTGACAAGACAATCTCCAGCTAGAATGACCAGCCAAAGCTGATTTTACCAACAAAACCATCGTAATTCTACTATCATAAGCAGGGTCAACCAACTAAACCAGCAAAACTCTTGCGAAAAACACAGCTTCAGCTGGTCAACCATCATAAGATGGTCAAACCAGCTCAATAAGCAAACACATAGCTTAAACCAGCAAACCATCATAAGCTGGTCAAGCTGTTTTGTTTTTCGATACGGATGTTTTATCCTTTCATTTCCTTCCACTCTTCTCACTCGTCACACTGAATGCCTGCATACGCCATTTGACAATTTGGGTCATTTGGGGGCGTAGTATGCAAAGTTGACAAAGCTATCAAAGTGATTCATGCACATAGCCACAGGAGACACAAACGCCCAGAAATTTCCATCGAATGCATCTGCGGTAGAATATTGTGTCAGTCTATTACAAACAGATAGACTAATGCCAAGCAATCAAGGCCAAGCCTGAGAAACGACTGGCCTATCACTGTTTGTCAGAGAGCAGAATTTCATTACCGGTGCACAAACAACAGCCCGTCTCAGCACAGGTCTAAGACACTCAGATATGTCACTGCAGGACGGCGTAGACTAACAAATTGGTTACAGGTGTAGGGTCGAGAGAGAGACTTTTTTCAAGATTTGCTGTGAAAATCCTTTTAGGGTGTTTAACAGGGAGTGTGGTTCAACAGAAGATAAACATGGTGTATTTTTCTGTGTAAAGCTAAACTGTTGGTGAAGCTTGAGCAGGAAAGCAGTGACGGTAGTGGTGCCTTTTGACACGAGCACACAGTTAATTCCATTTGTTACCTGCCACTGGTAGATGCACCACCCCTATCCTGCTTATCATGGTATCTTGGTGTTTGGACATATTTTGACACCTGAAACCAAACATTTTCTTTCCTTTGTGACTAAGCGCTCGTTGGACGTCCTCACCTCGTTGCTCTCAGACTGGCTGTTTCCACAGATTGCACGGTGACTCATAAGGGGAAAAAAAATCCTCAGGTCTCAGCTCTCTGCTTCTTTGTATTTCTCATAACCATTCAGCTGTGTGTGTGTGTGTGTGTGTGTGTGTGTGTGTGTGTGTGTGTGTGTGTGTGTGTGTGTGTGTGAAATCTCTCCAAAGAAAGCAGACAATTGCATTTAAGTGCTAGTTGGGTTATGGCTCACTTTCTGTGGGCTAAGAGGTCTTAGAATAATTGGGCAGTTACCGATTGCTTCTTTCCTGTCTACTTATTGCTAAATTCACATAAGGAAACAGTGGCATCAAACCATCACTGTTGGCCGTATGATGGGACTAGTGTTGTCAAAAAAATCGACTCTCAGATACTAATCAACATCAAGAAATACCATTGGATCAGCAGATCAATATCTACAGCGGTATTGCTACTAAAACTGTCACTTTTGCCTCATGCAGTAGTCCCACACCATGAACCAGCACTGATAGAATGGAAGAGAATGGAAGATCAGCACTGCTTCTAGCCCTGGTTTTCCTATTGAAATTATAATTGAAAACACATAAGGCTCTTATGCCCCACACCTCCCCTTCAATTGAGTATTGACTATTTGTAGGTATCAGTACTGATATGTAGGATGTAATGCCCTGACAGTCATCCAGTGTCGTTCACCTAAATTAGCCTCATTTGGTTTCATGTGAAAGACGCCAGAAGGACGCCATGTCCCTGTCTTCAGGCACTTGTTTGTCTCCTGAGTAAGCAGGGCGCCATGACCTTCTTGAGCCCTGGTGTCAGCAGCCTTCCCGAGAGCCAACAGAGGGAGGAGGATGCTCAAGTTGATCACCGTGGCCAAGGCCCAGCTGCTGGAGCACAAACCAGCCATCCCCATCCCTCAGGCCAGCCAAAGGGCCCACAAATATTTGAACCCACTTTCAGGCAATCTCATTAAGACTCATTCATCTGAATAAAGTTGTCTGGACGGATCTGAATCTTGCAGAATGCAGGAAAGTATGTATGATGATAACAGTAGTGAAGTGCAGGAACTTGATCATTATGGGAGACCTTTTTCATCAGAATTAAACTTGAAAATGAAAATATTTCACAGGAGTGATAACTTGATTTGAGAACGACTAAATGGAAAAAATATGGTCCACCATGGCACAATCCTGGAATATCTGTACTCATAAACATTTACATTTACATTTATGCATTTAGCAGACGCTTTTATCCAAAGCGACTTACAACTCATCAACTATCAATTGTTCCGGGCCAGTCTCCCTTAGAGCAATTTAGGGTTAAGTGCCTTGCTCAAGGGCACAATGGTGGCAGCCGGGATTTAAAAGGGTACTACACCCATAAAAGGGTACTACACCCATAAAAGGGTACTACACCCCGTATTTATGTATTGGTATCACTTGTATTGTCAAGGTGGAATTCTAACCATAAATGCTCTATGTAACCCACACAGAAATGCATAGAAAACAAATGTGGCATTCAGAAGGGTTGTGTCATGGTGTCATTCGTTCAAATGAGAACCAGATTCTAATTCAATTCTGGCTTATTGCCTTCAGATTCATTACCATCTAGACCACAAGCCTCTTCCTTATCCCAGTTTGTTTTGTTTCATTTATCTTCTTGTAAACTCTGATGATAAATGCATGCCATTATCTAAGGTAAAATCAACACAAGTCAATTACTTGAGAGCTGACAGGCTATTAGATAGTACAGAAGCAGTAGCTAAGTGCTTGCGGTTGGTCTGAGTGTTTGTATTTTCCCAGTGCCTAGGAGGTAAATGCTATGTAAGGCCATATATGAATTCACTTGGTCACGAGAGGAGAAAATGACCTGCCTGATGAACGAGTGACAGTAGAGTCTAGCTGGACATGATTATATCTCAACACAGAAAAGACTGCGAGAGAGAGAGAGAGATATAGAGAGAGAGACAGAAAGGGAGGGGGAGAGAGCTTAAACTCTATGGAGGTTTTTGCTTCTGCTCTGGATGGAAGGAAAGATTGCACAGTGAGGTCAGGAGGCTTCCCCTCCTCAGCTGTGGGAAAATACTTACAATGTCATGAGTGCATAACCCCTCTCGCCGGCCCTCCAGAAACAGTGTCAGCCAAGACAGCAAACATCCTGCAGATTTGGGACCCTGCCTGCAGGGCTCAGGTTGGGGATGAGATGTGCAGGAGCTTCACTCGCTAAAAGGGAGGCCTGCCAAGCGGACGCTGAGCTCTCATTTTGCAAGCACAGCAGCTGTCGATGGACAGCACACAGCAGACAGGACCCAAGCTGGCTCAGGTTCTCCACACAGAGGGGCAGCTGACAGATTCCAGATCAGTGGCGCTTATGTGAGGGAGCATGACCGACTCAATGTCACCAATCAATCTTCCTGGAGCTGACTCTAATTAGTATAGGTGTCGCTCGGCCACTGTTTTCTCTTCCTCTCTTCTTTCCTCATCTGCCAGGTGTGTGTGCTTCTGTCGTTTACATTAAAGCTACTCATTTCGCTCTGCTTCAGGCCAACTAAAACATCTTGGAGGATAGTTATACTTCTCTCTTTGGCAGTGTATTTAATAATAATATTTTGTTAGATTTCACCACCATTTCATAATTGAGTGTAATTTGAGTGTGGACATGAACCTATAGGATTTCCAAGTGTCCCCTCCTGTGGATATGCTAGAAGGCTGGGATGAGTAGCAGAGTAAAGTGCTGGCTAAATATTGTCTTGGGAGGCCCTCTGATGATTTAAGTCTAATGGTGACTTCATCCCGCTTATTTGTCTGGACATCTCCACTACCGACAGGATGTTGTTAAACCAGCAAACTGAAGACAAGTCAGTGTTTGTCTAATAAATGCCCGGGGAGCTCGGGGGGGGGGGGGGGGGGAGTCTTCTTTTCACTGCCGAGGATTTTTCTTTTGGTGTGAAACATGCAGCTCATGCCGTGTCTTCAGGTTTCTCACATTTGTCTGCTTTTTGGAGCCGTATTCGCTCTGGTGATTATATGTCCACATTAGATCATGGCAGCTGACTATCCAGTCCTTCATGGCATCACAGCAGATAACAACCTCAAATCCCTACACAGCAAGACTCATTACCCTGCGAATACCAACCCCACACAGAGCAGGCTGTAACACAGAGCTTCACTGTGCCGGGCCATAGTATTCTGGTGTTGAGCTGTTGTCATTCAATAACATTCCTGTGGTGGGCCTATATTTTTATCTCAAAAAATAAATACTGCATATTTGTCTCTGAAATGGAAAGCAATTTTTGTAGAGTTTTTGAATCTCTGAATCACTGTCGGTGACGCTCAGAGTAATTGGAAACGATTGGCCGGGCCAGCTGTCATTAGTCGACAAAAGTAGCTGAGCATTGACTGAGTGTCATTGACTTTGCCAAGAGATTGCATGCCCCGAGAGAAAAATAGTCTATTGCACTACTAGAACTTCACAGTTCTGACCCTTTGAATTCTTTTCAGTCAACAGCACATTAGTTGTACTTACTTATAATGTTTACTTTATAAGGATCTTGTACTGAGCTGTATGTCTGTTTATTTAGCTAGAGAGAGAAGGGCCAGGTTTTCAAACATACTTGAAAAGGTTATTTTAATTCTCCAAAAGGGGTTCTGGTAATAGTGGTAATATGAGGTCCAGACCCCCCAACCCCCACCACACACACACACACCACACACTGTGCAGATGGGTGTCCACAGCCAAGTGTTTATGTAAAGGCTGAAGTAAAATTAAGGTTCATGTGGTTGTCCATCATTTTACAGGTGAAAACAATTGTTAGCCTACATTACAAGCCTTAACAGTACATACACTCCCCCTCCAGTTAGTTTCCCAAAGGTCCTATGTCTCTCTCTCTGAAACATTTTGTAATCTGCTGCAGGGATTAGAGCGACATGCATGGATGCAAATGTAGCGGATGTTTGCTGCAGAGATGCTGAGTACTTAAGTGTTTTCTTTGGCTACGCTTATGGAAATTACTATGTGAATTGGGTCAAATGAAAGACCTCACCTCTGCATTGAATCTGGGAATTTAAACTGGAGTACACATACTCTCTGTTCAAAACAAGGAATGATGTGTGGATGTGTGTCAAGAGAAAGAGGCATGGTGTGTAAAACAGCATATTTGTTATATATTAAATATTGCTTATTCTATTAGCAAACCTAAAATGCACGCATAGCAGTTTTGTAATATAGTTTTGTCATATATTGTTATATATATAAAGTATTTAAGACTGCATAGGCTCTAATTTGTTCAACAGTATGCACAAAGCAATGTGTATAAAGCAATAGCAACACACACACACACACACACACACACACACACAAACTAATGCTAATTAAATTAACTGGGCAATTTAATGCCACAGCGCATAATGCTACAAGCTAGTGAATTAATTGGTGAAACACAATGGAAATACGGAAGTTAACAGTCGCAGACAGAGTGCTTAGCTTTCTGTTAGTTCTTTTTTCTGCACATAAGCACATCTAAAATTGCCTTCCTACAGAAGTGTGACGTTTAGATAAGGAAAAAATAATGACTGTCATTAAAGAAGAAAACAAAGACTTACTGATGCCACAGATTTGCTGTATCTCTTCACTGTCTAGCAACAGGACTCAGAATTACAGCACAGAAATGGGGCAGTGTATTTCCATCTTGTCCATTTTGTTTTAGGTCTTCATTTCTGGTTTAATTAGGCTCCTCTGTATCCCTCTCAGAACAGAGAAAGTCAGCACATACTGGCTCACATATTTCTTTTGTCATCATGGCACAAACATGACTATGATTAACCACAGGATGTTAAGCAATTAAGCCAGTCACTTACCCAAGAGAGTGCCACTGGTCGCTCTGACTTCCTGAGATAACAGCTGTCCCTTGGGACTACATTTATTATGTTTCAGTAGGGGAATGTACTTCAGGCAGTAATTGTTGAGCCTTTAATGCCATTCATATGTGCCGTTCACACAGGATAACGGCTACCAAGGTGTGCTGATACACAACTAATGAACAAGGTGGTGGCAATAACTCCAACATGAAGCAGAGCACTTGCCTCCGCAGAGCGAATTCATTTGCTCTATGAGGACCCCTCAAGGCCATTATCCCAGTTGGCGCATGGTTGCAACTCATGCATGTTGGAAATAGGTGTGTGTTTAAAACACAAAAAACATATGGTTCAGTTATAAAAGACACTAACCTTTTCAGTTGCTGTGTTTTTTTTCCTTACCAACAACAGTTGGTAATCATTAGTTTGATATCATAAGCTGATTCCATTGTAGCTTGCTAGTTCAACCTAGTGAAGTGAAACCCAGAAACGACAACCATCCTTTGTCATAGTATTAAAAACAACAAACAAAAGCAACACACTGCTATTTCACTGTCTCCCTCTCCCAGCCACACTTGTCCCGTACCTCCTCTCTGTTTGTCTAAATTGTGCAGTGGATTTCAAAGATGACGTTCCCCTGTGAAGTCTCTAATAACTTGGAGCCCTAGTCTGACAATTTCCCCATGTCTGTTGCCGCAGTAACACTTCAAGAAAACACTTGTCATCAGACTGTGAGACTGACACCTACTAGGTAGAAAGCACTTAAAAACTTCAGATGATTGTCACTGAGCGAGATTAGATTGCTTTTGTCTTCCATAGCGTCACCATATTAATCAAATAGGCTTGGACTACAGTTTCACCTGAAACATGCGTCTGAAGCACGACTGAGCCAGCTTTCAGACTTTACAAGTTCAACGGTCTTGTTCAATCAGATTTCTTGTGTTGTCGAAATTATAAACATAAAAAGAAAAGACAAACAATTTATATGTGGCTCAAAATTCAATTAATTACTGCCTACTCAATTTTTGCGGTGATGTTAGATTTAGATTTTACGGTGAGGTGTGGCTTATTTGCAGGCACCAAAAATTTATATGTGGTTCAAAATTCAATTAATTACTGCCTACTCAATTTTTGCAGTGATGTTAGATTTAGATTTTACGGTGAGGTGTGGCTTATTTACAGGCACCAAAGCTTCACGTTTCTTTGGCTGGATATTGGTCAGATATCTCTGATCACTGAAGATGTGCGCCCACAGTTGTTACATGTTGTTATGCGTTATGTGTCACACCATATTATGCCTTATGGGGCATTACATTTCATTATGAAACAGGATATCACAGAGCTAAAATGTTTAAATATTATCAATTAAACCCTTGTAGGGACTATAAGGGTTTAAATGATTACATCATAAATATACTCCTGAAGGAAAGTGTGCACATACTAATCCACACACTAATCCAGAGCAGTGGGTAGCCTCTTGTCGTGGCACCAAGGGACTGTTGAGGGGTTAAGTGCTTTGCTCAAGAGCACCTCAGCCATGGATGTGGACATGGGAGAGCGATATTCAACCACACTCTACACCCACATTTTTCCCTTCAGTCACAAGGCTGAGACCCTAACCAGCAGGCCATGGTGGCCCAGTGCAGTCTTGACAATATGTAAATATATATATAGACTTATGTGAGTCGTCATGAGGCTTTATGGATACTTTCATAATGCTTCATGAATGTTCATAATGCATGTGTCAGTCTTGAAATTGTTTCCAAGCTTTTTTCTGGTGTGTTCATTTTTGATATGTATTTCACAAAAAAAGAGTTACTATATTTTGCACCTAGAAAATACTGACAGCTGGTTTCATTAGGTGAGGAGCTGGCTTGTTAGGGACAAAAGCAATGTAATCACTCACTGACTCATCACCTCAAATATGACTGATAAAATGAGACGCCCCTGAATTTCAGTTTTCCTGGGGACACAGCAGCGGTCCTGAATGAGTGTGTTGAAATAGCTGGTTGTGGTGTGCCTGGACATAATGATTGATCATTACAGAGAGTAATTGCTGGAAATATGAGACTCTGTGCTTTTTATGAAACTGATCCTATTTCCTTGGAATAACAATCCATATTCTCTGTCAGAGTGCACATATCTGCATAAGTACTAAAGGTAATAAGTGGTTTATATTGCTCCTTTGCCAAATATACTATTGCTGCCATGCTTCCAGCAAACTGCCTTAAAATATTACTTCACACAATGGCAGACTATTCCTTGCCATGTTTCATCCTGAGACAACACTGTAGTTCCTGTATACGTCAGCAAAGACCTGAGTTCATCCAGTGAATTATTCAACAGTCTCTGCCTTAATTGCCCCAACAAATGGCAAGCTTGAGTTCAAGCCAAAGCCTTAATTAGGGAGGAGAACATCACATTTAAATTTGCTTTTGAAATTTAACCAAAGCAATTCTAACCATGTGATGCCATAGACCAAGTGCATTTGAGATCCTTCAGAAGCTACAGGATTGTATACAGCATTAAAATGCTGCAGAGCTTAAAATTTGCAATTCTAATTAAAAATATATATGCACGCCTACATAAAAAGTGGTCCAACAACATTTTATGAGATCAAACATAATATTGTTGACCGGATTATATCAAAACTGTTCCTTTTCTGTCCTATTCCCAGAAAAAAAGACTCCTTCACTTTCTCCTTCACAAGCTACAGTAAGCTCAGATATGGGAATCATTCCTACATTCTGTGTTTTGTGATGATACAGATGAATTGGGCACTGTAATGTAAAGTCTTTTTGGGCCTGCAAAAAGATTTAAAGGAGAACTCCATTGTGAAACAATCCATAGCCCGGTTGTTTGAGGTCACTGAGTGCTGTTGGTGGGAAAAATACTGAGAAACATAGACCAAATCGTGAGCCCACAGCTAGCACTACCTGAATGGGGCACAGTAACTAACTTTCAGTTTCATTGTCTTATGCCCCATTCAGTTAGCTATTCGGTCTATGTATGTTGTATCAAATTTTCCAATTCTGTTTTCCTAAAGTCAGCACATGGTGACCTCAAACAACAGGCCAATGGATTGAATCACACTGCTCCTCCAGTCATCCAAACCACCCAACCAGAAGGACATACTGAGCTCTTCAAGAAATAAAAAGGTCTTGACCACAGCAACATAGACAGTCATTTGGCTGATTTATTTAAAAGATATCAATTTCTGCCATCAAGTGATTGATTCGTCTGCTCTTTCTTTTGTGCAAGAATCAATTGGGTGTGACAGAAGACAGAGTGAACACTTCTGGGCATGACAGAAGTGTGGGCATATATTTGATAAAGCCTTAGATGTCAGAGAGCGGAGAACAAATCCATCATGTGTGCTACACTATGAGAAATGAAACACTATGAGGACTTTCAAAAGTACTTAAGTAAGGGTTTTATGAAAGACTTTGTGCTCACTCGTAAATGTTTTTTGTGGTTATTGTAGGAGTTGTTGTTGTTGAATTTAGCTGTATGTAAAATCTCTCTGCACACATCTCTGTCAGCATGCTGTCAACAATTTTAAACCGACGAACTGTGCATCCAATCCAATTAGGGGTAGAACTAGTGACTGGACAGTGTGGCCTGTGTAACGACATTAGCTGATAGTCATCATATTCATGTCATTGTATAGTCTTCATATCCTCCTGCTGAACATGTCAACCAACCATTTATCTGAAGAATCCCTTACTGCAACCCATTTATTACACTGATGAAATATGGAGAACCATTGCAGGCAGTGTGAGCACTTTTTTTTTTCTTTTTATCTTAAAATGTCCTTTTGTCTAAGCCTGGTGTACCAAAGGCTTTTATGTCATTTCACTTTGTGCAAACTATCTGGGATCACTCAACTGGTGTACGTTTACTTCCTGGTGGGCAGCTATTTTCTATCAACTTTAAAACTATTTGGCAAAGGACACCCTAAGCCTTTCGTAACGCAGTGCTGTAGCAACGTGTGATATTGAGTGGAAGCACTAGGTGGCGCTAGCCTAGCTACTTTTGTCTTGCACCTGGCCTCAAAGTAAGTGGGATGAGCATATAGTGGCCCTCAATCTTCAAAGAGACATACAACATAAAATGGGCAGAACATGTATTTAGGCTTGGCATTTATTAATCAGGGCTGCATTTCCCAATACTATAGTTGCTAACCAGTTAGCGACTTAGTTAGTTAGCAATGGCCAATTGCTTTGCAACCAACAAAGTAGCTAACTTAGTTAGCAACTATGGTTTAGGGAAATGTACCCTAGAACGTGAGTGACTTTACTTGAGTTTCATGTCAACCCTCATATCGGGTACAGAGGTTTTCAAGTCATGGGCTTGCAGCACAATGCAGTACTTCTGACAGAGAATTGGAAAGTAGATGGAATGGAGTCTAATTTTTCCAAGCGCAAGCGCATTTGCCACCCTTCCTGAATGCAGCCTACTCTGTCATGTTGACATGTTGATTATGGTACCTATCATGTGGTTTCTTTTTGAAAAGTGCAACAGTGCATGCATGGCTTTTCGCCCAGGAAAAAATGGTGTCATGTAATTTTGTCAGGAATGAAAGTGGTTTGCTGCCATAGCATATCACATGTTCTGTCTGGTGCGTTCAGTCTACATTTTAAATTCCCAATACTTTCCCACTTTCCTTTGATGCTGATTTTCAAAACTCAGTGCTGTTGCCGCAGTGTCACCATGTTTCTGTCACGGTTGTTTTTGGAATTCTCTCTAAACTGAGTATATTACTTGGGTGTGATGTTTACATTCCACATCATTAGCCTCTGCATTTACCAATGGCCTTTTATTCTCACGCTGAGATTGGAGTGATATGAACTTTCCATGAATCAAGCCTGTGGTGATTCCTGTGCTCATGTTTCTATGTCTCTGTGATAAATGAGAGTCACTTATTCTTCTTGCTGAATATCGGCAAGACTCCTGTCAGAAATGAGAAGATGTAAGAATCAGCGTAATATACCCTGTGTGCCCGTGTCTCATAGTGTGGCATCATTGTCACTTTTGACATGGCAGGTCCTGAGACCATGACGTCTCATGAGAGAATGAGGTACATAATGGGAACTGATTGCTCACCATTTGGAGTAAATGGCCACCATTAGAGACAACAATCTGGCTTCGCCCCAGGCTAGGATGAGATATGATGACTCCTATACTATAATTTATCTAATTGTCTCACTCTTGTTTGATGCAAAGAAGTGTGTGTGTGTGTGTGTGTGTGTGTGTGTGTGTGTGTGTGTGTGTGTGTGTGTGTGTGTGTATGTGTGTGTGTGTGTATTTGGAGCCTGAGAAGGGGGCATACTGTATATAATATTCTGAGATAGGATTGTTTAAACCCCATGGCTCCCTTGATGTTTTACAGCAAACTCCCTCTATTACCTACAGATGTTGTTTCCGTCATCATAAACTACACTGACATTCCTTGGTTCTCACTAAATGTTTCTCAGTAATTTCATGGTTATTCCAACTCCTTTGTGAATTTCATCACTGTTATCATATTAACTCACTGAGTATTTTTGTTCTTTCCACAGACAAGTGCATCTGCCCAGGAAACTAAGCATTGGACCACATATCCACAGTTCAATTAATCGTTTGCTGTCAGTTTACTGTGGTCCTCTAAAGCCAGTTCATGAGCACAATAAGGACACTCTGTCCCAATGAATGCAGCTGTGAGGAAAGGTTTATCATATTAATAACTTGAATAGATAAGCCAATAGGCCAGATCATAACAACTTCTCTCCCTATCCACCTTTTTAACCTGTTTTTGCCCTTCTAGTTTGTGTTGGAACTTCCTACATGTACATTTCACTGGAGAAGCCAAACCAAGGCATTTCTCTGAAGATGGGTGTTGTGTGGTAGGTCTCCCCACACACACACAAACAAACAGCTTTTTCAGAGTTTTCATTCTCCGACCCCTGGACTGTACATATGATACTCATGATAACCACACTTGAATTTCCCTGTGACATTAATGAGTGCTAATGATAACCGGAACACCTAGCAAAAGGCTAATGATAATTCAAACACCAAGTAAACACACATGGTATCCCCCTGGTAACCACAGAGAATAGGGTGAACAGCGCCTCTGTGCTAATTTTCAAATAGTGTCTGTGGGATTGTGTGTGGGACTCATCCCTCGCTGGGATTCCTCTGTAGCTAATGGAGTACAGCTGCTGTTGTGGTTTTGGAGACGACGAATGGATTACTGAAGAGTGCAGTAAACTGTTGCTGGCACTCCCTCTCGGGCCATTCATCATAATTTCTTCTACAGGGAAATGGGTAATTCTTCAGAGGCTCTTGGATGTGATTTGATTTTTATTTATTGTTCTACAAAACCTCTTTAATGTATCAGATGGTAATTGTGGTCAGTTGCTTCCAGATTGCTGCGCTACTAACTGCGCATAATATATCCTGTATTTGGAACATTTATCTTTTTATCATTTAGATATTTTCAAAAAAAAAAACAACAACAACTTTTAGCTCATGTGGATATGATACCACTCAGTCTAGATAATCATTAAATTGCATTGTGCTACACATCAGTTAAGTCAGTCCAGCAACAAAGCCACACAGGCCTACGTTTGTTTACTGTCAGCCTTTTTATAAACAGTTATCTGTTGTAAACATAGCAATATCAGCCCACATTTGAAAAGAAAATGTTTGACAGAATTCTGTTCCAGAGCAAAAGATTGTGATAACAAATTGTGCAACACATGTTGTTTTACTTTCCTAGAGAGCTGTTTTATATCATGTCATTTGTCCAAAGGTGTCGTTTTTCATTGGACTTTCCAGACAGGGGATCTCAAAGTCTGGTTACAGTCTTAGCTCTCTGAATTCTCCACTTCATTTCCCAGTGTTTACAAACCCAAGAAAAACACAGTGGGGGAAAACGATTTTACATGTGCTGAGGATCTCATTGTCAAATCAGTGCTGTACATGAACTTGTGCACTGTCAGCTAATTGTTCTGTTAACTGAATGCCACATAAGAAAATGAAAAGCACATGAATGCCAATATCCTCTCAGCAAGTTGCACTGTAAGTAAGGTTTTTAATTGTGTTAAAGTAGTGCATGCTCAGTTTATTGTGAGATGTTGAATGCAGATTTTTTAGTCTAGATGAAACACGTCGAGTCAAACTTGCCTAGTCTGCTGTCATTATCATTGCTGCGTGTTGCCAGAGCCTGAAATGACTTTGATGTTACCATTACATTTAAACCTCCTGGCCTATGGCACTTTTGATCTATTGCACACACAAACATACATCCCAAATAGGGGAGAGCCAGCATGAATAAAACACATTGTCATTAGCGATCATTAAAAAGTAAAACTGCCTTAATATGCAAGAGATACACTCGATCATTTGAGCATTTTGACCAAAACAAATGACGAAAAAAGTATTCAATAATGATTCAGAGCTGCTGAATGCAAAACGCTTTTGTAATGTTTTTCCTTGTCATATATACTCCAGCAATTGTGAATTCCTAAGGCAGAACATTTTGAAAATGCTGTCGGCATAAGATTAGTTCAAGACTCCTCATTCATGTACAAGGATGAATGGATTTACATTTTGAAAACACTTATCTCTGAATAGTACTGCTCCTACCAAGTGACTCATTCACATGGCCCTCACATGGAAAACAATGATAAAAAATGAGTTGTATAATGGGCTCTGTGCATGGCAGACCTAAAGTCCCAGAAGGCCTTTTGTACAGAAAGGTTGAAACTACAAAATTAACCCTAAACTTGCGAGGAACATGGAAAGCTTATTAGTTAGGCTTACTCTGGATAGTGAACTAGTATAACTACAGTATACAACTAATACTTCTACCTGATATCAATCTATCCTACTGCACTTCACAAAAACAAACACCGGAAATGAGTAACCATCCTGAACAGTCCTTCTTGGAATTTACGTCTGCCATACACAGAGTCCATTATCCAATCCTAACAACAAGGGACACCATTTCAGTTCACATATCTAGACAGATATCATGTTCATTTTACTACTCCAGATTAATGGTATAATCTAAATGCTATTGTGACGGTGTAGTGGAACACACACAGGCAAACACGGATCCAAGTGCAGAGCAAGCTTACAAAGAATGTAACAAAAGTCAGATACACAGAATACACAGGTCAGTCTAGCGAGGAAAACACTGAAGACTTCACAAGTGCAAGGCGACAGACAGTCCTTATTTAGTGACAGGTGCACAAGGTGAAGTAGATGAGGACATCCAGATGTTAGTGATCAAGGTGATAATGAGGTAATTAGCCAGTGATCAGTACTGCGGTGACGCTGGACAAACTGGTAACGAGGGAGGCATGACAGCTATGATGCTTGGTTTGGTACAGTCACATATCACTAGGTATTTGTATCCAGGATCCATCAGTGTGAGGCCCGGTGTGAAGAGTCCAGACAGATATGACATGAGAAACTTGGGATCCATTCCCCTGGACCTCCGTCATGTATGGAAGATTGATGGAGGACTTTGGATTATTGCACCTGCTCCTTCTTAGCGTCCCCTGACACAGGCTCCGACAAAGTGCGGAGCACTTCGCTTCCGACATTCTAATTATTCAGATTTCGTTGTTTTGAATACAACCCCACACATCAGTGTCAAACTGTGCAGCCACCGCCGCCTTGCCGATTATGAGGTAGGTCTATTTTTGTCGGGCCCATTCAATAAAGTTTATTGATGATTCCGTAGGCAATTTTGAAGTTTGATGCACGTCATGCGCTGCAGGTGTGCGGGGGACAAATGAAAACGCGCCCCGCAATGATGTTAGAGCCAGTGTGCAGAGGCCTTTAGGTCCCCAGACTACATTTCAAGTGGGTCATACAGTCAGGTGAAATGGTGCAGGCCTTCATCTTACACAGCTCAGAATGAGCACTGACACAAGCAGCCCACTCGGGTGTCACCTTGCAGCATAGTGTTGGCTTTGGAAGGTGACCTTGTCTAAGTCATTAGTCCTCAAAGACGGGCCTTGGGACCCCCAGGGGTCTGCAGCGTGTTGCCTGGGGATCCAGTGAAAGTTTTACTACAAAATATCAACTGGTTTTATGTGGAATAAAATCCAAATCACACTGTGTGGACCACTAAACACTCTGTTGATACATTATGGCAGTCTGTCAAAACACTTTTCTCTGAAATTAATCATAACTGTAAACTAAATTAATGTGTTGTGAAGTAAACATTTAGGCTACATTTGACAAAAAAATAACTTTAACTGCTCTTACATTGCCAAATGCAGTAATATGACTATTTAAAACTATTGTGTTATTAGCAATATATCTGCCGTCTTAAGTTCCCATCTGGTCATTGTCCCAAATTGTCACTGATTAGAATCACAATAGAGTCAGCAAGATGTGAGTGTGTTCTGGCTTTTAGTCTAATCATCATGGTGGGACAAAAGTGAGTTCAGGCTCCATGTGCATACTGTGTAACTTAACAAAGTTGGCATAAGACTTGTTGCGCTGCTAACTGATGTAGTGAATCACAGAGAACGGAAGACGGTTTTCACAGGTAACAGCCAGCCAGAGAAGCCTGTTGTCATGGCAACCGGTCTGAGAGGGCTGAGCGATTGAGGCTGATACCTCACAAAAAAGCAGGTGAATTTACATTCCATTTGTAGAGTTGATGGGAGGGCATTGTCAAGGGGTGTTGAGCATTGATTTGGCCACTAACCTCACCTGCCATTTTTCAGGTTACAGCAGAGGAGAAATAAGCACAGAGTATCTGAGAGGGTTTCATTATATGGTATTCATGGGCTCTGAATGCAGACCTACTCAATGCAGCTATAACAAACATGCAATCAACAGGCTGGCACCTTTGTGAGGTAAAAGTGGCCCATTGTGTGGATTTGAAAAGTCATCTGAGCAATTATTCTAAGCCTACAGACAGTGCTGTGTTAAAGCCTTCTTTTCCGTCTATAATCTCACCACACGTCTTTCTTTGGATCTATCTGTCATGTTCTGTGTTTTGCAGTAAGATGTATGTCTGTTAAATTCCAGTTGTGTTCTCCCTCAAAGACACTTAAAGTGAACTTAGCAAAGGCAGTTTGGCTGATAGCTGTAACAGGAAACATATGTGTCTGTTACGTGACAGAGGATTTGTCTTACTTAGTTCCTTTTAAGAGAGAGAATATAGTGCAAAAACAACACCTGCCCAAAAAGAATTGAGAAGTGAAAATTCTTCAGCTAATATTCATTATCTACAGCATATTAAATGTTGACATGACCTGGCTGATTTGAAATACCACCAGTCTCAAAGCTGCACAGCCTACTGGGAGACAGTGTTTAAACATGTTAAGGTTGGAATGTGTTGAGTTTTACTCAATTCTTTGTCAGACGCTGTCAAGATGCATATACAGACTATAAAAGGCCAAAAAATGTGATCAGTCAAAGTCAAAGTAGATAAAAAGTGACATACTCACAACTGTTAGAGAAGAATGCAAGAGAGTGTAAATACATTATGATAGGTTCTGAGTTTGTCATTCTAAAGGGGCAGCATATAGTGATAAAATTCTCTTTTCTCCCTGTGCGTGTCCTCTGCTCCTCTCACATCTGTGCCAGGTCCTTGAAGAGGCACACGCGGAGATGTGAAAGCAAGGGAGTATCTGACGAGTCTGATGAGTCATAGATGACTCCTGAGATACCTGTGCAGTGTCTATGCTGTCCTCATCATCCCCACAAAAAGGGATTGAATTATGGAGTCATCTATGTGGGCTAGAAATTAGTATGAGCTACCATGCATTACACAATCCCTGTGTCTTTAACCTCCCGAGATTATTCTGGCTCCATAAGTCATGTGAACAGTTATAGTTGTTTGTTTGGGTTGGCCAGTGCCCAGTGCCATTTGCACCGTCACAGTCTTGTCATTATTGTGCCAAGCCTGCCCAACGACTCACTACAAAGATAGAGCATTGTGATTGGTCTTACCAAGCCTGTGTAAGACCAATGGTAAACCTACTAAGGCTCCAATGGTGCATGGCTAGACGTACCCGCTGGGCAAAACTATTAGACTACCTCAAGGGTGCATCTAGATCCATAGGCTAGGACATCAGCTGAATGATTATGTTTTACATGTGTGAAACAGTGACTGCTTAGAAGTCATCTGTGTGAAACTGCTTTGCTCCTACAGTATGTATGGTGGATTTTTGAAATAAAAGGTAACAGCATTCCAACACATATTTTCTCTTTGTCATCAAAGCTATTGTGAAGACACTGAAGTGTGCCCCTTGTCCACTGACAGCACAAGCTAAATTCATTTCCCTGTGTGGAAAAGCGAGGCTTAGTGGAGCTCTTCAAGTGTGGCCAGCTAATGTTGCAGGCAGAATGGGTTTGTGTAATTCCAGCCTCAGCAGGACAAGTGCATCTTCAGGAGCTAGACTCGGAGGGAGAAAAACCACAAGGTAGTGAAGAATGAGGTGGATGATGGGAAAGAGGAGGATAATGCTGAAGAGGAAGGTGGTAGATGGGAAGGAGGAGGATAATACACAGATCAAGGACATGCTAGACAGCATGACACCAGCTGCTGTCAGAGGAGATCACTGCTCCTCTTGAGCAGGCTCAGAGATTCATATATATTGCTGCTGTCGGAGCTGAGGCAGGTTTATGGGCACTGCTTCCATGGACTTTGTCAGGGGGTGCACGAGCAGCACTGCGGCATGGCTGCCTGCCTGGGTGATGGCAGATGAGAAGTCCTGCCCCACTCAAGATTGACCTGTCTGAACTCCTATCTCCAACCGTGATGGATTACCAGGGGGTCTGAGCATTGTCATATTCCAATCCTGCCTCTGGTGACAGGCAGATGGCATCTGTCTCTGAGGGCCTCATTCTAGTGTTTCCCCCTCAGTACCTGATTAAAAATCTGATTTACATCCCTTACTGTTGGTAAGAAAAGGTGTGGGAAGTGATAGAAATCTCTTAAAATAGTTGATTTAGAACCAAAGCAAGCATTATTCTTTTGTTTCTTTGTTTTTACCGAACTGATATGCAGAATTACACACAAACAGAAATTAAACAGGATTGATATACAAAAACCATGTAAAGAGAACTTTGTTACAGATTTCACATTGTTCAGAATGAGAATCTGAACTTTATTTGCATTTGTCATTTTAAGGGGCCATTCAGATTGGTATGCTTTTTCTCTAGCCTGGCTAGCTGTTAGCTAGCTATTTAGTTAAAACTAACATTACCATAGCAACATATAGGCCTATGTAATCACTTTCCACCTGACATGTTTTTAATGCTCACTACTTTAGAGTACTTGCAATTTTGGAGGTGAAAAAAGTTTGGTGCAAACGTCTCTTAAAGTTTACAGATAATCAAATTCGATGTTCCCTGAATCACCCTCAAATCTGCAGGTTGTGCTTGTCTGCCTATCTTCTTCCATTCTAATGTTTCTAAAGAAAAATGTGGTAATGGAGGGATTTGTAACAGGACTGTGAGACGAACATGGAAATGTTGGAGTGAGTCACCCTTTGATAAACGCGTGGCTGACTGCAAGCCTCATACCTTTCATAAGCAGATCTATGAGACATTCCGTTCATCAGAGGTAATATTTCAATCCCATTTCATGCAATACGGATGGTGATGCCTTCTGTCCAAACAAAGAAATATGCTTGCCTTGAAATGAACAAGAAAAAAAGCATTAATTTTATCAGATGTAAAGGTAGTACTCTATATCTGAAAATGTAAAACTTTGGGGGAAAGACTGAAGCCGGTGTTAAACACATATCTTCCCAGCCAGTTCTTCTTGCTAGCTTTCAAGCCTCTGTGTGTGTGTGCGTGAGTGTGGGGGGGTCAATGAAACACTTCACAACCAGCCCAAGCCACCAGCCACCAGCAGTCTCAAAGGCCCCTTTGCTTTCCCCACACAGCTTCCCAGCCTCTCTTTAGCTCTGGGTCCTTCAGTGCTGGGAACTACAGTGTATAAAAGGCAAAGGTTATAAATGCACAATTGTCAGGTTAATTTAGTGTCATGACACGTCGTGTCATTTTAAAGTAAGAGCCCTAATAACAAAATGACTTAATGAATAAAATTTTGAAAGTGACATAGCGGGCGTGATTGCTCATTGGTTTCTGGTGGAAGTGTGTGTGTGTGTGTGTGTGTGTGTGTGTGTGTGTGTGTGTGTGCATGTGTTGGGGGGGTGGGGGGGGGGGGGTGGCAGCAACCAAGTTCTGATGAGTGTTTTATGGGCAGCTGAGATGCTGTTGATTTCAGTTGGGAGAATGTTCTAGCACCAGAAAGGTAAGGACATATGAGGGCATTGCAGCCCAGACATTTTGTTATTTGGAAAATATACATACCATAATTCAAACTAGAACAATTATGACTTGAGGTTTATGTTCAGCCAGCTTGCATCTTTTCAGAGTACGCATTTCATGGGTTTGTTTATGACTCCTGATTGTGTCTCATTTGCAACAATCTTTTAACCATTCCGCAAGAGGCCAAGGCTGAGAGTGTTTGTCATCTGTCACTCACAACCCTTTCTCTGAATCATGTGTGGTCTAAAACTGCATGAACAAGAACTCTTTTCAGGCTCTTTTGTGTTTTTTTCTCTAACTAAGGGCTTTCAGAATATTTAATTGGCACACCAGCCAATTACATATCCTGTCCTTGTGTAAAACCTTGACACCGTACAATAAATGTTACTCCAAAAAAAAAAAAATATTTTGTGCATTTTGAACATTTTCTCTGTTGAATGAGAAAGAAAGACATTGTATACTTTTAGAAAGTGCTCAGAACAAGAAAAGAGTAGTGTAGGAGGAGTCCACCCAACCTCTCCAAGTAGAGAGGGACACCTGGTACACCTCTGAGCTGTGACAATGCTTTCCATCATTTTTTCTTTCTTATCATTCTGGACACACTGCATTTGTTTGGCCTGGTTTATACAGTATATGTTTGGCCACCTGTGAATATCTCTTTCATAATCTGTCTGTCTGTCAGTCAGTCAGTCTGTCTGTCTGTCTGTCTGTCTGTCTGTTGCTCACCATCCTTTCTCTCTTTTATTGTTTGTCTCCCCTACACACATCCATGACAAACAAGGTAGTATAAGGTACGGTGGGTTCAGCAATAGTGACTATTCCCCTTTCACCTGATCACATGTCTGGATTTATGTGTATTTCTTTGCTCCAGACACAATGCTGTGACCTACCAGGGGTAACAGTCAGCTCATAAATTCTTTTGATGGAAACTTCAGAGAAGCCGTACTGATTGCATAGTCAGTCCTTTTGTCAGGTGGCTAAATTCTCCCTCTTGCCATGTGCCTTCCAGAAGGGCATGGAGACATGAACAGCTTTGATCAATGGTCACAAGCTATGGATACCAGAGAGTTAGAACTTTTTTCTGAGATCCCCTTTTAATTTCCCAGAATGGAGGATCACAACAGAACAGAGCCAGGAGCACCCAGCAGTGTCCAGTTTCTCCAGATCTGAAGCACTTTCGACTGATTTATGCGCTCATCATCAAAGATTCAATTGTCAAGCAGAGTCAATCAGCCAGCTCTCATTCCCACCTCCTGGCAGCTCTGTGCAGCCCGCTTCAGTGCTTTTATTGCCTTCGAGTGAACATAAACCTAACACTGATTTACAACACTCAGTATGCGCCACTCCACAATCATGTGCAATCACCTTCTGTCTTAGGATGCATGCGTTTTTGTCACACACACACATATATACACACACAAACACAATCCGCGCCCTTCTCTCTGAAACTGATCCTTTCAGGTTTAGATAGATTATGCAGTTGGTTGTGGATCTGAATGAACAGCATCGAGGCAGCTTATCTCGCACCAATCAGAGCTGTCTGAAGGGGACTATAAAAGCGTTCAGCATCTGTGCCATCATTGACATCATTATACTGCATTCTGGGTGAGCTTAATTACTGGACCAATCACTAGTGCTTTGCTGAAGGCTTGATTATGTATCAGCACCATACAGACCCAGGGGTGTTTTAAGGATGCGGTTTAATGACTTGGATAAGTCAACTCACTGCAAGTTCTAAACCTCATAAGGAAAAGGCCAATCGCACAGTCAATAGAAAGCCACTCTTGTGGCTTGAAACCTTAGTTTATTTATTCTTTATTGATTTTATCTTTATTGATTTTTATGTATTCTTATAGATGGACCTTTATTTACAGCTCTTCCTGAAAACAAAAAAGTTAGTGCTTTACAAAGGCAAAATAAAACAGACAAAGAAAACAAATTTCATCAGGCTTCAAAAGAAAAAAAAAAAAGTTAAGTGTAAGCCACGCAAGTATTAAATAGAAGCTGAAAGAGTTATGCAGATAGAAATCAATGTGTGTGAAAAACAGCGCCTGTTTTTCAAAGGAATAAGTAAAAAAGCAGATCAGAAGAAATTGAAACTAATATAATAAGGGGAGGCTGTCTGATAAAAGTGTTTTTTAAAAGATGACACCGATTCGGCTAACCCGATTTCTACAGACAACTCATCCCAGGGTCATGAATTCTGGCTGTATTAACAACATGACACTAACACTAATAATATGCTAATATGAAATTAAGGACAAACATTTAGTCAGGGTAACACACAACCTTTGAACTAAATCTGCATGTTCATGTCACTAAAGAACTCCACAGTGAATTAACGGCGTCTCTGACTGTGTGCTGCTCTTGTGTAATTCTCACATCTGTTCTGAGGGCAGTTTCTGATGCAGGTTGACTCCGTCATAATTTTCAGTGCTCGGGCCCAGATGGCGCTGCTTGAGAGCCACTCTGTGCTCCCTCTGAGATGTCATTAATAATGTGGAGCATGTGGCAAGCTTATAGATTATTAGAGTGTAACTCTGGTAGACTGTGGGTGGTATTTGCATTCCACAGCTAAACACAGCTTGAATGACTAGGCATTACTGTGTAGATTTACCCCTCTCTAAGAGGACTGTAGATGTTATTTCGTAGGACAGATGTGTGCTTAATCTACTTGAGGCGTATACTTTAAAATGTAAAAATGTTAGGGACGGCCTTTGACAGCTGCCATATTACCATCCACTGTGAGCTTTGTAAAATGAATTCACAGTTTCGAATCACATCAGCATAGAGGTATGTAAGGCTCCTTGCTGGCCCTTCACTATAGCAGATCAGATGGGGTAAAAGTCCTGCAGTGAACTTGATGTGAACAAAGGGAATGTGATATTCTCAGATCAAGAATTAGCACTGCATATTTAACAGTCCAGTGTTTAATGTGACAGGAGGCGATAAGGGCCTGAGGTCTAGCCGCGGGCTGGTCTGGCAGAGCAACTAACGAAGGGGTCACTTAAACAGTACTGCACCAATCATGTCTGTCTCACATACACGGACAAAGTGGAGGATATAAGGTCAGAGCAGCAAAGCAGAAATGAGCAGTCATGCCTTTACATTACACATTTCAACATGTTTTTCAGGTTTGCATCTATAGCACGGGTGTTGTGTACAGTATGTTCACTGATTGCACGTGGCCTGGAACACCATATATCTTCCCTCCTACAAGCCAGTTATGATTTTTTACAGTCCAATGTGCTCTTTCTCTTCAGCATTTCATTTAGTGCACCTTGAGTGAACAAAATTATGTACTGGGGAGCATAAATAAACGAATGGCCATTTGTCATAAAAAGATTGTTTCCCTAAAGGAAATCAGTACTGAAATGGGAGCTAAAAATAGACTGCAGCTGGATATATTTTCTCAGAGGCTGACGGCTCATCTGTTTGCTTAGTTGATTTTTTGGGGTCGACCATGCAATTTTTACACAACATCATTTTTGTACAAGTCAGAGCTTTCTTCTTCTTCTCCATTGTAGCTGTGATTGTATGTGTTTGTGGTCTTTGTGTGTTTCCACAGAATTTCTTGTACAGGATGGGATGGGAATGTGTTTTTCACTTTGCGGACTGAGTTCTCAATTAGCCCTTCTCTGCCCTCACAGTATGGCAGTGCAGACCATGTGCTGATTCCAGATAAAAGGAAATAAAGACTCAATCAATCCCCATAACTGGGAACATGTTGACGGTGGGCACAGTCTTTTCTGTGGCCATTGTAGACGTTATTTCAGATTTCCCGTCAGCTCATCAATACAAACGACAGCTGCCAGAACAGGCAGAGAAACACTTCTTTGAGTCCAAATGAACGAGGTCTTTTCATTGTCAGTGTAGTTGCGAGGTTCTGTTGGCTCTTCATCAGTTCTCAAGGTTCATTGTCTCCTGCTTTATATGTCAATGTGGGTCAGTACTAGAGCAGACCTTCAGTTTAGATTGGAAAACAGTTTATTGTCACCACAAAAAAAAAACAGCCATAGAACTCTGAAATATTTTTCAACACAGTTCAGTCAGTAGACAATGGATCCTTTGCCTACTGTTTTTCATTTTTTGGCATTGAATTGTATTGAAGTTGAAGCATTATTCATTACATTATTCGTACACAGAGCAGAAAATGTTCTATTAGTAAAAACTCTTCTTTACAGGGAAGCTTCCATCATGGGAAGATTTCAGCTACACTTTTCTTATTGTTTACCAGATATTGAGGTTTCTGCTGGTTTTGTCAGATGAGGTATCCAACAGCTCTGATTCAAATTCATGACTCAAATTTCAATACTGAAATGGCACTGAGAAATGACTCACTTAGCACTAATGACTTGGCATAATGACCCCACCACCCCTTTCTCCTCACCCCTCACCCCTCATCCTTCATCCCTCATCCCTCTCCGTCATGTTATATACTTTGGCTCTGGCTGTTCCTTTTCCATTTTCTTTTTCTTTTCTTTCCTTCATCCTTCTTTCTGTTTCTGAAGAAATTTGTTTCTGGACAAATTTGTCATTTGAGATTTCTCATCATGTCAGAATGTCGGGATGTCAACCAAATGGTCAACATACAGTAAGTGAGCATTTTGCTCTCACCCATATGTTTTTCTTCTCTGGAACAAGAGATTTCGTTTTCGTCTTATCAATCCCTGCCACCATCTGACTTGACCTGCTGGCATGTGAGGTTGTGTATGTGTGGTGTGTATGGCGTGCAGGCTTATACCGTCTTGAAATGCTGCCTACATTATTCCAGTCACACTCACACAAACTTGTTGACACCAGAAGGGCCTCTTAGCAAAGAACCCTACCCAGCTGAGGATGTTTCTCATTGGAGGGGGCAAGGGGTTGCTTGGAGACCTACTTTGTAGTGTCAAAGCAAATTAAGGCGTTGCACATCAAGAGTAGCGAGCCAGCCTCAGCTTTCCCTCTCAGACCCTGGGGCACAATGAGTTTATCTGGGTTGGAATCAGACAACGCCCCTCTTTGGCAACTGTTACATCTTTGAGAAAATTGCCAAAAATAAGCCAGTCATTGCAACTTGTTTTTAACTACAAAGCAATGGCAATTATCTCCCAAGGCCTGGGAATGTACGAAACTGAGTGAAGAAACAACGCTCTTTTAACTCTATTTGACATTTTGAAGAAAAAGCTTTATCTATTTATGAAAGTATGTATTTATGTCTCAGTGTATGAATGTATTTGTTTATTTATTTGGATGTTTGTTGGTCTTCTGCCTTTTGTAATCAGATCGTCATTTTAGCTTCATGGCATATACAGCACATGACATACAGCAACCGCACTTGGAATTCAAAGTCAATCATCAAAAAGCTAAAAAATACCTACTTGTCGGCGATAATAAATTCAAGTCCAGAGAATGAGAAGTCAGAGCACTGCTGAAAGGCACACATAATTCCAGCCCTGGTAAGCCTGTGTGGACAGACGCCGATATGCAGCAGTTCTTCAGCACTTTAGGTCTGTGCGGCGTTTGAAGACTTATAGAATGGCATTGCATTCACAGTGTGGCAGCAGATTAATGAAGAAGTGCTTGAGGATTTGCTTCCAGCTGATTTTGGTTCACACTTCTCACAGCTTCTCCTAGATTTCTGATCCAGTGTCTTGGAGAGGACTATGTGTAAGAATGTATAATTCATACTATATAAAATATGCTGTGATTATAGAGCTTTATGTAGTGTCTGAACCCAATGTGGATTCTCCCTTTGAAACAATAAAGTACTTTGCCTATACTTTAATGCAGTTTGAAAAGGATAGTGGATTTCACACTATCACGCTACTGATGTACATGACTAATTTAGGAGATCACCAAAACAGCATCTTTTTAAAGATGCAGCACTCAATATAGCAGAGTGGATAGAGGAAAGTATTTTCAGGATGTATTCTATGCACATTTTGTCACTCATAGTCCAAAAGCAATATGAGATCTCTATGTTCACCATGAGCCCACCATCAGCAGGACCATTCTAGACTGTCTTTCCCACGTTGACATTGATTCTCAGAGCAAAGGCACACCCAACCACATCTTTAATAGTGGACCACACAAATGCTGTGTCTCAGTGCTTTTGATAGAATCTTTCCAATGGTGCAAGAAACCACATAATGTGCTGTGGGCGTGGCCATCTCCTTGACAAGGCCCTCTGCTGTTCCTTCAGCTGCCACCCAGGAGCCTGCAGTTTTGCCTACACAGAAGCAGGTATGAATTTCACCTCCTCAGAAGAGGGAGCCTTCTGTCAGTCAAAAGCATGGCATAGTCTATTACAATTCGGCAAGTACAAAGGTGCACTTGCTTAATTCAGTTAACTTTCAGAAGAAAAGAGAAACCTGCTGAACTTAAACCTTTTTTGCCAGGTTTTTGCCACGCTCATTTTAGCCTCATTTTGCAGACTCATTTTATCATGATTATTGCATTCTTTAATTACTGTACTTTAAGTTAAAAAAATCCTTGGTTTAAGTGAAATGAAATATGTAACAAAATAACTTTATATTTTAAACAACCAGCACTCAAGTAAGAATAGCTGACAAAGCTAACAATGGGATTATCCTCTCCTGGTACTACGCCCAAGACAAAGAGCTGAGGATAAGGTTTAACTGTGCGTCTCTGTAATTTGATATGCGATATAATTCTAACAGTATTTGAGTTCAAAGCGCAATTTGTCTTGCACATGGAGACTTTCTTACTACAAAATACTTTCAACCTGAATATATCTGGAAAGTAGCTGAGGGAATTGATGGGGGAAGTATTGTAAGTGACACTGAGCCATTATAAGAAGCCCAAAATTGATTTAGGACCTTACAAATTTAGTTAATACTGAATGCTATTTGTTTAGTGCACAGCAAGCGCTGTAGAGCCATCGTAATTAAATGTGTATTGGGTTTCTCTTTGATGAGGCCACCCCTCATTAAAACAAGAACACATGATAAATATGTTTGCGATTTGATTTCTCATTTGATATTAACCTTACACCACTAAATAATTACAAAATAGATTTTCTGTGACCCTGCCTGGTTTTGATGCCTGATGCCTGCTTGTTCAAAGCTGCTTGCAATTGAGTCTGGAACGCACAGCAGCTTCATTAGACCATCAGCTGAGCGGTCTGGCTCTGCCCAGAAGGAATCCTGCCTTAGTCTCTGCACCTGCAAAATGAATAGCTTAGAATCCCCAAGAGCCCTCCATTACGTTAAACATATGTGAATTAGTATCAAACTGCAAGTCAATTAATTAATTTAGTCGGAGGTAGGTGGGCCAGTTGTTATGTAATCTTTTTTTATTATTATTTATTTTCATTGTGACACTGAATACATTAAATAGGCAGTTGTTTTGCTCTTTTTTAATCGTGTGTTTCTTGGTCTACCTGAATACAGACACACTGGCGCTGTAGTGGAGCAAACATTGTCTTGTGTTCCTCAAACCTATGACAGTGGATGGTGCCAAGAGACAGCACTGACACGGGCCACAATATCCTGTGGATATTGCTGTGTGAAGGAGCACAGTCTTAAATGCCTCTGATATACACCAGGTATGAGGCAATATAAGACTGTGGTTGTCAAACTGGGGTACAAGAACCCCTGGCGGTACTTGTACGCAAAATAAATCTGTGATCAGGTGCTTAATTTTAAAACTAATAAACAATAAAGTTCAGGTATAGAATATACACAGAAAAATCCCCAATACAACCATGTTACAAAACCAGCGGCTGTGACATTATTATGTGCCATATCAAACATATATTTTCAATCCTATACTGTATGATATGAAGAAATGCAGAATTAATAATTGTTATAGCAAGCTGTCTGGGGTGCAGGGGATATAGAATGTGTCAGCAGGTGACAGTTGGATGTAACAGGCCTATTACAGACGTTACAGGAGTGTATCATTCTGGTGGTCTAGTCCCAACGTATCTCAGCGTATGTGCCTTCATTGAACTTATTGATGCTGTTTGCTATTTAGATAAAAGTAGATTACAGTGAAAGAATTGTGAAACAAGAAGAAAATGTTCCAAACACTGTCTGAGCCAGTAGAGCTAAACATGGTAGATTTGATATACTGTACTATATTTATTTATATTTATGCATTTAGCAGACACTTTTATCCAAAGAGACTTACATTTTGTCAACTATCAATTGTTCAGGGCCAATCTCCCCTAGAGCAACTTAGGGGTAAATGCCTTGCTCAGGGGCACAACGGAGGCAGCTGGGATTTGAACCCAACTTTTCAGGCTACTAGCACACTAGCCAGGTTCCTTAAACGCTATGCTACCACTGCCTACATACCAGGGGTCGCCAACGGGTAGCTCAGGAGCTACCAGCAGCTTGCTGCCTGCTAAAGAGTAGCTCTCAAAAGGGTCAAAGGAAACATAAATAACTGTCATAACATAATTACACAAAAGATAAACCTGTTAAAGTTGTAGTGACATCAAATTCAAACAACCTGCCCTGATGTTGTGGTGCACTCTAGATTTGTCTATGGAAAATAAATACGCCAATAAAGGTCAGATAATATTGTTCTCTCCACAAATTTAGATGACACTTTGGATGAGTGTTTGCACTGAGCTGTTAGTGTGTAAGATGGTAAATGGTGAAACATTTATCTCCAGGATTATCAATAATATTATAAAATAATAGAGTGGCTCTTGGCCGCTTGAGGTGTTTAAGTTTAAAAAGATTTAAAAAGCTTGCCTTGACTGATAGCATTCTAGTTCTGCATTCGCAACGCCTCCCTCTGTTTGCTGATTGGACAGGTTAAAATGCCTCCTGAGACAACTAGCTCAGTGGACTACTGTACTGTAGGGAGATGATAATCAAGCCGAAGCGCTAGGAAGGCCAGCCTATATAATTATAGCCTCTAATAAGGACTGCTGTCTGTATATTTAATCATTCAGATCAGTGGCCATCCACTGATCACACTCACTCACACACACAAAGATAGCTTAATGTCAAATTCTATTGTATTGTATTTGGAGTTTATTTTAAGTAAGTTTATTCTTGAGATAAGGTATTTTTGCTGAAAAACCAAGCACAGTGTTTCACTTGTTCATTAACCTTGACAATTAATGTTTTTATTTCAAATTGTCATTAATTTGTACTCAGCGGTAGCAGGCAGTTGTCATTAATATTCAACACAGTCAGTGTTGTCTAATTTTGTCTTGCATTCAAAAAGGGAATGGAGAGAATTCAGCACAAAAAATGGAATTATGGAATGGAACACTGATGTTATGACATTTAAATAATGCCATCCCCTCACACACCTCTGCTGAAAAGCATCTATGGCAGATAACAGAGAAGCGCAGGCAGTGAAAAGTACAAACACACAGTAAACAACATCCTATCTGGCGGAATGGATCCTGTTTGCCTCTAACCTGTGGCACAAAATGTCTCCTTCATCTGGTGGGGTGCTGTTTGCATTCATCCTGAGTGAGCGCGGTGTGGGGAGACTCAAACGCTGCCAAAGTTGTAGATGGGTCTGTTTGTTTTCCTGAAGCCAGAGCCCCACACTCATCCACACGACAGCCTGAGGTGAGGTCCAGGATGGATGGCTTCTCTCTCTCTCTCTCGCGCTCTCTCTCTCGCACTCTGTGCATGTGGTGATAACCCCTTGGTGGAGGCATTCTTTACCTGTGTGGAACAAAGATCAGAGGGAGGGCAGGCCTAAGCAGATGCTGAGGTCTTTGTTGATGTTGGATGGTGTGAACTCATGTGCCTCATTCCTGCGGCACTCAGGCAGCCAGGAGTCTTCCCACTAATTGCCTCCTGACTGTGCTGTGAGGGTGCTGGAGAGTCACACTCTTAGCCTTACCAGTCTCCAGGAATCTCATTCTCACACAGATATTACAATGCAGACACACACAGCACTGATTGCAGGGCCTAACATGGCACACTGCGACATGATGTCAGTTGGTAGGCTACAAACAAACAAAATCCTGTGGTGTTCCTGGTTCTAATGAGGCACATAGCCACAGATTTCAAGGGTTAGAATTTTTAGATGCCATGCTTGAGTATGTTCCAAGACTGTGCTCCTTACAAGATTAAGTGGAAGGCTAAAAGAACAAGGCGTTCAAGCTACATATTTTTTTTCTTGTGTTTTTTGTGCTTGAGTACATTCCCAGTATGCAGATGTCCTCCAAAATAGATGCCTGTCTTTCAGTATACACACATAATGTGAATTAAGTTGCTTTTGCCTGTCTGTCTGTCTAGAGAAGGGGAAATCTGTCTGTGGGAGAAGGTGTTGTAGAGTGACCAAAGTACACAGGAATGGCTGATCCTGACTATGATTTTGCTTTTGCTACAGTGGATCTTTCAACTGTGGGGTACACCATGAACTATGATGATGGACTCAAGACATTCTGAGGTAATGGGTTTTGGACCGGAGTGGATCCAACTGAAACTAAAGAGCTGAAAGAGCCTTCTGGGATCAAGAGAGGATTTGGAATGATAACAATATCAAGACATTTTTGGTTACGATTTTCTTGAACCCTGTGTCATTAAGCTAACATGACTATATTGTATACATAACGTAAAAACAAAGGGTTATCTAAGGTTTATAAAGTCTCAGGGGTTTGATTAGGCTTAATATGTTTGCGTTTTCAGAATTAAATTATTATTCCCACCATCAGTGATTTAGTCTTTTCTGTGCTCATCTGCAGAGTAATGAACCAGAGCTATGCTCTGTGCCTCTTTGTCTCCACATGAAAAGTCATTTTACAAAACCACACTAATTATCCAAATTATGAATAAATAATTAGTGACTGTGAATTAATGACTGTGTGAACATTGTCACCCACTTCACAACAAGTGCTCATTCCACCACACCGGCAATCAGCGAGGGACAGAGGAAGCTGCATCACTCACAGCAGCTAACAGTGATGGGTGCTAAATCTCTTAATTCACTAGCAATTAATCATGACTCACTCCCTAAACTTTATACCCTAAGCTTCTCTTTGTTTACTTTTCATCCATGTGCAAATATCCATGATGAGAGAATAGACACTCAGAGCCCAGGAATTGTTGGCCCAGGAGCATCTACCAAGCTTTGAGGAAAATGAAAGCAAATCGATGCTATGTCCTCTGGAGGCATCTGTAGTTGTACCTGTAAGATTAATGACGGGTTATAAATAGACCCATGTTCTAACTTAGTCTACGATTTGGACAGCTGCGAGCGCCACACTAATTCATGGGTGGTTCACTGACTTGCAGTAGAATCTATTCAGACGGAATTGGCTTCCTGACCTCATGTTCCATTCTTTGTTCTTTCCCCCGCTATCAAAGCTTTAAAAACTCCATTTATGACCTCATCACTGTTCAGGGGCGGTTGTTGTATAGCATAGGCTCATGACACAGATACAAACATCTTCTTTCTGGCTACTGATGGGCATCTATGCCCCATACTCCCACTCGTTTCACACTTTTGTGAGCATCCGTCCCTGCTGTCTAGTTTATCTCAGTGAATCAGAGCCCGTTGGAATGTAGAGAGTCGTAAGTAGACGGGGGCCCTGAGGTGGAAGAGAAAGTGAGAGAGGGGGGAGGGAGTTGGAGAAGGTGAAAATGGGGCAAGAGAACTATTGCATTTACAGAGAGAGTCAATACATCCTTCAAAGGGTGAAAAGAAGCCTGTGTATGGCAGAACCAGTTGCGGTGTTATATAGCTCAGATGGAGGCTCTACCTATGGTCCTTGTTTCAACCATTATGCAATTGGTCCCGGCGAGTGTCTGACTGTGGGCTGTGGACTGGTCCAAGTCTGTGTCTGTGTTTGACTGTGGGCTATGGACTGGTTCCAGTCTGTGTCTGTGTCTGACTGTGGGCTATGGACTGGTCCCAGTCTGTGTCTGTGTCTGACTGTGGGCTATGGACTGGTCCCAGTCTGTGTCTGTGTCTGACTGTGGGCTATGGACTGGCCCAGATCTTAGGTCTGCTTCTGGGCCAGCTGTCATTCCACCTGTCAGAAGCCTTGCTCTCCCAAAGCCCAAGCCTCTCCCAAGGACTGGTCCCAGTCTATGTCTGTGTCTGTGTCTGACTGTGGGCTGTGGACTGGTCCAAGTCTGTGTCTGTGTTTGACTGTGGGCTATTAACTGGTCCCAGTCTGTGTCTGTGTCTGACTGTGGGCTATTAACTGGTCCCAGTCTGTGTCTGTGTCTGACTGTTGGCTATGGACTGGTCCCAGTTTGTGTCTGTGTTTGACTGTGGGCTATGGACTGGTCCCAGTCTGTGTCTGTGTGAGACTTGTGGGCTGTGGACTGGTCCCAGTCTGTGTCTGTGTCTGACTGTGGGCTATGGACTGGCTTAGATCTTAGGTCTGCTTCTGGGCCAGCTGTCATTCCACCTGTCAGAAGCCCTGCTCTCCCAAAGCCATTGTCCCTGCCAACAGGAGACAGATGTCTGATTTGTTTGTTTATGTATGTGTGTGTGTGAGAGAGAGAAAGAGAGGGGGGCGGGGGGCAATAAAGAAGCAGAGAGCACTACTAAGAAGCACTACTCTCTGTGGCTCTGTCAGTGGACCGATGAAAGCCCATGCAGAGGTCTCTCTCCAGGAGACATACCACCACAGTATTCAGTTTCATGTTGTGAGATATATGTATTTTCCAGAAGTACCAAAATATCATCAATTATCTCTGTAACATCCCTGATCCCAAAATCTGAAGACACGCTACTCAACACATTCCAGTGGCATGCATTAATCTTACAACTGTATTTTCAATGGGCTGACTATGTCTTCCATATTCCATATACTTTGCCCTTCCAGTTCCCCATTTTAGGAAACATAGCTTAAAGGAGCAATCCATAGCCCTGTTGTTTGAGGTCACCGTGTGCACTAAGTGAATGGGACACAGTAACTCCCTCTCAGTTTCATTCTCCTATGCCCACTTCAGTTTGTATCAGCTGCCAGTTTGCTATTCAGTCTCTGCTGTATCAAATTTTCTCATTCTTATTCCTAAAGACACTTTTTATGCACTTTTTGCTATGCTGCTAAATACTCAGTGTTCTACCTCCACTCCACTGTGAACCTATCTTACAACAATCAGTGCTCTATTAGAAGTCTACTCATGCCCTGTCTTGTTGTCTGTTGTTTGATGCAGTTTATGTATATTTATAATGTATGTGCACTAAATGAAGCCTGTCTCAAATGTCTTGCTATATATCTTAAACGTGGCACCACTTTAATCCATGGTGAAACATTGATTCGCCTCATTATATACAGTGTATATAGCTGTAATGACAATAAAACCCACTTGACTTGACATGTCAAACAACAGAGCTATGGATTGAATCACAAAAGATTTTTCCTTTAACTTTCTGCTACTGTTTTTCCGTTACCTTTCTGCTACTGTACTTCAAGGAACATAAGAACTTTTGCTTTTGGGAGAGATTAGTTAGATTTGCCGTCTGCACTGGAGTAAGGTTCGATGATGTATCCCATTCTTTTCTCGGTGCCTGCAATAAGCCACTCTATACTGTTAGACTTGGTTCACATTTCACTGGAAGTAGTCTACAGCTCCCAAAGTGGCAAAGTCAACTTCCCAACAGTTCCAAAGTTACTGAGCAGATACAAACTCAAAGCTTTTCCAGGTTACATACACACAGCTTTGACTGTGTAGCTCCATGTACCTCCATGTATCTTATGTAGCTAATAATACTCTATGCTTTTGTTTATTTCAAAGTTGGTTTATTGTTAACGTTTGAATTTTTCCTCAGTGAAACCAAATTATAATCTATCTACTATTCTGGCAGTGACAAAGCAGAACTCAGGAGGAATGACAGAGTGTTCACAGCTGACTGATCAGGAGGTAACTAGGGTGAAGAGAGATCCCACTGTCAATCATCAGAGGTGAAATAGCAGCTTTGGCAATAATGGTGTTGTGAAATGTCAGAGAGCTGCCCTTTACATTTTGAGGACACTTAATGCGTGCAGAGGGACAGCTCTGAGTTTCTCACATATATACACTCTGCTTTTTCAGAAATCAAGTTCAGGCATTCTTTGGACATCACCAGTACTCGAGAAAAAAAAATTCAAACTATGCACTCATGGTTTTATTGTGCGATGTTCAGTCATTCTTGTCATATCTTCATTGTGATGTGAGCTGCATTAAATGTTGATCCAAGGGGAGGACAGTAAAGTCCAGGAAAGCTTAAGCTGACTGCATTGACCCAGAATGACAATGAGATCAGACAGATGAAGATGTTTGTGCTCCCTCACTCATAAAGACATTCACCCTAAAGACGACATCTAAACAACAGAATCAAGACTATTCATATTCTTTTAAGATATGGACATGGACATTCTAAATGGACACATACCACATTACTGACATGATAAGCACAGCTTTCTGCCTTTTGTTCAGCTTCTACTGCTATTTCCTGTGTCCTCCTCCTCCATTTTGGAGATGTAAATGTCACCCCATTAGTACATTTCTTTCCTTATAAGTGTCTGTGGGTTGGCGTGTGACTGGCTATCTCAGAGACATTGTATGATGAGAAATGTGTGTTTCTACTGGAGGCTGTGGCAGATTCCGCCACATATGGTCCATCTGAGTAGCACCCCATACTAAGCTGCCAAGCAATTACCCATTCGTCAAACAACATGACCAGAGTGCGGTTCATATCACATCAGCCCTCAGTCTGCAGTGCTCAGTTGAAAAATAAACATTCTTCAGCAAGACTGTCACTCAATCAAAGCAAGTAAGGACAGCACTGTGCACTGGGGGGAGAGATGGGGGTTGCATGACAGCACCTCAGACACAAGGATAAAGAGGACAATTCATCTCATATGACATTGATTGGTTTATTGTTTTGACTTTGACCTACAGTCTTTGTCTGAGGTAATCTCTGACTTTGTACGGTATAGAAACTTAACCCAACCCCACCTGCTTGTATCGAAGTTCATTTTTGTACAGTCCAAACACTTTGCACAAAGTGCAAAGGCACTAGCACCAGGCTAGTAAATGGCTATAATGCTTGCAAACATAAAAATACAGTCAGGAGAATGTGTAAATTCTGATAGCAAAGGAAACTACCTGATCATCCAAAGCTGGAAGTAACATTAGGAATCCTTGATCAGTGCAACTGGCTAGGCTGCATCCTTGCATTTTCAACTGGTCTAAGTGAGTTTGGAGCTCCTTTTTTCTGGTTTGTGATGAACGGTTTTTGAACATGTTATCAAGCCAATATACACAAGTAAATCTCTCCATCTGCTGTGTGTTTTTATTTGTACAGTTTCTCTCCTCTCCTGGGTCACTCTTGTAATCTCTCTCTCTCTCTCTCTTCCTTTCTCTCTCTCCCTCTCTCTCTTTCTTTCTCTCTCTCCCTCTCTCTCTCTCTCTATCTTTCTCTCTTTCTTTCTTTACCTGTTACAGCTGTAATAGACTTAAACAATGTAATTTACATAGCCGAAATGTTCCACGTCTTACCAGACTTCACTTTGTGAGGACAGTTTGGTTGCTTTACATGGGGAAATGTTTCAAGCTCGTAATGAATGATACAGAGGCCTGGCAGAGTCATGGCAAGATTTTTGGTGCACATTTTATTGTGCACACATTATTGTGAATATCAAAGTTGTAATATTTAATTAATGAATATAACTTAATATGTTAATTAATTTCATTTGAAATATACCCTGAATATATCCTGCTTTGAGTTCTTATATAAGCTGGTTATACAGCTGGTTAGAGGTTAGCTCCTGACTCATTCCCGGGGCAGATCGCAATTTCATGTTTTAGATTTGAAGTGGAATCTCTCATTAAATAATTATGACCTTCTATAGAGTTTATATCCTTCCAGGTCTGCAGCATTCATAATGCATTTCGCATTCAAGTGTGTGTCTTTGTGTGTATGTGTATGTGTGTGTGTGTGTGTGTGTGTGTGTGTGTTTCTCTGTAAGTCTAAGTAAAGACTTTTGATAGGTTAAGTTCCTAAGTAAAGAAACTTTCATCCTTTGATGGTGGTGACAAAATCAGACATTTTAATGCCAGTTAAATTTTAGATCGAGTCTGTACATCCTAATTAGTGTGTTACGGTATACTCCAACTTCTTGCTCACACCTAGACTCACTGCTGTTCACACTTACAGAGATCATCCATGAATAGTTTGACTATAAGTACTTGCAATCTGCCGGGGCATTTATGGGATCTCCATTTGCTCAAAATAATTTAACACCAAACATTCTGGGAGTCACATCTTGTTGTTGCACTTTACTAATAGAGCTTGGAAACAATTTTATGGACCTTTTGATAACTGAATGAAAATAGGAAATTATAGAGATCCATTTACTGAACTACTAAAAGAGATGGAACACTATCCTGCACGCCATACCATATCATACCATATAGAACATTTATAAGATTGATATGCTTTGGGGGAGGATTACCAAACTTCAGAAAATGTTTCAGAAAAGCTTAAGAAATGTCCCAGGAATACCAACGATGTATGATCAGACACTCACTGACCAGATTATTGAGCTAGTAGAAGAGTTAAATTATTGAATCCTTAGTCCTAAACAGTCAAAGAATTACATTGGCTACTTTGGTACTGTACTCTCCTGACATATAAAAATCTAAATAAACAAATGATAGAAACATGTTGAATATTATCCCACTTTACTTAACATGTGTTAGAGGTTACAGATTTGTGCAATGTGCACACTGCTCATTTGATGCAAAACATTTAATGATTCACATTCAGGAAGAAAATATGAATTCATAATTAATCGTCTCTTTACAGATATAGTTTTTATGGTAAAATGCCCATGTGGTTTGATGTAGGTCAAGAACGCAACCTTAGATGAAAAATTCATGTGCACACGGCTACTACTAGAGACGGCAGTATGGATTGTGCCATGCGCACGACAGGGAGAAAAAAGCATGGGTCTGCCTTCACTCTCATCACTGATTGTTTGGATTCAATGCATGACTGTCAGATATGGATGATGGGTTTAAAGACTATACAATACTGGTATATTATCACATATAGGCCAGTATCATGATTAATACAGTGTCTTGACTGGGGAGATTGTTAAGAATTAAGACGGAATGATCAGTATGGACCCTTGCTCAGGTGACCTTCACATTTTTTATATAACTTGTGGTTGATAATGCAAGCTTCTAGGAACAGACCAGGAGAAACATGCAACTGGAAACATATTCATCGCTCTAAATAAAACTAAATGTCAGTGTGCAGTGGCTATTTTGATATTTGACCTACTGTAAGTATATTGCAAGATGTGTGTGTTATATATGTTAATGTGTCACAGGCAATATTTTATTAAATTAGTTAAGATTCATGAGACTTTCAATTCAGTGATTTCATTTACATGAAAGGGTGCTGCTGCTATATTAGCCTCGGTGTAGATTGTCTCTGGGTCCCTCATACTGGTCACTGACCTCTTTTAGCAAGACTTTAGCTAGACTAGCCACTCGATCAATGTACTGTATTTACTACATACCATAAAAGTGAAACTAAACACATAAAGATTTTTCACAATGTCCGTACAATCTCCCTCTCGACACGCCATTACTTAGTGGTGATTTATGGCTTTGGAGTGGATTAGAGAGAGGCTTTATGGTTGTGAGTCGTGAGTTTGTTCTTCTTTTTCCATCTCTTGGTGAAAGACTGCTACTGTCTGCTACTGTGTTGGCCAGAAGAATTTGTCAAAAAAGAAGACCTGTGATACTGTTCTCCTACATGTAAAAGTGTGTGTATGTGTGTGTGTGTGGGGGGGGGGGGTTAAGTTTAAGTCTAAAGCCTAACTTTCCATTCAGTTATATGTGAACACACTGTTAAAACATTGAAAACATTGAAAAAAAATATTCAACACAGCAGATAAAGAAAAACTTGTAAAGTATGAATACAAATTAAAGACAGCTAAATATTTGAAAGTTAGAATTTTAGATAATACTTTACACAAATTAAAATTATATATTTAAAGTAAACTAGAGCTTACTGGTAAATAAGGTCCAGAGGAACATAGTGATAATTTTCCTTATGTGGGCATAGAGTCTAATATTCTTGGCAAGACAACAAATATAGAGTCAATATTTGTTTTGAATTTTATGTTATAACATAAAATTTATGAATAAACTTTTTCTTCTGACTGTCTTTGATAGAGTGGAATGAATCTGTAGGGTGTTTAATCAACATTCACAAAACACACAAGATACTGTAATAAATCTAAAAGTATCTAAATGTTTGGCAGCCTTTTGTAGATCATCATACATGAAGAACAAGTCATCTGGATCTTGCATCTGGATCTTGTAAGTTGTCTGTCTGTGCTTCATCTAGCCTCTGAGGTCCTTTGAAAGCAATCTGTTGTGGTTCTATTGCACTCCCGGGGAGGCTGCTTGTTTTCACACAATCTACTCCCTCTGCTGTGTGCTGTGTCCAACTCACCAGAGAGCACCTCTGTATGGCGTCCTGGAGTGACAAACGTGCTGTGGTGCAACAAATGTACTGTGAATCATTGTAGCGTGTCTGAGGATACATATGTATTAGAAGTCTTTACTTTAAATCTTTGTTTAGTGCTTTGAGGCAGCACTTTGTTCAGTGATCTTTCTTTCAGATGGATTTCTCCTTTGCTCCTTTATTCAAGTGATGGCCAAGACCGCTCATCTCCTGTGGAACTTCATGAGGCCGGGCTTAAGTGATCTCGGTCATTTTAGGACAGTAAACAGGAGAGTCTGGATGGCGTGCAGAAGCCTGATTAATCCTGCTGCCTGAATGGCTACATGCGCAAATTGACTATGAAAAATGATAATGGGATCATACTGAATGACACTATTAGTATGTTCCACCTTGTCTGTAAACTGGCTATTACTTTGTGTTCTGACCATCAGAGAAATGAAGTCATTACGAAGCAATTTCACTTGTTGTGATTCTGGCTTCAGTCATAGCATTCTATCGGAAATGGTTCAGTTGGTACAGATTTCCACGCAGACTGTAAGAAAACCTCACGCACTATAGGCATTGTGAGATTTTTAAAGCTCACATCAGTTCATATTCCAAAAAAAATCATTAATTCTAACTTCAGGTTTTAAGACTCCCGGGTTGGCAAGAACACTAAACCTGACGAATGTTGTCCCTGTTGGCAACAGATTGATCTTGGTGATTCTCATTTCAGTTCATGTTGCCTGGTGTAGAGATTTATAAATCTCTTCTGCCCCCTTGTGTGTCTTTAGAGTGCTGTGATTTACAACTCCCTGTCCCACAGGAGTCTTTTGTCTCATGGCCTGCCACATAAACCACCTTATAAAGAACCATCAATTTACATTCGATGATAAAAGCTATAGCAAAAAATAAAAAACTTGCTTCCAGGAACAAAGAGACTTTCAGCTAATTGATTCTGACAGAGGACAGCCAAAACTGCCATATGTATTGTGTCATACTGGTTACTCTATTCTGAATGGAGGCCTTTGTGTTGGCAGGCAGTAGTTAGCTGATCAGCTCAGAGGCAGGTTGCAAGAAAAAATGAGGAGACACAAATTAAACCCTTCCGTCATAAATTGAGGATTTTTTTTGTATCACCCCTTCACTCCTGAATACAGCAAAGAACAATTTTACAGAGAATGATGATATTCCAGTCTAATAATGAAGTTGTTGATTAAATGACCCACTGATGCAAAATGTCTCTTGAATTTAACCTTCCTCGGTCCTTTCTTCTTTTTTATGTATTATTTGGAGATTTCTGGAGAATTCTGGAGATAGTGAATGTGACAGAAGATTTTAGAAAGCATGCATATATCATTTAAATATTTTGCACAATTTTTATGACCTCGATAGCTGAATACTGGAAGTTCCATCATATATTATTGTCATCAATATCTGCAGTCTCTTCAAACAGGATGACAATTTGACAAAAATAACACAGACACATGCAGACAGACACACAGACTGACTGTACGAGCACTGTGTGTAGCACAGGCCGATAAACTCCTGGTTGTGTGGGGTGGACTGATTCATGTGCCCAAAAGAGCAGAAGCGTGTTCATCGATCACAAAAGAACTGATTAGGCTACTCTGAGTGTCCTGCGACAGAGCAGTTTAGAGTTCACGCATGTTCAAGGGTCTTGATAAGTCTTGGAGTGTTATCTTGGGAACCTGTGCTCACATAAATCAAGATAAAGGATCTGGCAAAAGTAAGTGAACTCCCTTTCCTGGGATGTAACCACACGAGATTTAAACTCTAATCAAAACTCTTTGGAAGTGCAGAAAATGCATCATTAAACAGTTTTAACTGCAGTAGATTACTTCATTTGATTAACTGAAAATACAACGTCCATATCTTAACCATAGACAGTAATGTAAATAGGATCAATTCATTGGTTGTAAAACGTATGAAGTCTGTCTGTTGCTGGTTAGACAGTGGTGATTGGTTGCTGCATGCTTTTTGGTGAATTGATAATCAGCTGATAAATAGTGGTTGGTTCCTGGATTTGTGGCCGGCCTCAAGGCCAAATGACCATGCTGAGGAAATATAAATTTTGCTATAGAGTTGCATCTGGGTTTTTACCCAGGCTGTGCTGCAGTGGCACAATGTAATGTGCATTTGTGCAAGAGCAAAGTGAGAGCATTAGCTTTAGCCTTTTTGCCGCCCTAGAGCAGGTTTGAGTTTTGTCCCGTTTTCCACAAATACAAGTGAAAAACTAAAGGAAAAAATGCATTGCAATGTCCCCCTGAAATTTAGCCCTGTTGGTAATTGGCATTGGTCGCCTATGCCAGGAAGCAGCCATGGCATGTGAATTAAACTAGACTCACATCAATCAAGACTGAGATAGCAACAAGTGACTGACCTCCCATTTCCAGGGGCATAACCAGCATGAAATTTAAAGTTAAACTGAAGTATTAAATAAGTATTAAACTTAAAACCAAGTCTTTGGAACTGACGCAAGAACATCTTCCATGCCGTGATTACTATAGATGAGATAAGATTTTCAGATAAAAACTTTGTTGTCAATTACAATTTTTTGTACCCGTTTTTCCAGGCTTCTGGGAGTGTCCTGCCAGATGGCAACAGCTGGAATGCTGAGGGAAGGGGGTGAGTGGTGACATTAGACCGAAATTCCTGTCTTGCTTGTAAGAGTTGGATCTGTTTTTCTCCAGTGATCTTATAGCTCAAGTTTTAAGCTAATTGCAGTTTACGTCATAGGAAGATACACTGCTGTAGTTTAACCAGATGTCCTAGCCTATAAATACCATTCACTGGTTGTAAATAGTAAAGAATTTGCCCCAATAAAAAAGATAATAGTTATGCAATGACATGAAGAGTCAATTTCAATGCATGTGGGTTTTCGCTGGCTACTGTAAGGTTGAACAATTGAGTCAACTTGGGCTTGCCTGAATGAAAATGCTCATATTTCAACAATTCAATTCTTTCTCATGTTGTTCTATCTGTAGGCCTTGACTATGGTTCTAGCAGGCTGCTAGCAAGCCAGCCAGAAGAGTGCACAATAACATAACGGTTTCTTAATAGATTATTTAGTATACTTTTTGAATAACCAAAACCATGAATTACATGGCCCATCATGAATATCTTACCTAATTTTTCCCTGACTAATCATAGGATCGTAGGATTGACCCATCACTTTGTTCGAAATTGTTGCACTGTATTCCGAACCCAGTAGATGGCGATGTCGAGCGTCTGTGACTTGAACCAAAAACACCTAACAGTTGAAGAAAATGGTTTAAAAATGGCGTCTACTTCGATACAGCCACCGAGCTGTGCGTTGCAAAGAGCTCTGAGGAAATTGAACTCCAACGTCTCACGGGTAGGAACAGGGCAAAACAGGACATGTCAAGAATCTCTTCATGTCCTCGCAGTTGACCGTTATATGAGGGACGCCAATTTCGCGGTGTTTTTCCAGGGAAGTATTCATGCCTCTGACAGCTTGTACGATGCCACTTTGACAGACGGAGATTGCAAGATTCGTGTCGCAGTTGAACCAAGGTTGAATAACCTTATTGCGAAAAATCAGTTTCGTTGTGGTTCTACCCTTAAAAATGTAGAATTCTTGGTGGAAGACAATGCTGAAACTGGAAGTACAGAAATTGTGGTCACAAACTTTGAACTGGACCATCACTCTGAAGATGCTGCTCTGCGCGCGCTAGCTGAAGTTAATGTGAAATCGCTTCCCTGGTGGTCTGGGGAAAACCCCAGCGCTCTTCCATTGCGAGCACGGAGAGGCATTTATCTACCACTCTGGAATGACCACGACTTTTCTGGAGATATGTGGCGCGACCACGACGACGACACAAATGAACGGAGCACAAGTGGGTGCCTTGGTGATGCAACTTCTAGGTGGTGCTGAAATAGGATATTGTGGACTAATAAGTTTACGATTGTTGAGTGTAGTGTTTGGTTGATGGCGTTTAATTGGGTTTTTACTAATGTTCACATTGTATTCCAGCGTCTCGTGCTCCAGTGTTACTCCGAGAGGTGCGCGAGCGATTTCTGAGTGATGGATCACGAATCCGTGGTGATGTCCGTGTTCGAGTCCTACAGAAGTCCCGACTGATGAACTATGGCAAAGCAGAGCAGAACTGTTTATATCCATACAGGGTAAGATGCCTTTTTCGATATTACGTTTAGTTCATAAGAAATGTGACGTCACGCACTTACAAACACTAAATCCAACAATATTTTCAAAGGTTTGTTCAAGTCAAGTCAAGTAGGTTTTTATTGTCGTTTCAGTCATACACACAGTACATAGTGAGACGAGACAACGTTTCACCGAGAACAATTGGTGATACACGTAACTGTTAAAACACAGTATGGACAAGACAGATGCGTAATAGTGCCTACATACACTATTGTGGGACTACACAGATTCACTCGCCCACTCACACACGCACTCCCACACACAACTACACACGCACGCGTGCACACTCTTGTACACAGATGTACATACATTACAACACAGTTGTAAACAATTGGCAGGTCAAATTACAGGTGATCCAAAACAAACATGCTAGACAGGGCATGGCTTTTAGCAAAGCACTGTGGCTAGTGGTGTGATTTGTAAACAGAAGACTGTTCTACATAAATATAAATAATAGCAGCAAGGCTAGGGGTTATGATTTGTAAACAAAAGACTATTCTACATAAATATAAGTGATAGCAGCAAGAAAGTGCAGGGGGCATAAAGGTGTAGTGTGCTGTAACGCGCTGGTTTGCATCCTGAGTTACTAAGAAATTCCAGTCTAATTGCACTACAGGTTGTTCAGCAGTCTGACTGCCTGCGGCAAGAAGCTCTTCCCCATCCTGGAGGTGCGGGCAGTGATACTGCGGAACCTTCTGCCAGATGGTAGTAAGGTGAATAGTCCATGGGAGAGATGGGCAGTGTCTTTGGTAATGTTCTTGGCTTTCCGCAGACAGCGGGTGCTGTAGATGTCTGAGAGGGGGGGCAGAGAGACTCCAGTGATCTTTTCGGCTGTCCTCACAATCCGCTGCAGGGCCTTACAGTCTGCAGCGGTGCAGTTGCTGAACCACGCTGTGATGGAGCCGCTGAGGATGCTCTCAATCGTCCCTCTGTAGAAAGTTGTGAGGATGGAGGTTGGGAGATGGGCTTTACGCAGTCTTCTCAGAAAGTACAGACGCTGCTGGGCTTTCTTTGTGACGTGTGTGGAGTTGAGAGTCCATGAGAGGTCGTCAGTTATGTGTGTGCCCAGGAACTTTGTGCTCTGGACAATCTGTACTGGAAGGTTGTTGCTGCACAGTGGGATGTGTTTATGCAAAGTCTGCCTGAAGTTGATGACCAGTTCTTTTGTTTTGTCCACGTTGAGGGACAGGTTGTTGTTGGTGCACCAGTTGCTGAGCTGAGCCACCTCCTCTCTGTACGGGGCCTCGTTGCCTCCGCTGATCAGACCCACCACGGTAGTGTCATCAGCAAAGTTGATGATGTGGTTTGAGCTGTGCGTTGCCGCACAGTCATGGGTAAGGAGTGTGAACAGCAGCGGACTGAGCACGCAGCCTTTAGGTGCTCCTGTGTTCAATATGGTTGTGCTGGAGGTCTTGCTCCCGATCCTGACTGCTTGTGGTCTGCCCACCAGGAAGTCCAGGATCCAGTTGCAGAGGGTTGTGTTCAGGCCAAGTTCATCTAATTTTGTTATCAGCTGCTGAGGGATGATGGTGTTGAATGCTGAGCTGAAGTCAATGAACAGCATCCTGACATATGCGTCCTTTTGGCCCAGATGAGAGAGAGCCAGGTGGATGGCAGTGTTGATGGCATCGTCTGTGGAGCGATTTGAGCGGTAGGCAAACTGCATTGGGTCCAGTGTGGCTGGTAGTTGTGACTTGATGTGTCTCATTACCAGCCTTTCGAAGCACTTCATGATGGTGGATGTCAGTGCAACTGGGCGGTAGTCATTGGGGCAGGTCACTGTGGGTTTCTTCGGAACGGGGATGATGGTGGTGGTCTTGAAGCATATGGGAACGACGGTCGTGGCCAGGGAGATGTTGAAGACATCTGTGAGGATGTTCATCCTCATCCTTGTCAGTTCTTTTCCTATGAAACTAAATTATGCTCTCAGTGTTGATAAAGTTCACTTTTCCTCCTGTAGGCTGAACTGCAGGTGGCAGATCAATCAGCCCGTGTGTCCGTGGTGCTCTGGAATGCCATGTGTGTGGAGTGGTACCGACGTCTGCAGCCGGGCATGGTGTTGCGTCTTAGCCGCTTCCGTGTGCGGGAGAGTTTCAGCCACCGTACTGGCCAGAACCCAGAGCCTGACATTGGTACAGTGGTCTGCTTCGCTTTGCTTCTCTTCTCTTTAGTTCTGCTCTGTGCTGCATGCCATCACGAACACACTATTGAAATGTGCACAATAATACAAAAAAAGAACTGAATTTGTATGTCATTGTCCTTATGTGGAGCTAGTAAGAATGCTGTTTGGCATAGTCAAACATTGTCAAAGTTATATGTGCTGTAGTTACAGCTGAAACGAATTAGCAGGAAAAATTTACAAATTAATGTGGAAAGCTATACAACCGTACCACAATTTTTACTCAGTACTTAACATGTTTCACATCTGACATCTCTCTCTCTCTCTCTCTCTCTCTCATAGAGATCAGTTTAAACTCCTCCCACCCAAGTGCCATTGTTTCCATAGTGTCACCAGTGTCTTCTGACTGGCATTTACCCGGTGTACCACATGACTTTTGTAAGGGGTATGTGACACAATACATAATGGGGCATAATAATAGCTCATAATAGCTAATCACAGACAGAAGTCTAAATGTCTGACTGATTTCATTTATTTTGGGGTATCTTTTAGGGCTGACTTACAAAGTAGTTTCCATGGTAGCATCTGTGACGTGGTGGGGCTGGTTGTCTTTGTTGGCAGGCCAGAAAGCATCAAGAACAAGGGTAATCTTGTAAACTCCTGACATTGACACCAACATTTTGATCAAAACAGTTTGTGTGCCTGTTACGAGCTATAATAGCAGTAGTTGGAAATTACATTACAGTGTCTTCACTACATTACACCGCTTCATTGATTGTATTTATTTAGAAATGCTGTGTGTTTTCTACAAGTTTGTCCACATTGTGTTGGATTTCATACTGCGGCTGATTCCACACTTAGATACATGTGTTCACTGTGAACACACCACCATGCAATCACTATACTAAAGCTTTGTGTAACTCTTGTAAACTGTCAGTCTGTGACACAATTCATTTTTTCTGTAAACTCTATTGACAGAAGGAAAGATGGACACTTTCCGTTGGATCCAGATAGAGGATGGAACGTCTGAGGAACCAGTTATGGTTAAACTGTACTCTACATCTCAGCCCGATGTTCACAGTACACTCCAACCCAGTGAGTCAAAGTTGTTCCTTGCTTTGCTTGTCTCTTGTTTTCATTACACACCATATCATCTGTGTGATACCATGTCTGACTAGCAATAATGGCTTAATATGGACAAAGGCCCCCTGATTATGCAGTCTGTCTCTTTTTCAGTGGCAGTGTTTGTCTGTACCAGACTCCAGTTGGTGAAAGGATCTTCCCAGTTCTACTATTTAACCAACACTTTATACACACAGGTGTACTGCACAGGTAATAACATAAACACCTCCTCACAGATATATTGCAAAGGTAACCACATAAACACCTCCACACAGGTGTACTGCACAGGTAACCACATAAACACCTCCACAAAGGTATACTGCATGGGTAACCATACAAATGCGTCCACACAGGTGTACTGCACAAGTAACCACTTAAATGTTTCCACACAAACACTTCACATAAGTTGTGTTGTTCACTGTAACATGTCACACAGTTGTCACATTTAAGCACAAATATAAAAGAACTTGGTTGGCCTCACGTTGTTCTGCACACACACACACACACACACACACACACACACACAGAGACACACAGTGTTTTGGCTCTTTGCAGGCACCGGCAGCCCTCTTATGATACCATATAAAGGCATCCGCCCATTCAGACAGTTTCTCCAGTGGCTTACCCAGATCGATGAAGGGGATGTGATGAAGCGATCAGTGGTTGGAGGATACTTTATTTACCCACCCCCTCCAGCCACACTCAAAAGCTTTATGGAGGACCGAAAAGGTATTGATCAGACTCGTTCACGCTGTATGGATGTATTAATTTTATGTACTGTTTGAAAGCAGGGCTGGGCAATTAATCAAAAGAATTAATCGAACCGACAGCCATAACAATTAATCGACAATGATCAAGTGCATGACTGTTAATTGTTGTTTGTTATTATTGTTATCATTTATTCTGTGAACTTTGAACTTTTTCTTTAGATGCTTTTTCTTTCCACTGTGTGTGTTCATGTTCTGTGTCTTTTAACGTGATTTGATTTGAGGTTATAACGCCCAGCCCTAAACATGATCAAATTCTATGTCATTCACTATGGGTAAATGTATATTCGTAAGGTAACTGTATATTAGTCAGTTTTTATCGTCCAGACCTATTTTGTAAGTAATCATTATTATTATTATTATTGTATATCATTTTATTTCTTGCTGAATGGGAACGCAAATAAACTTGTATGAAAGGTTTGAGACTGAACTTGGGAGTCTTTCCCAAAACCATAGTTGTGAACTAAGTTAGCAACTTTTTTGTTTGCAGTGTAATTGCCCATTGCCAAACAATTAAGTCGCTGTATTGTGTGTGTGTGTGTGTGTGTGTGTGTGCTTGCTTGCAGCACAACCTGGGCTAATTAGTGGCCAAGAGCTGCAGGTACTGTGTGAGAGGCTTCAGTACAGGGAGTCGCAGCGTTTCTGTGTCCAGTGCACCATCTGTGCTGTGGAGTACCACCATCAGGTAAGGTGTGCACACTGACCAGCCTCACAGAGATGGAAGCCAGGCAAACAGCCTATACTACCTACAGTCACACAGTCCCAGTGTCTGTATTGCTACCTTGGAGCATTAACTTAAAGTTAGATGTACTTTCAAATAAGATCTATAATCATATTCAATCCATATCCATACATCAATCGTTTAATCACATTTCGATTAACAATTTCCTTTGCCGTAGCAGTGGTGTGTTCCCTTATACAGGGATATCAGGTTGACAGTGAGATTGGACTGCTTGCTTCAGGCTCACCCCCAGTCTTTCTTTCTTTCTCTGTCAGGATGCTGCTGAGATGACTTTCGTCTCATCTCCACCTCCGACTAGTCCTACACCTCCTGGTTCAGCAGATCCTCAGCCACTGAAACGGTGTGTGTGTGTTTGTGTTTGTGTGTGTGTACATAGTACAGTTTGATGTGATTTGGTGAGGAGGAAGTGAACTTACGCATAGCTAGCTCTACTGATGTGCTAATATTAACTTTTGATATGCAGGACACCAAGGGTGCAGAAAAGGCCTAATCCCATCACAGGTGGAACCCCCAGGAAAAGGTATGTGGTCTTTACCACACATGCTGCTCACAATATTCACTACTGTGCATACGAGAGCTTGTTTATTTACTCTTGGCTTGTCCTCCTCAGACTGTTTTTGCCTTCATCTGACCCAGAGGAGATCTCTGACTGTGGTAAGTGATGTCTAACATTCAGGATCAGTGGGTGATCAGTTTTTTATAGTACATGTTTGCTGTGTGACTCTCTCAGATTATCCCCTATTTTAAACTTGTGGTTAACTGTGTGGCTGACATTCAAGAAAAGGTCTGGAGCCAATCCACCCATATCCCTGTTATTTAAAGGTTGCTGAGTGCTGTCGGTAGGTATAAGAGCAGCAAAATTTAATACAACACAGACCGAAACAGTAACTAAAGCGGGGCACAGGGAGGCGAAACTAAAGCTAACTTTTTTGCCCTCATCGATTAGCCTTGGCTTCTGTTTTGCTATTCAGTCTACATTGTAACAAATATTCTCATCCTTATTCCTATTTTTAGCACTCGGTAAGTGTGAACAACAGGGCTGTGGGTTGATTGACTCCAGACTGCTACTTTAACCAAATGTGGAGGCCTGGGTTTTCTCTTACAGTTTTACTTTGGTTTTGTTTGTTTTTCCCCAAAGACTTATCCCTGTTTGATAGTGCGATGGAGTTTCTCATAGGAGATGAAAAAGATTTAGATGACGCAGATAACGCTGAAGACAGCGAGAGTGACAGTTTCGTCACCGCGGATACCAGTCCTGCGTGCTCCCTTAGCCTCTCCCAAGCTGCCATGGAAACCATTCCACGGAGCTTCTGTTACCGGCGGCGACACGCCCAGGCTAGTGCCATAGGCCTTCAGCCCAGCCGCTTCCATAAGCTCCTCCCAATTAAGGAACTGGAGTCTTTCAGCCCTGCTAGTTTCTACAGAGGCCATTACACACTACAGCTGCGAGGTAATCTCACACATACTGTAGCTCCATCTGATATGTGGCCAGAAAACATGAAACGTTGAATTCACTATTTTGACAAAAGTTGGTTGATGTTTAATTTAACACCACTCAGTTCTTCGATCTTGCATTGATAGTTTTGAACTCATTTTGATGCTACACTGAGAGCCCATGCAGAGAATAAAGTCTCTGACTCAGGCCCAGAACACTTGCTAGCTAAAATAGAAAAAGAAAGAAGACAAGACAAACAAAGAAGTGCACAGAAATGCAGAAATGTCCTGTGTGTGTGTGTGTGTGTGTGTGTGTGTGTGTGTGTGTGTGTGTGTGTGTGTGTGTGTGTGTGTGTGTGTGTGTGTGTGTAGCTCTCTCTGATGGGGTTGTATTGAATGCCCTGTTCCTTCCTGCTTCCCTGGAGACCAATCACTGGAGGCCTCTCCCCCACCAACATGCTAACAGCTGGGAAAGCATCCTATCACATGGAGGTTTCTCACCACACACCCCGCCCCCGAGCCCAGGTGAGCACTGACAGATGAGATGGTATTTGTGGGGAGGAGGACATGCCAGACATGTTCAAAGGGCTAGCAGGAGGAGGGGATGATGGAGGGATGTAGCCCAGTAAAGCTATATGCAGATGTGACTGCTGTCTCCCCAGTCAAACAAATAATAAATAAATAAAATAAAATAAATATGTGTTTGTGTTTTATTCCTCCTGCAGGGGACCTGTTGGCCACCAAAGCTGTGTTGGTGAATCAGAAGTTTGTGTGCGTGCTGGAGGCTTGTCCGCTGGGTAGGAACCGACTGGAGCTGGTGTTGAGTAGGGCCTTTCCTCTGCAGAGCTAAGACAGAAAGAACCGATAGAGCTAACGTGTGTTTACACGTATGTATATATGTATGTATGCATATATTTATGGATGGATGTATATTTACCAGTGCTCATTCAGCATAAACATAGCCAACTAAAAGAAGCCACGTGCACTTTATCTGTTCTGTGTGAATGATTATCTAAGTTAATGTAAATACATTTTTGGTTTTCATTTTGGTTTTTGTATTTATAGTGGTGACTCTGTTGCTATTTGTATTTTGATGGCAGTGTAAAATAAATGTGCTTATATTGAAGTTTTGTAAAGCATACCATGTGATATTTTAAACTACACCTCAAGACACGGCTTATTAATTTAAAAATATGTCCCAGTTTATGTGAATATTTAATGTTAGTATTTAGCTTGTTAAATAACCAGCCCCTTGTTCTCCATTTTGCTTTGTACAGTCTGGCCATTCGGTAGTGAGAAATGACTGAGTGGTGGAGGTGTTTAAGTTTAAAAAGATTGGATCAGCTGTTGTCTGCTAGCTGGCCTTGACTGCATTCACAAAGTCTCTGTTCACTGATTGGATCCGGTAAAAATGCCACCAGAGACAATGTGCTCAATGGGATTAAGTCCAGACTAATATTGTAGGGAGATGATAATCAAGCAGAAGTGCATTGGAAGGCATGGCCAGGCTTGGTAGTGTCTCATGTCTAGTGTCTTATGCTTGACAAGGTGCCTGATAGTATTATGGTGGTGGTGTTTCTACCTTTAAGCCACAAGAGGGAGCCCTTGGTACCCTTATTCTTCAGCTGTAAGTCAGCTGATCTGTTAGCAGGGGTCATACAGGTCATGCACAAGCCACATTCATAATGTTTAGTATTTCTTTGAGTCTGGGTTTTTGGGGAACACAGATACAGATGCACGGAATGTTCCGGCTCTGGAAATGTTGAGCGGGATAGCCATCTTTTTTAGTGCCTTTGGCGTAGCCTCTATTGCTCGAATGTTTAGTGGGGGGTATTTTGTAGGGTTTTTTCTAAATCTTAATGAGATTATCCTCAATCACTTCATACATTCACTTTCTTGTGCCAAGTATATACAATTGACACTTGAACATTTGAAAAATACATTTTAAATTGTGATCTATTGCACAGCACCAAATGCCATTACAGCATCAGCAGTATAGTAACACAGTCTATATCAAACTTGTATTATCCTTAGTTTTGGAACGTTCATGCTAAATTTGAAAACTATTTATTGCCAAGAGTGGTCTAACTTTTAAATGGCCCATCTAGGTGTTGCTATCAATGATAACATTAGGTTGTTCATATTAGCATACACAGTTATAACATCAAGGTTAAGTGGCTTATCTCAACTAGTAGTTGAGTCGTGTGTGTGTGAGTGTGTGTATACACTCACTGCTCTTGACGCCATAATCTCATGTGGAATTTTTGTAATAAAGCTCTAATCTCAGCTGCTGTGGAAGAATATGTGATTAATGAACAATCACACACAGACACATATGCAGACGCACAGAGGAGGTTTAAGTGAGGGGGGTACTGACACACACACAACACACACACACACACACACACACACACACACACACAGAGAATGATGGGAAGCACACACTCACACACAGAGAGGCAATGTACACACGTGTCCCGATTTCCCCAATCCCCATTAAGCCCCTCTAATGAACCAGAGGCTCAACATCACACCAGAGGCAGTTGGTAACACTCACACACACACACACACACACACACGGTCTCACTCATTCCTGGCCTTTTTTTTTTCAGGCAGTTGTGAGTTGTGTGCCCAGCATGATTGCAATCTGTTCTCCCAGTCTGGCCTTGACACTTGAGGTAGCCTTTTTGCCGTTACTTGTCTGTGACACTGTTTCAGTTCAGCATATGACTCCTTCACTGCTGGGAAGAATGTGTTCATGTGTGCGGCTGTCTGAGCTGGTTGGTTAACCAGTGAGGAACTGCAGCGTTTCACTCATCAGGAAGTCATTCAACACACACACTCACAGGCACATGTACAACACTCTGATAGCACAACCATTGTCTGACTGTGGTGCACTGTGGGGACAAGGTCAGACAGTCGCAAGGACAAATGTGTGTGTGTGTGCATGATTGGTGTCTGTTTGTACTGCTACTGATTAAGTAAGCGAAACTGCTTAAAGTCTGTGGTGCGTGTAAAGTGCTTGGTGAGGGAGAGGTAAAGGTTGTTGTATGTATAATGTTGACAGGATAGCTGGTACCAAGAACAATGAGTGTTTGGGAACAGCAATAACACCCCACCCCTCCCTCTATACCCGCCCCCACTTCTCCAACCGGCCCTCACTCTCTGTGTCTCTCCTTCTCTGATTTGGGCAGATTAACATTCTAACGGTCAGATCCCTCAAATCCGCAGGAACCAAAGAGCTCATTAGGAACTCAACCACCCTCCCCCTTCTTACTCTTTGTTTTCCCTCTCTCTCTCTCCTGTCTCTCCTCCCTGCTCACACACTGCCATTTTGCACTTCTTGTCCACGTCTACCTGTCAGACTTGGACAATATCACACAGAGGTCCACTCACCAAGGGAAGTGGTGAAAGAGTGACTTTTAATCTAGCTTTATGAGAGCATTACTTTAATACATCTTCAGTAAGACACACTGGCAACAAGGATGTGAGACCTGAGTAGATTTGGGTAAAGTAGCAATGCTGTGGAACGTACAATGAAAGGTTGATAGCAGAGAGGTTTGAAGCAGAGCTTTGTTGATAGATTGAGAAAAGGGGTTGCTAAGTATTTGTAAACAATTACTCAATTAAGTCATTTATTGTAGTATTTTAAGCTAATTAGCAAATTATACTGTAGGTTTGTAAATTGTTCAGTGTACTCCAGTCTCCCTTAACGTTTCTTGTGCTGTGTCATTACATAGGGACATGATGGACAAAACAGTGTCAAGAATATTCAAGAACTCTCAGGTCCTGTTTACATATATCTAGATATTTTTATAAACAGATTTTTTTTTCATTTGTTTTCTTTTTAAATTGCTTTTACACGTATCCAGTGGAATACAGAAAATACAGCGTTTTGAAAAATCTCCACTTTAGAGGTCGTTTTTTAAAAAAAAATGTTTTTGTTTCCGTTGAGGTGGCTAAAATTCTGTTTACATGTAAACAAAAGAAGATATCCGTTTATAAAAAAATATCTACATTTGCGTAAACAGGGCCTCAAACCACAAATTGTGACAGGCTTGAGTTTCTGCTTGGAGGATGAACCTGAGCTCATTGTTAATAGTGCTGAGGGATCCATTCTCTTTTTCTCAATGAAAGGTGAGAGGAGGGTAGTTTGTTGGAGGCGTTCAGGATTATTTAGGGAGGGACAAATGTCTTGTTTTTGCTTTTAAATGCTTGTCATGTCATTTTGTTTACCTATCTCATCTCCACACACACCCCACTCACTCTGTGTGTGTGTGTTGGTGTGTGAGAGAGAGAGAAAATATCCAGTGAAATTACACCAAGAAACTTTATCTTTTTTGCTTTCAATTAATAAAACTGAATTTAAGGAAGATCTCATTACTTACCAAGGCCTACTAAAGATGATTAAATATTGACTGTGCTTCACGGTGAATCGACAACTTTGGATACTGTAGACTATGTAGACTCCAATAGACTCATAATAGAGTTGTCATTTCAACATCCAGCGCTTATTACCATTCCCTTTGGCCACATAAGCAACATGGCCAAACATTAACATGCCTAAAATCTATGCACTCGGAGCTCAGCCTTTACATTCAGTCATTAACAGTTAATGATTAACAAAATGGTGACTATTTGAAAGAAGATGTAAGATTCTAATTTTCTAATTTAATAACTTCCTCCTTTAGCAACTGTGGTTGATTATAACCTTTCATTAACTGATAACATTAACATTCCTCACACATAATATTTATAATACTCATAATAGTCGATATCCATGCTAGAACATGCTAGTCTATTATTTTACTACACAAACATGCTTAGAGTCAGTATGGGTAATAAATCATGGTACAGACTACAGCTAACTGATGTGTTAAGAAAAACATGACTGTTTTGATGTATTATTTGAAGGTTTATCTGCTAATAACAGATTGACATAGTAGTGTTTTGGAAAGACGTAATGGAGTCATTCACGATACTGAAACTTAAGTCAATACAAAATATGCAACACTAACAATAACATAAACTTTGTTGAGGCATATTGGAGAGCTATCCTAGACTGTACATCATGTAAAACACAATCAAATATGCCTTTGTGTAAAGGAACACTTTGTGAATTTTTTTCTGCTTTTTGCTCTTATAGGCACCTTGTAGTGGTATCCTCTCTCCTCTTCAAATTCAGTTTGATGGTGTACGATCACAGGGCAGATAAATTGTTATTTTCATTAACAATGCAGGATGTCCACTACATAGTTATGACAAACTACAAAATAAAACTGACTTTGTGAAATTCACTTTTCCAGTATGTATCATACGTGATTCTAGTAGGACTATTATAAGAGCACACAGTAGCAGTTTGTGGAAAGCTTTGATTAGAAACATACTTTGTGAGAGTGTTTGGAGGAAGACAGTGATCATTCATGCCCAATTTGAGGATATATTTCAACTGTGTCTCTTTCCGCTTGCCTTAGAGAATGGGGAACAGGAAGTGTGTCCTCCTTTGGGCACTGCCTCCCACCCCTCACCCAGCTCGTATAACACTTCTCAGAGGAGGCCAATAGGAAGTACACTCTCACAGTAAGACCTGGACTCTTTGACACCATCCGTCACTTTGATACATAACTTTTTACATACTATACATATCAGTTAGCCATTAGTCATTAGTTTAGCATTAACAGCTTGCTGCTAGCTGGTATCAATTTTGTGTGTGTGTGTGTGTGTGTGTGTGGAAGGGAGAGAGACAGAGTGTATGTGTGTGCATTTTCATCTTGTTTGATTGTTTTTGCCTTTAGATGTGTCTAAGGGCATTTAAATGTGTGTGTGTGTGTGTGTGTGTGTGGTGTGTGTGTGTGTGTGTGTGTGTGTGTGTGTGTGTGTGTGTGTGTGTCCAGGTGAAGCATGCGGATGAGGTCAGTTTTTTTTTTTTTTTTTTAAAGGTGTACTCCAGGAGTAAGGAACGGAATGCCATGCTGGCTGTGCTCCACACGGGGAGAGGGGGGGAGCAGTGAGAGAGGATTGCATTTCCACTCAGAACGATGGGAAGGGAGACTACAATCTGGTTTGGTGAGTTTCAGGGCAGGGAACATGCACACACACACACACACACACACACATACTCACACAAAGAGAACAGGTTGCACAGACCAACCCAGTCAGTGAGAAATTAGACTAAACATTTCCTTTTGCTGCAGTTGATTCAGAGTCTCTCTCTCTCTCTCCCTCTCTCTCTCTCCCTCTCTCTCTCTCGCTCGCTCGCTCGCTCACTCTCTCTGACAGACATATAGATTCACCCACACTATTTTTTCGACCTCAGTGGATTTAAAGGGTACTGCATATCTGTAAGGTAGGAATTGTTTTCTGTATACATAGGCGTGTGTGTGTGTGTGTCTGTATGTGTGTGTTTGTGTGAATGTTACTCTTAGAGAACTTCTCTCTTTCTTTCATTTTTTTCCTGTGGAATGTGCGGCTTATGTCAGCAAGAGGCAGGTACTGAACCCCAGCAAGCACTAATTACTCTCTCTCTCCCTCCCTTCCACCCCCCTCCCTCCCTCCCTCCCTCCCTCTTGCCCTCCCTCCTTTCCTCCCTCTCTCTCTCTCCTCTCTCTCTCCTTCAACCTCTTTCTGGGATCCCTTGTATCCCCTCCCTCCATCTGAAGGAGAAGCAACAGCAGGGAACTGAAAGAGAGAACAACAGAAACCAAAAGAAAAAAAGAAGAGAAACTGCCGAGGAGACGAGTCTTGTTGCGACTGTGGAGAAGAGTTCAGTCGAGAGAAGAGAAGAGAAGGCCCCCCTAACCCCACACTGGGAGTCCTGAGAGAGTACGAGTCGGGGGGGGAAAAGCAGACGCGTCGGTCAGGGGGGGCTTGAAGAATGACCCTGTTTGGATGTTTGTCCTCCTCAGTTTGATCTCCAGGGGTGTCAGGACTTTGACTCAGCTTCCCAGGTAAGAGCAACCTGTTCTCGTCATCGCTCAGTGTCTCCATCACAGAATGACTAGATTCTGTCTTTCTTTTGCTCCCTCTTTCTCTCTTTCTCTCTCTCTCCCCCTCTTTCTCTCTCTCTTTCTCGCTTTGTGACTGTGTGTGAATCAATCTAGGCACTTTTTCTGGTCTGTGTTCCCTGTAGTTGCCTTGCTGTTGGTGTTTCACAATCAGTGACCACACTTAACTCACGTCCACACATGCACTCACTCACCCACCCACCCCGCTCACATGTACAGAGTGGAGGAAGGAGAAGAGGAGAGAAAAGCACACAAATTTTGCTTTTCAGTCTTTCCTTCTTTGACCTTTTCTTGGACTCGATGTGAGGAACATAGCAGCCCCCCTCCACATCTCTCTGTCTCTCTCCTCCTCCTCCTCCTCCTCCTCCTCCTCCTACACCTCCTCCACCCTCTGTCTCTATCTGTCCGTTTCTGGTTGTGAAAACTGGGTGTAAAGTCAGCCCATGTTTCTGCAGTGTGTGTTGTGTAACTGCACACAGCGGGTGAGCTGTTATGTGTGTGCGTGTGTGTGTGTGTGTGTGTGTACGTGCTGTGTATTGAAGAATCAGGTTTCGGGACTCACACAGAGAAAGAGAGAGAGAGAGAGAGAGGGAGAATAAAAGGCAGAGCTGAAGGCAGGCAGCAGTAGGATACAGTGTGTCGGCTGGTCCTCTCTGCTGCCTTGTGCTGCGTCCGGTGGGCCGAGGGCTCGGTGCTGGAGCAGTGCTGCTGGGTCAAGGTCATTCTGAGAGTCAAGCACCCTTTAGTCCTTTCCTGGCCCCAGCACAGCCCTCACTTGTCACCTGTCTGCCTCGGTGGCATACCACTCCCTCAGACAGGCTGCCACACAGGTTCATGTGCACTGAGCCATGCTATACTGGACAGGATAACAACTTCTGTTGCGCCCACACACACACACACACACACACACACACACACATACACTGTTGCCGTTCACAGTTGGCAAGAGAGAAATTTATGGGGTTCATTTTAGTCAGGTTTTAAATGAGGGCAAAGTTCAATTAGGCTGTTAGACTGAAAATGCAGAGAATTATAGGCAGAAAGAACACCTGAAAAGTGTGTGTGTGTGTGTGTGTGTGTGTGAGTGAGTGTGTGTGATGATCAGATGACTGGAAGAACCATCACTGTAGTTACTGTAAATACTGAACCCAGAGGGAGTGTCAAGGAGACAAGATAAGCTTGGTGTGTGCGTGTGCGTGTGTATGTGTGTGTCTGAGAGAGAGAGAGAGAGAGAGAGAGAGAGAGAAGAGAGAGAGAGAAAGTGTTTTTCTACTTGTCTTAATCAGTGTGTTCTGCTTTATCAGTTTTTCTCCAAGTTAGTATTAAATGGCCCATGCTATCAATCTCATTGTGTGTTTCAGTCGCCATCTCTGTCTCCTGCTGCTCCCCCTCTTTCTCTCACTCGTTTGTTTGGGGATAATAGTTGGAGTATCAGGGCACACAGAAGGACACTCTGATTGGTTGCCTCTGTCCCTGTCTCTGATACTTATCACTTCTTAGTAATGTGTATATGTGTGTGTGTGTGTGTGTGTGTGTGTGTGCGTGTGTGTGTGGTCACACCTAACCTCCACAGACATTTTAGTGTAAAACCTGTTCCACTTGAGTTTTATTTAAACTTGAAGGGAGAGATCGAGGTCAGCTCAGACTCTAAGAGTCATATGACAGGTCATGTGATCTGAGCTGTGTCACTCAGCAGGGCTCAGTCACGCTGCCCTGCTCAACTTCCTGCTTCTGAAATCCCACATACACAGATTTGTTGGTTAGTGTGGTCGGTTAGAGAGAAGCATATCTTTTCCTGAAAATAGGCTCCGCCTGCACGTTTTCAGCTATGGACAATCATGTACATGATCATTTGTTAAGATCTTAACAGTTGTTACGATTTTAAACATCAAGTTTTAAATGAGGGGTAGAGGAGGAGAGAGAGAAAGGGTCTGATTGTGAGTTAGGTTTGGTATGCTGACTAGAGTATTGAGTCTGGGTTTGAGCAGATATTCAAGGCTGACCTCGTTTATGGTGCTGTGTGTGTGTGTGTGTGTGTGTGTGTGTGTGTGTGTGTGTGTGTGTGTGTGTGTGTGTGTGTGTGTGTGAGACTTTTGTGCTGATAAATATTTCATTTTTTCCTTTCTATCTATGCGTCATGCTCAGTTACACCAATGTTGTTAATCTAGTAACCAGCAAACCTTTCTCGCTGCAGAAAGACTGGTAACCAGCAAACCTTTCTTGGTGCAGAAAGACTAGCAACCATCAAACCTTTCTCGCTGCAGAAAGACTGCTTGTAGTCTGCTTGACAAAGAATCAGACCCAGCTGATAAACATCCCCATTCATAAAAATCACTCCTGAATGTAACAGCTACTAAACACTAAACTTCATTAAGACTCATTACAAGCAAACAGGACAAAACATTAGCAGATTTCAGAAGGAGGAAAAAGTACAATGAATATAATGTATTGTTTTCATTTTTTAACCATTTTTTACAAAGGATGTAATATGTCCTTGTTAGCATCACTTAGCTATTCAGGGCCAAGAGAGATGGTAGGGTTTGGCAAGACGGTGAGATATCCCAAGGCAAAAACCACTACCAGCTACCCCACGACTGTCTCATATGATGCATAATTCACTGTTCCTCAAAATGCACTGTTCCAAGTGTTTGTTAGACTTGACTGAATAGATATTTGACTTTTAGGGTTTATAGGTTCAGTTATATATAGAGCAATTATTTTATGCAGTCACCTTTAGTGTTTTTATTTACATTGTGTGTGTGTAGGAGAGAGTAGTCATTTACATTTTTAATAACAACTGACTAATGGAAGGTGGAATTTGCATTTTTACATTTTTAGGCATCCCACTGTGTGTCAGTATAGCTTAACACACACACACACACACACACACACACACACACATACAAAGTAATTCTTCCTGGGTTAAATTGAACCCAGTTCCCCAGTCTTAGGCCTTCACACATCTCCCAAGGCTCACTGGCCACTGCTTCTCTCTCTGTCTCTCCTTCCTCTCCATATACCCTGGTCTTATCTGGGACTAGGGCCGGGGCCTTTTCATCTTAAGATACAGAGCTACCTCAGGTGACAAGCAGGACTGTTCCTCGTGCTTTTGTGACATTATTGTCCAAATCAGTGCAACACAGTGATCTGTAATCAGTAATGTGATTAGATAATAGATCATTATCATCCTTTTGTGTGTCCAGTGTCCCCCTGTCCTTACGTTTTAGAAGACGTCACTATCAGGGGGTCTTCCTTCGGTCCTTTGGGGGTAACAGTGTGCCTGATATCCAGAATTACTGGATCCATGAGGAGAGAACAGAGGAAGGGCTGTAGAAAGTGTGTGTGTGTGTGTGTGTGTGGAGAGAGGTAGAGAAAAAGATGGAAGGTATATAGAGATTCCCTCTGCATACCTGCACACAATGGATCATTTGTTGGGCCCATGGGCTATGATAACAGCATTGTGTGTCTGTGTGTGTGTGTGTGTGTGTGTGTGTGTGTGTGTGTATTGGTGTGTAGAAGTGTGTGAATGAGTGATTGTTTGTGCATTAATATGCTAAAAGTGTCTGTATGTGTGTGTGTTGGTGTGTAGAAGCGTGTGAGCGAGTGATTGTTTGTGCTTCATATGCTCATAGTGTCTGTGTTGTCAACGTGGGATAAATTCTTTAGTGTATTACTTTCCTCACACAATATTTAATCTGCTTGTGGATTTTGTTGTTTCCTGACAAACAACTACTTTGTAGTGTGTGTGTGTGTATGTGTGTGTGTACATGCACTCAGACACTTAAGAGAGAGTTTGTCTTATCTATCTTGATGTATTTACCACCAATTCTTTAAAAGATTTTATGTTTGTAACCGTTTAAAACACATAAGGGATAATGGCCGGTGAGGTGACCAGGTCGATGAAAATAATGGCGAGGTGGAGGCTCGGGTGAGTCATTATTTCCATCAAACTGGTCACCTCAAAGGCCGTTATCCCACTTATTTACCGTTTGTATTTAGGATATCATTTTATCTAGAACTTTCTTTATGTTTAGGAATCACGTGCATGGACTACAGAAAATAACCTATCATAGCTACCGTTAAGGGGGGAAAGTATAACGTGAAACACTTTACTATGGTTGTTATGGTTACCACTCATAAGTGCATTGATATGAAATAGTGATTCAAATTGTTCGGATCTACTTCAAAGGTAGCCAGTTATCCAAAGTTAATTCCCACCAATTCAGTAAAGAGAATCCCATTGTTAAGGGAGATAACTCAAGTTAAACTTCCCTTTATGTCATCCAAGTAGATGAGTAACTCCCAGTGCCATAATATTCTTTGTTATGGCTTAAAAAGTCATTAGTGTGACAGCCCTCAATCATGCTGGTGCTCCACGTGCTTCAAACAGCCTTGTTCATTATAGCCCGGCACATACCACCACAGACACTCTGTTGGGTCACACCACTAGGGGTCACTGTGATTTTCTTTCAGGACGATCAACACACAAGACACACATAGGCTACTGCACCTGTAGTCATTTTAATGGGGTATAGAGATGGATTTTGATTTGGTGTCTAAATGTTCTTCTTTTGTCCAGTCCTCTGTCTCTTGGTTTCAGGGTCTCAAAGCATCATGTCTAATAAGTCTTAGCAGCAGACTTTGTCCTTTGTGATAAGTTGTCAACCATGCTGTTTTTCACAAATATGGCTACATAACCTGCACACCACAAAGTAAGCCCTGTTTATGGCATAGGCTACTCCCAATGCTCCAAGCTTTATGGCTCCCATCAGAGGGACATTTATGGCACACACACACAGCATGAGCTTGTGTGTGTGTGTATGTGTGTATGTGTGTGTGTGTGAACTCTTTCTGTCATGTCTCAGGTCAGGTCTCGCTGAAATATCAGTCATTTCATGTAGATGCATTTGCCTTTTTTTTTATTTATCGGTGAGCCTGTTTTGACTGGCTTCCCAGTCATAGTTTTTTATTTGTAATATATTTTTGGTTGTGGACAGGATAACAGTCTTCACAGGATAACAATTTGTGGCACTTATTAAGCTGTGTTACACAATGGCAGACCTGACATGATCTTAGTTTGGCTGACTACTACATCAGGTGTATGATTTAAAAAAAAAAAAAAAGAAAAAAAGAAAAAAAAAACTTGCCTTTCTCTGTCCTGAGAGAGTTGAGTGCTAAATATCTCCTCCAGCCCTTTGGACCCATCCTTCTTGTGATTAGGTATTAGGCATTAACTCAGCCAAGGTGCCCTCTGTCCCACAGGCTCACTATGAATCAAATATGTTTGTTCATCGCTCCCTGCCTCAAGGCAAAAAAAAAAATCTCCCGGATTCTGCTACTCAAATGTTAGCAGGTAGGCAGGTCCAGTTCCAGTTTTCACTTGGACTGAGCGGTGGCCAAGGAGGTGTAAGGCCTGCACTTGAGTCATACCAATTATTTACAGCATACAAACCCGTCAAAAAGAGTTTCTGTGGACTGTCAAGGCAGTGATCAAGCACCTATTATAGTGAGATGTTTCAGAAGGATTGTGTTCTGTAGTATTGTTATGCTGTGGGAGTGAAAATCTTTTCTTTTGAAAATAGATATGTGTGGAATGTGCTTTATCACACTCCTTTTGTGGCAATGGTGTGTGTGTGTGTGTACGTGTGTGTGTGTGTGTGTGTGTGTGTGTGTGTGTGTGTTTGTGCGTGTGTGCGCGTCTTTGTGCAGCTATGTGCTTGCTATGGCAAATCAAACATTTATTTTCGGAACTTAAAATTCTCCTCCTCGCTCATGTAGTGATTGCAGAGGTTGTTTTTGCCGGCCCATGATTGACTAGCTTAGCAAACTCTTTACCTGCTCACGCCCCTGTAGGGCGGAGAGCATCATGAGACCTGTGATCTCATCATGACAAAACAAAAAGAGATTGATCGATTATAGAGAATGGAAGAATGGAAACCAGTCACTAAATTTACAGATTAGAAGCAAGGAACAAATTCAGATTTTTGCACATACACACACAAACACACACATACACACACACACACATATTCAGACCATAGAAAAAACTGCAGTCTTGCAGTCACACCCTAGAACTTTGCTCTTGAGAGAAAGAGACCGAGACCCCTCTTTTCTTCAGCCCCTCCTCTCTCAGTAAACATGTGACTCCTTCAGATCCCGCCCTGTGCTCAGGTGTGTGTGTGTGTGTGTGTGTGTGTGTGTGTGTGTGTGTATGTTTCAGCTTGACTGCCCAGGTGAAGACAGTGTGTGTAGAGGCTGAGCTGAGCAGGAGTAAGAGTGGAGAAGAGAAAAAGGCAGAGCAAAGAGAAGAGAGAGGGAGTGGGGGAGAGAAAGAGAGAGGGAGAGAGAGAGGCAGAGTGTGTGTATGTGTCAGACACGGCACGTCACAGAAGGAGGCAGGTATGTCAACTTTACTTTGCTACTTTGAGAATCTGTGGCCAGGTGTGTCATATTTTAATTCAGTTCCAGATCAAATTTGAATTCAGTTCTTTTTCTGTACCATGTGCACAGGGCTTAGGCATTCACAACGGAGTGATGATCCAGGCTTTGAATGTGTGTTTGTGAGAGTCTGTGAGGGTCTCAGTGTGTCCGCTTTTCGAGCTTGTAAGCATGTATAGAATCTTGTGTATTTAATGGTTTAGAACCATGTACACGGCGTATGATATCCATCTCTGTAAGTGAACACGAACACTTCAGTGTTTGTGTGTACATGCGTCTTCTGATACACGTCATCTGTTGTACAACCCTTAGCGGTGATGTGATTCATCTGTGTTGTGAAGCCAACTAGGCAACACAGATACACAAGTTAATATAAGGCCAAATAATTCAAATAGATCATAGAATTTTATCCTTGATGATGTTGAGGATGTCAAACTGTCTTTATATGAGCATACACAGGTGCTCTCTCTCGCTTTCTCTCTATTTCTCACTCTCTCTCTCTCTCTCTTTCTCTCTCACACACACTCTCTCTCATACACACACACACACACACACACACACACACACACACACACATCACAGTTAGAAGAGCTGGAAGATTTAATTTACAACTGACCTTGTGTGACCTACAATTCAACTCACTTCCTGCACCTGCTTCTCTTACTACTCTTTCAAAGTCACCAGTGGATTTACATTGTTTCCTAAGGTTCAGCCATAGTGTCAGGATGCACAGTGCCAAGTTACAATGTGTCTGCTTCTGGCATGACCAGTTTGAAGCTTCCTTGTGTCTTGATGTATTGTGATATAGGTGTGTAGGTGTATAACAGTAACACTCATTACTGGATGCCACATTCCTTCTGTCCCATATTTGCTGTTAGGGTGGGCCCACATAAGCGTTAAATTGTGTGTGTGCTTGAGAGAGTGAGTGGGTGAGTGTCAGTGTATGTGTGTCTTTATGTGTCTCCGCTTTAGCAATTGTTTCATATGTAATCAGTCAGTTGCTTAAATAATTGATTTACTGTATGTAACGAATGGCATCTAGGATGTATGTTCTGTAATTGTGTGTACGTCTACAAGTCCTCAGCCTTGAAAACAAACATTTTCACTTCCTTTTGTGGAGGTTTGTGGAACTAATGCACATGCAGGGAGTTCAAGTCACATTTACGTATACAGGTTCACACAGACGGGGAGAAATGAGATTAAAGTGTCACCAAAAAAACAAACAGGCCTTTGGGAAATGAAAGTAACTCAGCAAATCAGACCTACCCTCCCTGCACTTCAACAGATTTCACACATCTGCCAAGTGAAGTCAAGATTCAAAAGGATGCTGGATATCACCCTGACCTGTTTGGTTATTGATTTATTTGTATGGTGGACCTCTAGCCAGGCTGTTGTTACACAGTGATAAGGCAGCGCAGTAAAGCAACATTTTATAAGTACCATATTGTGCATTGTCATGCTCAGGCCTTAGTGCTAATCATTCTGGAAGAAAGTGTTATCTTAAGGTGATCTGTGCTTTGGCTCTTCCTCTGCGCTCTAAACATTAACCACTTGAAAACTGTGTGTGTGTGTGTGTGTGTGTGTGTGTGTTGTGTGTGTGTTTGTGTGTTTTGAGGGTGAAAGGGGGATGTATGTTAGGTCATCTGCAGGGCTCCCCTTTTCTTTTGCATGCCAAGACATTCACGTTGCACTCTCTCCCTCCCCTACCTCTCACTTCTCTCTCTCTCTCTTTTTCCCTGCGTGTGTGTGTGTATGTGTGAGTGTGTGGTTGAGAGACAGACAGAGAATGAGAAGCAACTGAGTGAGTGTTTCTATGTCTCCACGCACTGTTGCTCTCTTCTCCTACCCCCTCTTGCCATGTCCGTTAAGTGTGTATGTATGTGTGCCCTGCTTGTCAAGGTGTGTGCTGTTTGCTTAGCCCAAGGCTCTGTTGAGAGAGCGTTTGCTGTTGTTATGTACACATGCAGACACTCGTATTTTTTTGTCTGCTTACGTGGTTCATTGAAGCCCCATTTGTAAAGAGTACTTGTGTGTGTATGTGTGTGTGTGTGTGTGTGTTGGGAGGGGGGGTACATTTTCGGGGAAAAACATCCGTTATTTTTACTGCCTGTAGATGGTGGGGGTTGAAAAGTTTTTGAAAAGCAATCAGTCCTGTACACTCTCTCACACACCCTTGCTCTTTTCACCTAATCACACTTGTTATCATGCAAGCAAACACACACACACACACACACACACACACACACCTTCAGACATTAGCCTTAGAAATAGTTCTCTGGAGATATTTCAGCAGAAAGACCAGACAAGTGGAAAACTCCACCTTCAAAAGGTAAAAGACTTTTAATCTCTAATCAGACCAGGTGTTCAGCAGGTATTTCAGCGTAATAGTGACATCACTTGTGTTATGTGCACAGATACAACCAAAAAAGCACTACAATTTAGCCTAAGTGCACTGATTGTAGCCTGTCTCAAATATTTTTCTATGTGTTTTAAATGTGGCACCACTTGAATCCATGGTGAAACATTTCGTCTCACTATATACAATGTATATGGCTGAAATGTCAATAAAACCCACTTGACTTTACTTGACTTGACCACTTGACCACATGACTTACTCTCTGAAGCGGCACCTTTCCACATATGCTGACAGAAAAAGAGTGAATTAAAGAGAGAGAGAGACAAAGAGAGAGTGTGTGTGTGTGTGAGGTTTTTTTTTGTTTGTTTTTTTTTTTTAAAAACAAACAAACTTTACATTACACATTTATAGAACAAGCTTTATCTCTAAAATGATGTGTCCATTTTGGTGGTAGGAATCTAGGTAATCTTAGTCCTCTGAGCACTTCAGCAATAATCAGTGTCTTGGTGAGCTTGTGTTGTGAGTTGAAGAGAGAGAAAGATATCTGTTTCCGTCAAAGATGTTAGTGTCCGTTTCAGGTGGACACTGATGTTGTGTATGGCTGATCTGATGATGTAGCCATGAGTGCAGAGAAGGCCAACAGGGACACGTCTGGGAGAAGGCCTCCTCTTGCCCAGTCTTGGCTTTCAAAGTGTGCTCACGGTGTTCCTGTTCTGCTGATCTCTTAGTTCTACTGGTCCATTAAGTCACGCACAAGATCAGGAGATGCTGGCAATCAGCAATCAGCAATAAACCAATAAACACATACTTTAACTAGCATAACCTGTGTGTGTGTGTGTGTGTGTGTGTGTGTGTGAGGTGTGTGTGTGTGTGTGTGTGTGTGAGTGTGAGTGTCATACCCTCTTGACCCCACCTTCTTGTGATGGTAGCAGAGAGGCTGTCTTCTGGGTTTCTATTACCCTGCATTACTATGTGTGTGTGTGAGTGAGTGTGTGTGTGTGAGAGAGAGAGAGTGAGAATGTGTGTGTGTGTAAGCAGTAATTTGTGTTACCCATGGTTAATCATCCACCAGCTGCTGCCTCAGGTTTCTTTAATACCACACACTCACACACATGCGTACACACACACATGTACACACTGAGTTGGAAAGGTCAACTTTGCCAGGCAGGTACAATAGGGGACCGAGACCTTCATTCTAGAGAATGAATAATCTCTCTCTCTTTCTCTCTCTCTCTTTCTTTCTCTCTCTCTCTCACACACACACAGACACACACACACACACACACACACACAGGCACACACACTTTTTATTACCACGTTCCTCTCCCTTATATAGATCCACTCAGAAAGAAACAATATTTCTTGAGTGAAAGACAAAAATTGTTTTCCGTGTGTTTGAGAGTGAGGTAGGGGGTGGTGAAAGAGAGATTAGGTATTAGGTAGTTTCTCAGAAGGAAGGTTCCTGAATGACCTGATTTCCTAGAAGAGCCCAGTAAAACTCTGGACAATACAAAATTTTCATGCCTGAAATTAAAACTGGAATTGGCTGCTTTTTCTTAAAGCTTTTATGAAATCCCCAGCTCAGTTTCATTCCTGTGACACAGACTGCCACAGCCTCTAGTCTATTGCGCACAGACAACACCAAAACTTTCAGATAAGGAAACGTGTGTGCGTGTGTTTTTGTGTGTGTGTGTGTGTGTTTGTGTGTGTATGTGCGCACATGTGTGTGTGTTTGTTTGCGCGGGTGTGCCTTTGCGTGTGTCTGTAGTGTAGTCATATCTTGTGTCTGCCTCACTGTGTCTCCATGATACCGTGACCTCACTTCCATGAGCCGAAGGACATAAAGCTTCCCGTGTGCTTCCATCCTATCCGACAGTTGGTGCCACTGCAGGTTGTTACTGCAGGTTGTTTAACAGCTCCACCACATGAATGATTAGGACTGAGGTTGCTTTTTCCCGCCCATGCTTCAAGGGGAAATCTGGTGTGATTTAACCCATAGTTGTTTGAGGTCACTGAGTACTATAGAAAAAAGACTGGCCAAATAGCAAACCGGCAGCTAACATTAACTGAGTGGGGCATAGGAAAATGAAACTGAAAGTGCATTTCTGTGCCCTATTCAGTTAATGTTAGTTGCTGATTTACTAGTCGGTGTATGTTGTATCAAACTTTCTCATTCTTTGTCCTACCTCCAGCAGTCTGTGACCTCTAACAGCAGGGCTCTGGATTGATTGAAGAGTCATGGACAAACAGTAATGCAACAGAAAACCAAACCATTTGTTCATTTTCCTCTTTTTTCTCCTCTTCAGCTCTGATTGGATGTGTCAGAATGACAGCTGAAGACTCCACCTGTCCCGTCGCCATGAGTAATGCAAGCGCCTCCGCCAGCACCAAACCCGCGGTTGCTGTCCTCGAAGGAGTGGCGGGAGCCCAAAATGAAGCTGCCCTGATGGCCTTGATGGAGCGCACCGGCTACAGGATGGTCCAGGAGAATGGTCAGCGCAAGTACGGCCCTCCCCCAGGCTGGGAGGGCCCTGCGCCGCAGCGCGGCTGCGAGATCTTCGTTGGCAAAATCCCCCGCGACGTTTACGAAGATGAGCTGGTGCCCGTGTTCGAGTCGGTCGGCCGCATTTATGAGATGCGGCTGATGATGGATTTTGACGGGAAGAACCGCGGATATGCCTTCGTCATGTACACGCAGAAGCACGAGGCCAAACGTGCCGTCCGCGAGCTCAACAACTACGAGGTGAGGCCCGGCCGACTGCTGGGCGTGTGCGGGAGCGTGGACAACTGCCGCCTCTTCATCGGGGGAATCCCCAAGACCAAGAAGCGCGAGGAGATCCTGGAGGAGGTGTCCAAGGTCACGGAGGGCGTCCTGGACGTCATCGTGTACGCCAGTGCTGCGGACAAAATGAAGAATCGCGGCTTTGCCTTTGTAGAATATGAGTCCCACCGGGCGGCTGCCATGGCTCGCAGAAAGCTGATGCCAGGACGTATACAGGTGCAGACACACACATAGGACAGAGTTTGCACATCATTCCCAATACACATACATTACAAAGAACCAGCCTGGCCATCCTTAAGTCCATGACAAAAGGAATGGGGGATCTACACTTATGCATATATCACCATATGCTGACCTCACACTGGTATGACAAAGACACACAAGTACACACACACTTGTATGAGCCCAGTTTTTGACATTGTGAAATATACCTTTTTTTCAGCTCTGGGGTCATCAGATTGCTGTGGACTGGGCCGAGCCTGAGATTGACGTGGATGAGGACATCATGGAGACGGTGAAGATCCTGTACGTGCGCAATCTGATGATGGAAACCTCGGAGGAGACGTTGCGCCGCATCTTTGGCCAGTTCAACCCCGGCTGCGTGGAGCGAGTCAAGAAGATCCGCGACTACGCCTTTGTGCACTTCGCCAGCCGAGACGACGCAGTGGTCGCCATGGACAACCTGAACAACACAGAGATCGAAGGGTCCTGCATCGAGGTGACCTTGGCCAAGCCGGTGGACAAAGAGCAGTACAGCCGCTACCAGAAGGCCACCAAGGGCTCACAGGGCAGCAGCACAGCAGCCAGTAGCGAGAGCAGCCAGCAGGGCTACGTGTACCAGTGTGACCCCTACACTCTGGCCTACTATGGGTATCCCTACAGCACCCTCATTGGCCCTAACCGAGAATACTTCAGCAAAGGTAAATCCACACAGAAATGCTGAAGCACCACAGGGAACAAAATGCCCCTGTGATATATCTCAGGTACACATACTCATACTCACACACTCACTTTAATGTACTACACTCAGCCACAAAATACCGCTGAATCATATACAACGCTCTTGAAAACTACTAAGGAGAATGCAAAAACGTATAGTTCGCCAGATACACCGTATTTATGTGCTGTGAACTACTGCAACCTAAAACTGCATATTACAACAGCACATTCTCATACTATGACTACCCCTGTAGTGCCCTCAGCAAGCTAAACAGAAAGAACATCGTCAGAGGTAAGATCATTCAGCCTGTAGCAATCACTGCTCATGCAGATCCAATAGATCACAGTTGGACATGACAAATGAAAGCACTGATTTGGGATGGAACTGTGATCTAGAAAAATTATGCCTGACGGATCATTAGTTGTCCGGGTGACGGTTTGCTCAGCCAATCATCTCTGTCTGTACTGTGGGTTTGGGCCTAGAGAGGGAACCGTAAGCGGAACAAATTTGACTTCATCTGACTGGTTCCAGACAGCAGCCCATCTTGTGCCTAACTGCAGCGGGTCCAAATGCCAGTGGACAGGAATGACCAATTCCTCATCTTACCTACTGCCTCTTTGTTTAAACAATCACTCCTTCCCATACTTGACTCTATAGTTTGTTTGTTTTTTTTTAAAATACGCCTTTGTATCTTAACTTCTGGGTCATGTTGATTTTGGTTTCGCAATCTCAAGGACCCAGTCTCAGGTTTCCTGAATCTTCCTCTGCGGTCCTAGGTGGGAAATCAAGACAGATTGTACCTGTTTTTTGGGGGGAATCAAAGAGAACCACTTCAAGCATCTGACAGCATAACAGAATCAGATGTAGTAAAGGTTTCTTTGTGACTATACCACACCATAATCCAGATAAAAATATTGCTTGTTGATTTCAAGCAAAGTCAAAGCCTGGTCAAAGTCAAAGCAACCTGCCAGAATTCAGAATGCATTTCAATTGATAGCATGTTGGTAGATGCTAAGACACTATTAGTCAATTCTGCCTATTTTCGAATGACTAGGTAACCCAATAATATAGGTTTTAACAAGGGCTGATACTTTTGCAAGATGTATGCAAAATGATTGCAATGTACATGGAAATCATTGGTTTTCTGCAGATATTGTAATGTCTTAATAGCCTGGCTAATTCCACAGACAATAAACAGTGAAATGACTGACTGGCAATTAGAGTGAAATTTGCACTGTGCAACTTTCATTGAGAATCACAGTCAAGGCAAACCTGCCACTAGAGCATAGCAATTCATGTTGTTTAGCTTTACCAATGCCTGATGGTGAAATCTGTCTTTGCTGAAACAGCTTTTGTCAAGGTGCATAGTTCAAGGAGGTGGAGGAAAAATGCAATTATCAGATAGTCCAAACGTATGACCCTAAAGAGGCACAAACCTTGATAATTATTTAAAGAGTTGGAGAAAATAGACAGTTTATGCATTGCAACTCTCTTCTTGCTATCTTACCGTTTAAAATTGAAACTCAAGTAATACTTGAACTCAAGTTGAATACTTTATTGTATATTGTACGAAGCCTAAGTATCATGGTTTGTTCATTTCTAAATTTACATTTTCACTGCCATGGCCTTTAGTATGAGCTGATTACTGATCCTTCAGGATTCCTGATGTGATTGTTAGCTTAAAAACTGTCAAGGATACAAGTAATGGCTCAAAATTGACAGCTCGGCGAAAATTACAAAAACAGAAATTGAACACAATAGTGAACAAATCAACTAATACACTGAGGAAACCTCCCCAGCTACCATTTCCCACTTTGAGTGTACAATGAGTGATGTCTGAGTATCTAAACACACATTGGTTGCCTTTGCCTAATTGTGTGTGTGTGCGTGTGTGTGTGTGTGTGTGTGTGTGCGTGCGTGCGTGTGTGTGTGTGCAGCAGGTACAGCGAGGGGCCGAGGCAGAGCAGGTGTAAGTAGCCGCACCCCTGGGCCACGCGGGTCCTACCTGGGTGGCTACTCCGCAGGCCGTGGCATCTATAGCCGCTACCATGAGGGTAAGAACCGGCAGCCAGACAAACCCTATGAGCTCACACCAGGCTTGGAGCTAGCAGCTGTTAACACCGTGGGCATCAAACCAGCTACAGGTCAGTTGGGGCTTGTATGCAGAGTGTAAATACGTAGGTGCAGTTATTTTGCACAGTGTAGCAGTAATTAGTGTATTTAGTAATTATTCAAATTGGTGCTCAGATTTTAATTAAATATTTATACGGCCATTTTAATTTGCATTTATGATAGACTGATTGGCTGTAGTTCCACACACCAGAGATCATCTATTAAAGGTCCATTTCGTGATTCTATTCCAATATATTATACGCCACATTCATTCAGTCATTCATTCATTCATTCACCAATTCATCATTCCCCTCCTGATCCTTTAATGTCAGTTCAGTTAGTGCACTCAAAAGAATAGTAAACACAGCAACAAATATCTGTGGCCGGGGCTCAGATATGCGCTGTGGCAGCCAGTCAACAGATAATCTCAAAAGCACGGAATCTGGGGGTGTTATTTAGATGGTTGTTGACCTCAACTAAGATCATTTTGGAACATGGCGTCAAGCTCTTGTCCTATTTGCCTGCTCTCTACTGCGCCCTGCTGGTACAAAAGGCAGGACTCGATCTCTCTCTCTGTTTCTCACTCTCTGTCTCTCCCTCTGCTCCTTCTTCCTCTCTCTGTATTTATTTCTCCATGAAACCTCAGCTAATCGCACAGTTGTAAGTAAGAGAAGTATGCTAAATCACACACTAAGAAGTATAATCGCTAAATCAGCATTAATCCTAGGCCCCTAGAAACAACAACGTGTGTGTGTGTGTGTGTCCGGGTGACAGAAAGTGTTAATCCAAGTCACACTTTACTGCTTTCTCCAATACACTTTCCACTCTTTCGTTTGCTGTGACTATTCATTATTTTCACTTTCTGTTCTGTAAAACACTACACAAAAGAGAAGGAAACAGAGCATAAGACAAGTACAAGAGGAAGTACAAATTGATAGTTTGCAGACAATAATTTGTGATTTTGTTTCTTCATCGATGATATTGGATAGCAACACGCTATTCCACTTTGAGGCATAGTACGTATTCTGGAAATGCTGGCTTGAGTTCCTGGTTTGTGTTTGTTAAAACAGCTAGCAAAGGGAAACTGTTTGTAAGCTTATTAATTGTTTATTGTTGTCTTGTTTCAGCGGTGGCTTTGCCTGCTCTGGGGACCCAGTATCCTGTGTTTTCAGCCACCGCAGCTCCAAAGCTGATGGATGATGGGAAGGTCCATGGAGTGGAACACCTTATCAATCCTCTCACTTTACAGCACGAACACGCTGCTACCACTGCTGTTCTGCCGGCCGTCTCAACACCACCTCCTTTCCAGGTATGCAGCCATCCACCTCACCACCATAAATGTGTAGTTCATGTCCTACACACAGACGTTCACTTGAGCTGGACCAGCCTGAGCCACTGCTAAAAGCTTTTGTCCTGCTCTTACAGGGTAGACCCATCACTCCTGTGTACGCTATGGCCCACAATGTGCCGCGCCTCCCCACGGGCCTCTATGGGGCAGGCTATGTTCCCCTTGCTGCTCACACCGCTAACACAGCCGCACTCGCCGCCCTGCAGAAGAATGCCGCTGTTGCCGCGGCGGCCTACGGTGGCTATGGCTATGTCCCTCAGGCATTTCCCACGGCAACCTTTCAGATGCCCCTCCATGACGTCTACCAGACCTACTGAGACGAGTCCAGTGTACTCATCTAAGCCACAAAACAACCAATGCCAACACTTTTCATGAAGAATTGCTTACGAAGTGACTGCAGGTAAATGAAGAAACAGCTCATGGCCAACCAATTCTACTAGACCTTCCCCTGGTTTTAACTTTGCATCACACAAGTGGAGACCTAAATTCAAATCCCAACAACCATCATCAGGTGACGTTTCGGATCCTTCCATCACAGCACTGCACATGACCTTAGTATTTGCTCTCATACTAATGTAGCTGTGGCATCACATTGATGAAGCAACATGAGCTAAGCAAACTCTCTCTCTCTCTTACCCAACCCCCAACTGATGGAACCCATCCATTCCATAGGCCCAATGGCTTGTGACCCTTTTCAAACTATGGAATGTGACCTCAACTCTGCCCAGCCAAATCTGACCATTCCATGCCAGTTTTAATCTGATCCGCATGGCTCCTCCCCTCTCTCTCTTTCTCTTTCTCTCTCTGTCTCACACACACAGAAACACACACACACACACACACACAACTCACACACACATAACTTTTTGTAGTTTTGGCTCCATGAGTGCTGAAGGAGTTTGAGTATTTATACAGATTGGAACACTGTATTTATGAGCTGCACCTCGGGGTAGACTTTCCATCGCTGTTGTTGTTTTTTTCAGAGACAAAAAGTTAGACAAAGAAATAATGTCTATAAAAATGTTTAATATCTCAAGGAACTACTGACATGCAATGTAAAACTCAAGAGAACTTTTTGTGGTTTTGTCTCCCAGAAGATTATGACTTCTATTCCTGCGTCATCTTCCGTCCACTGGATTAACATGTTCTACTTTAGCTCAGATTTCTTTAAACTGTTTCCCTTCTTTTATAGTTATTAGTTCTACCGCTATTATCATTTTCTGTTTGTTTGTTAGTTTTTCTTGTTTTTAATGGATTGAGTATGGATTACGGATTTAACAGATACTGTATGTTCTTGAGAATTTGTCCTGTCTCTGGATATAGAACTGGAAAAAAATAACTAGAAAGTTAGCATAAAAATGCAAGTATGCAAGATAAGAACAACCAACATTTCAGCCTCCCTGCAAACTTTCAAAGGTGCCTGTTTGACTGGGCTGCTGCCCCAACACTTTTATGAAGTAGCAGCAGACAAAAAGTTTGCTTTTACACAGGCCCTGTGCTTAACTTGGACTGACCAAAATGTGTGTGAGTGCCTTAACAAACTGCACAGTGTGGCACATCTACTGTCATTCCAACTAAGATCAGATTATTGGAGATTTTTAATCATTGTGTAGTCACCTGACCATGGCAAAAAAAAAGAAAAGAAAAATGCTATGATTGGGCAACAAGTCACAAATACTTGCTGACTGAATGATAGCAAAAGAAGGCGGATGCATGCAGTACATCTTATACTGAGTTAGTAAGTGAACAACTGAGTATTTCACAATGTTGGAGGCTTGTGAAGAGCACTTTTCCAGTGAAAAGAGCCCCTGGTGTTTGTTGTGACATGCTTTCCCCAGCTGCAGCGTCAGCCTGACCTCGGGCAGCTGCGGTGCGGTGCAGTTCCTCTAAGCTGACCAGCCTTAGCGACTGAAGCCCCTCCATGAGCTTTTTCTTTTGCCTTCTCTGGGCTGGTAGCGTACACTGGACACTTCTAGTGGACTTCTTTACGTCTCTCCCACTCCCACACGCATACACAAATTGAGAGTCCCCGAGAGATTCTAGAATGCTCCACCTAGAGATTCTAGAATGTTCCTAATGTACTGCTGGATTGTTATGTGTGTGAGCAGATTGCGTGAACGAGTGTGTCGTGATCCCGTGTGGCCATCTTGTTGGTTTGAGATGTTTTCTTCTGTTGTTGTTTGAGTAAATCTGTTCTTGAGCCACTATGAAGGTGATCCATACAGAAAAATAATAGAGAAATACTGGTTGTGTTTCTTCCCACGCTTTCAGGAAGAGCTGTATAGCTACGTGGACTTTGAATAGGTTAACTGGACCAGAAAAATATCATGGTCAGCTTCTCTTTTTTTAAAAGAATGTTTCTATGTTTTACATTTTTGTGTTTCCAAACCCATTATATGGCAGTGGAAGTGCCGGTATATCAAAGCACTGAGCCTTATGAGACCTGGTCACCTTTGGACTGATTTCAGTCCTGTGAAGTTTTGATATGTAAGTGTCACTACTCACAGAAGAAGCACATTTACAGTGAAACTGTTATTCTGTAGAGACAAGTAACCACATCACTGTCAATTTTATTGCATAACCACTGGGACCTGATGAAGGATCCTTTACCACTGTGTGAACATACAGCCTTTGACACACACACACACACACACATACACACACACACACACACACACACACCTTAAGGGCTGTTGTCAGATCTGGTGTGCTAGTGTGCTTTGTTGTATTATGGCAGTGTTGTTGAGATTTATTCTGTGGCCTTTTGAGACCGGTAGACTTCTTTATTATCACAGAGTAAGGATATATATTTAATATATGCTTCAAATATGTTGTGTATGAAGTAAGAAGAAAAGCGATAATATATTTTATGAGAAATGTTTTTTTTTCCTTCTTTAACATGCGCTTAATTTAGAGCTGAAGCAGTAATAAAACATGTTTGGTTTGCCAAAGTGTCCAAATGTGTGAGTTTGGTGATGGAGAGGATTGTGAGTTGAGTTGAGTGGCAACCGATTGGTGCAGCAACTGGCCAATCATTTCTCTACCCCATTATTACCTCACTCTCAGTGACATCCTCCTCACCAGCAGTTTTCACTTGAAGTGCTAATAGTCCCTGTTCTGACTACTTTAAAGAAAGAATGAAATACAAAACGAACAACACATATTTTAGTGAAAGTTTTTCAAAGGATTGTAGTGTGTAAGGGTTTTTAGTGTGCCTTATTGCCAAATGTTTTAGAGTTTTTCTTTATGGAACTATTTTCTATCATGCATTGTTTGTTAAACGCTTATTTGGCATTTATGTATTTATAGTGGTTAAGTAGTTGAATAAAGCATTTTCCAAAATACAATAAATGTCATGTCTACTTGAGTTAACTGTAGTTACACTTCAATGGCTCTATAAAAACCTGTGTAGTGTACCTTTCTGCACCTCATAAATATCCACGTTGATTTTTCGAAAGCCACAACACATAAATCATGGAGTAGTTAGCCATTGTGGTAAACAGGTGGTAGCAGTGGTAAACATTTGCATTTATGGTTCAGCTTGAGTTGAGTTAAGTCTTTTTTTCCAAATCAGTTTTCATTTTCCACACAAATAATCACTGGCCTCCTGTGCCACGCTGTGAACCAGATACCACGCATCTGCAGTTCTGATTAAATTAGTTTATTTATGAGACTAGGTGACCGACTCCAACACAAACGTTTACTTTCAGAACTCACCACAAGGGGGCAGTGTTTCAGTGCAAGTTCCACAAAGACCAGGAAGTCAGTAGTGGGAGAAAAGAATCAAAGAAAATCTAAGAAATGATAGTTTCATGTTTGTTCCATACACTCTGTAGTCATACTATAGGCTATCATAATGGCAGTATGCCCCAAGCTGAATTAGCTTGAGCTAGTCATGGCTGCTACAAGGATAAGGAATGTGTGATCCTCTGTCAAGTTTCTTTTCAGTGTCCGGAAGAGCTTTAAGTGTGTATTATTTATGTGTGTTCATGCCAGACACAGATTATCTTACAGTGCACACACAAAGAGAGCGAGGGAGAGAGAGAGAGGCACGTACACATACACGTGTGTAAACACACCCACATATTAAGTATTAATCTCGCACCTGCTCATTAAGTATTAAGGGGCGATAGTTAGGATCTTTCTGAATGGAAAAAAACTGAAGCTGGGACAGATTGACATGCTATTCCCATGGACTCCAGTCCCTTGAGCAGAGGCGGCTGCGGGGCTCTACTGGGTGACTCTGGCACAGATGGGGCCTCCCCATAACACCTCAAGGCCAGACCTGGTCCTGAGTCACCATGCTTATGAAGTCTCTCTGTGTGTGGCGTTTAGCAGGCTATGTGTGAAGATCAGGGAACTCTGAAGAAAGAAAAGAGCAGTTGGAAACAGCACAGAGGAAGGCTAGAAGAGAAGTTTTCCATGCTCTTCTGCCAAAAACCCAAATGTTACAAAACAAGCATAATCTCCCTTGCGTACCCACTAATTAGTCAGAGTGACTTTTGATACCGTGACACTGAATCAATTGATTTAATGACAGTTAGGTAATGATTTATCGTACGCTTTGTAGTCCTTGTCTAACTTGTTAATTGATCCCTGTTAGCCTTTTATGTAATGCACTTTGAGGTCAGAAAAAGTTTCAAATTAAGAGCAGTTTAATTTTATTGCAGTGTCTCCATCACATTAGCAGTGACTGCTGCTTTATTGAACTTATGACCACTTCTTAACTTACAAACAGCCTCTGACTGGTTGCTTGTTTGAGTTGCAACCATAAGCTCTGTACACTGTTAGATTCACAGTCTAATAAAGTAGCCTACTTTTCCCTCCTTGCTCAGGTTGCTTGGCCAATGACAAGGATACTCATGAGGAAAACCATAATGAAGAAGATCCACATGAAGAAACGGTCCATCACCTTTGCGACTTTCTTCCACTCTGCACCCTTTGCCTGGTGTGACCTTTGCTCCCTGAAACAGTTGGCGATGTACTCAATGTTCTGCACTACCTTTTGTGGCATTCCACAGGGGCAGCTCCCGTGCAAAGTGCCGCCATTGCGATAACCGTTGCTACTTCGGTAAGCACTCTCATGGCTGAAATCATTGCCCTGGTTGTAGCCATACACCTGTAGTTTCTCAGGGATGGACAGGTCACTGGCCTTCAGTTTCTCTTCTAGAGGGTCATAAGCAGGGATGTGGACATTGGAGTCTCGCATGATATGAGGCATGGCAGGATCCTTTCCCCTCCTGTCTCCACTCCTCTGTGGGCCATTTCTCTGAACACGGGTCAGGCGTCTGCCATCGCTCAGGTTGTTGTGGTGGTTGTGATGCCGGTAGTTACCACTGTCATGGCGTTGGCTGTAATGGCCGTTACCGTAGTGACCATTCTCCAGGTAGTGGTTGCCATAGTAAGCATCATCGTGATAGCCACTGCTCATGGGCTCATCGGTGTAGAGGGGGGTGCTGGAGTCCTCAGGGGAGGTGCAGTTCTCCCCCACCTCGTACACAAAACACAACTTGGCCATGTAGTCAATGATGAGCACTTTGGCCCAGTGAGGAACAGGCTTTGCCTCCGCCCCACAAAAATGAATGTTCATGATGAAGATGGTCAGTGATGTAGACGCCGTAATCATGGTCATTGTTGCTATGTAATACTTCCCTTTGGGATGGACCACAGAGAAGAAGAAAGAGAGGGAGAAAGAATATTACGTTGGGTTGTCAGCCGCCATCTTGTGTTCAGCTAACAGACTGAGCACTAAAAAACATGCTTACCGATTAGGGGCACGCTCTCTGAAGGAGGCATGCTCTCGGCCACCATGAGCTGGAAGACGGTGAGGGCCAGGAGCACGGTGACCCCAAGTGAGACCTTCTCCCCAGAGTCGGCGGGCAGGTAGAAGCCCAGCGGGGCCAGAAAGGAGATGAGAAAGCAGGGCAGCAGCAGGTTGAAGATGTAGAAGGAGGAACGGCGCTTCAGCAGCACGGTGTACGTGATGTCCGGGTACGGGTCCGAGCAGCAGCCGTACATGATCACGCTCTTCTTGGCCGGCATGCCGTGGCATTCCCACTCCACGTTCTCCACAAAGTCCGACAGGTCCCCTTCCTGCTTGTCCTTGTCTAGATTGATGTCAACCTGACACAAAGCACACGTACGATAAGACAATAAACTCAGGGCAAGGCTGAAAAAGCTTTGTATGTGTTTGCACTGATGTAGCCTAATAAATTAGTCAGTTTCTTATAATCTTCTAATACTGACATATTAGATGTGACATGAAGCACTGTGTGTGTGCTTGTGTTAGTTGGCTAAGGCCACATACAGGAAAAGTATATTGTTGCACGTTGCTAACTCACCCAAACCACCAGTAGAGCTTGGGCGATTGGACAGGACAGACAAATCCCTGTTTAAGAATGATGCACATATTAGCTAAGGCTATTCTAACCAGTCAGCCATGGTTGCCTACAGTGTCTGTAGGTTAAGAATATAGCAGGAGGGAGCACCAGTGAGAAGCAAATGTGCAGCTCAGGACGCAATATGTTCATTCAGGCCATGGATTCAGTTTTCAGCAGCTACATAACAGTCCTTTTCAGAATGAAGAGAAACTACTGTCATGATGCGGTAACAGATATCATCTGCATTGTTTGGTTTGTTTTTTTGAGAGCTGTGGTATCCTGTACTGCCTATACTGTGTGTTAGTGATAATAAGTTTGTTAACAGAAGTCTGGTTGTTGAACAAATTTGAAACTATATCACACACAAAATAAAAAATTCTCAGAATACACTGATGGTACTTTTATAGACAGTGTACCTGATTTCCGTTGTATGTCCAGGAACCAAATGTGAGGTTGCATTGTTGGCTGTCGAAGGGGAAATAGTTGACATCCACCCTACAAGAGCTTTTAGTGATGGCAGGGGAGTCCCAGGTAATTTCACCATCATAGCGCAGACGTATGTTCGTTTCAGGAGGACCATCCTTATTCTCCTCATCAGCACTTATAACACACACACACACACACACACACACACACACACACAAACATAAAAATAAAAACTCTATCTGTGTTTTGAATGTGCATATACTACTATGGCCGTTTGTGTGTGCGTGTGTGTATATGTGTGTGTGTGTTCAGTACTTGTTATAAAGTACAATATCTGGCCTCCACACGAGTTCTGAGGGGATCCTGATGACCTCCAGGCCATCATATTCTTCCTTGTCCCACCGCAGGTAAGCATCGTGCCAGACCTGACGCACCCATAGGTATGTAGTCAGCACCTGGTTTCTCTCATCCTGAATAATCACACACAAACAGCACCAACCCAACAGTGGGCTCAGCATTAACACATCATTCAAAATGTCAAGAAAAATAGACTTGACATACTACAGCAGTCAGTTGAATGGTACTCAGTGTAGCCTAATTTATTTGATGAAGTTCTTTGCCTCTTCTTGTTCATTCTTGCTTAAAGATGAGTTCTCTATGATATCATATGAAGATTAAGTTATGTTAAGGAGACAAGAAACTATTTAGTTTAAATGTTGAACTTTGAACAACCACTGATTGATTGATTGATTGATTGATTGATTCTGTAACAAATTACATTTTTCTTCATTCACCCTTCTCTGAACATGAGTTCTCTCCAGCATCATCTGATGATTGAGTTATGTTACGTAAAGAGATGTAGTTTACATATTTGTAAATGTTTAAATTACATTCTTTGAAAAATAAGTTGCAAAAATAATTTAATGTACGAATTAATCAACGAATACATCAATTCTCCTCAAAGCTTCCTCTCTGTTTTAGACCCAGAATACTGACGTAGAAACTACACAGGCGCACAGAATGTCACACATGTCCTGCACACAGTATCTACTGGGTGTTTGAACAGTTGCACAAAGGATGAGAGAGGTCACACTGGCTGCCTGCTGTGGTTTGGTGCTCTAGACCAGACCATGGCCACACATGTAAAAATAGACCACATCAAGACCATGTGACAGTGTAACGTCCACCGTCAAAGTGTCTTCTCCTGTGTGTGTGTGTGTGTGTGTGTGTGTGTGTGTGTGTGTGTGTGTGTGTGTGTGTTCATACCATATCTTTGATCTGGGAAAGTGTGATCTGTAAGGTGACATTTAATGCCTTGTCTGTGTCCTCCACAGGCCGTAAGGCTGCATTGTAGTTCTCCATCAAGTCATTCAGCAGCTTCTGTGCATAGCGCCCATGAGCCCCACCCACCACTGAAGGATGACAGAAGGTAGGGTAAATGAGGGATAAATAAATGTTTCTTAATATATTGCGATATAATCCCTTCATATTTCAGAATATTTTTTATAATAACAAATGTATGCCAATTATAATGCAAATACATTGAAAATGCACCATTTTTAAAAATATTTCCGTATATTTAGGGCATGTCATTTTTCTGTGTGTATATAAGGGTTATAGGTATCCTGAATAACTTCAAATAGGCTATCTATAGGATATACAGTACAGTATATAGTATATAGTACAAATATGAACCATTAGCTACCAACAGACAATCATTAAGCAGGAAGCCACATGATACTTAATTCAGTTAGTTAATGCCTAATGTGAAATGTCAAATCAGTTGAAGATGTTGTAGGATTATGAACACTACAGTTTGTATCATAAAAAAATGGGAGACAAGCCTGGGAAACAGGTCCCCCTGACCACCTCCATGTATCATTTTGATTTAATAATTTTGAAAATTGAAAAATAGCTGTATTGGAGTAAATTTTTGCCCTGGTTGTCATTTGTGTCAGGTACAATGGCAGAGAATGAGAGAATCAGTTGAGCAAAATGATTCATCATTCTTTCATCTGTCTTTTTCTTTCTCATCATTTCTTTTTTTCATAATGTCATCCTTCCTTATGTGTTATGTTTGTGCATCTTGCGTTACAATGTTAGTATAGAAGCCCAAGGATATGAAAATCTCAGACAAGAAATTATGCATGCCAGCTAAATTTTGAGAACAAACAAACAGATCAAAAAGAACTTAACCCCTTCCTTCAGACCTCCCACACCTGAATGCCAGTGTGGCCAGTGCTTGTTTATATTTTGACAGACCAGAGTGTGATAGACCTATCACCATCCATTTGTTCAAAGCAGAGTATACAAGGTGATAGGATTACAGTTTTTACAGGCCTGTTCCTCTCACAGGTGATTTTTAATTTAATTTAATTTAACTATTATTTTTGTAACTGAGGATAACTTACTGTGATCAGGGTGTGGAGAGGATTACAACTTATTCTGCAAAAATGGATTTAGAAAAGGCTCTCCTACGCCTCTTTTAACATTTCATAGATCTTATTATTTAATAAATTATTAATTTTATTTCCTCAGGAGAGCACATACTCCTGGCATAATTCTGCAAAACCATGCACTTATTAGGCATTGCATGGCTAATACTGTATATATTGCTAATAATATATATTATTAGCCGTGCAATGCCTCTGTCATTCAGAGGGGTCACAGCGTTGGTTGAGTGTCTTACCTTTTAGCAGTGCACTAATCCACACAAGCCACACAAAAACCTTCATCGCTCTGAGCCAATGGCTGAGTTGGTAAAATACATACAGAACTCACTTGCTCCCAGCTACACTAGTTGAAGCTAGACATATCCCTCAGATCTCATCTTGTTCGCTGATGAGAAAAAAAAGTCTACAAATGCATAGATGCACACATTCAGGCTCAACTTATACTGACCTGACTGCACAGAGAAACAGCTCGGATATAGAGCTTTGGTCATTCTCCATGGAACAAGACCTTTGGATATCATATAACACACACACACACACACACACACACACAAAGGAACAGACATTCTCACATAGCACAGAGCATCTGGTTTCTGCTTTGTGTAAGTGTATGTGAGAGAGATGTGTGTGTGTGTGTGTGTGTGTATGTGTGTGTGTGTGTGTGTTTGTTTGTGAAGGTGTTTGTGAGTGTCTGAGTGTCTGCCTGCTGTCCATCACTAGGAACAGGTAATCCTACATGGTTTTGAGAAGACAGGTTACACCCCATGAGTTTTCAAACAAGCAGCTGACATGTCTGTGACATGCACACATTCAGTCACATGGGGGAATCTGTTTTAATCCAATATGGATATCATATCACAAGGTAGTCTTGCATCTAAACTCAAAACACAAAATGAAATTTCAAAACTATGATCTGTTTTGTAAAAAATGTTTCCTCATACTGCACTGCAAAGTTACTGCCCATCCTCTGTGCATCTTGACAAACAAACACATACACTCTCACAGATCCTGAACATGAGACCAAAAGAGGGGCATACATACTTAAGACTGGAAAGATTAGTATTTGGCAATAGATTCAGTCTTTAGACTGTGTGTTTGTATGTGAGTAAGTTAGAGCGTTCATGCGGTAAGAAGTCATCACAGGTGTTTCCTGTCTCAGCGAAAGAGCTAGGGCTATGTGGTAGGGTTACTGAGGCATGTGTGTGTGTGTGTGTGTGTGTGTGTGCTTGCGTGTGTGTGAGTGCGTGTCTGCGCTTGCCCATACACACTTGTGTGTCTGCGCCTGTTTGGGTTACTTGAAGAATTCTATTGTGATAGAGACAAAAGTGTTTCACGCTATGAGAAACACAAACTCACAGACCACAGAGGATATGGGCCTCTCAAACCAGAACAGCTGGGTTCTAGAGCAGGGCAAAGTTGTGTGAAGTCCACTTGTTCATGCAAGTCAGAATAGCAGTATCATGCATAGATACAAGGATAGTAAATTGTTGCATGGATAGAGATACTGGGTGTAAGACATGCAGTGACATTGCCTAGATGTCCTACTGATTAATCATTTTGATGGCATTATGTGAATGACCAGACACTTGCCGCCCTCAAGTTGTACAGACTACTTACATATGATGTCTGACATGACTTTCTTTATGTATCATAAAGAGACACCAGTAAACATATAAGTGCCAATGGCAACAAAATAACTGCAACTTTGAAAACATAAAAGCAATACTAAATGGCTATACGATGTAACTAGCTTTAGCTAGTGTATGTGGGTTACTTAGACATCCGTCTCTCAGGTCTCTTGCAAGGAGGGCTTTAGAGCACGTGTGCATAAACCAGGGGGGGTAGAGTGAGTTTTCTGCTTATTCCTTAAACCACATGAGACAAAAACTACACATCTGAAATCCCACATCCCTCTCTTCGTTTCGGCTCACACTGTGGTTGTGACAAAGTTCTTCTGAAATCTAAGACAAAAATCCTATCCTGTAATCCTATCTTGCGTACTCTTAAAACACTCCACCAAATTACAATCCACAATTTATGTTGCTCGCTCTTGGACATGTGAGCTCTCTCCGTAGACAATTCAGTGGTGCACCGCTCACCCTTAAACATAACCCTTACTGCTTAAACCCTGCAAGAACACTAGGTTAGAGTTTGAAGATGTAATGTAATTCACAGTGTGCTGCCATTAGTTGCAGTTACTGTTGCCAAGTAAAGTTAAAACATCAAGCAGTGGTGACGTATGTCATTCTTTTTTACCATTCCGTCACATATCTAACCATCCTTTTACACATCCAGTGAGAATATCATCTAATTTATCACAATGTGCTGACACATGTGACTGTTGTATGGTATAAATGTTTTTTTGCGTAAGCGTTATTGTTTACTGCGTCTACTTTGCGGTCTTTTGCTCCTCAGATATTATAGAGTTGATTAGCTGTATAGTGAGTTATTTTAGTATCTCTGTATGCACAGTTCATAAAATCCTGCTATGGTCCATGAACATTGCTTTAGTTTTTATGCGGGGAAATTCTCACCATATTAGTGGTAACATTACATCCTGAGTGTATGTAAATTCCTGACCATAGTTAGTCAGTTCCAACAGTGACAGCCCACCCAATGTCATACTCGACTGCTCATCTCGCTCTCTAATCATCTTTTTCTTGAAGATGGAGGGCCTCTGGCCTGGAGTGGGAAAGGCCAGAGCTGAAAGATAAAAACTGACTAAGACTGACTTAGATATTCAACCGATCATAGATATTCTTAGATATTGTCTCTCTCTCGACTACCACACTCATAGAGCTTCTGCATTTACTGGATCGTCTCATCTGATCTTACATGCAGTAGCGTGAAACTAAATGCACACCAAGTCTTCGAACCAATCACACATGAGATTTGCCATGTTAACAGCAAGCCACAGCTCATATGCCTGTTTGTATATTTAGGCGTAACGGTGATATGCTATTTCAAGTGTTAAACTGGCCAAATTTACCCTTATGTCTGACTATACGCAAGAAAAAATCTTTTAAAATGGATAGATACTGTACACTGTTACATTAAAATGAGAGAAAGAAAAATCTGGAATGACAATATATAGGTGTACATTTTAATGCATAGCCATAGGCCCATGTTTACTCTTAATATCATGCAATGTGCCCTGAATGTATCCAACTCCAGTAATGGTACCTAAAGGATCTAGCCCTAATGGGCTTTCTGAATTAGCAGTGGAATAGTTACATTAAATTACAATAATTTCGCGAATATAAGCCACATCATGTATAAACCTCAGGTCAGTGTTTTATGCAAACTAAAAAAACAAAACCATGTATTGACCTCACCATAACCTCACCCATATATTAACTTCATTTTACTAAACATTACCTATTGAATCACAATCAGATCAGACCTAGCAGAATGATGAAAAGAAATGTAATCTAGTATGTAACCCTCACCTATGTCTAAACCTCATAGATGAAGAAATTTAGCAAAATCAATGTAGTAACTTCGGTTAATAATGGGGAAATTACTGTACTTATGACAATTCTATCCCAGAAAGACCCTCTGTGCCCTCAAACAGCTACGGAGTTGTTATGAATGATCTCCATGATGATTTCCATGTCAAAATCTACTGAAAAAAAATGTACATGCAACATATTCTCAAAGGCTCTAATTATAATTCACACAAAAAAAGAATGTGTGTTGTGGTGTGTGCAAATTTACAGTATAAATTTGTGTATCAAGTTCAACACGCTTGTAGTGAGTATTGAATTGGAGTCAAATGCAAACTTTTGAATTAGCTCCTAGCCAATTTAAGGGTCAGATAAACTGCGGTTGCAATTGATATTGTGCCCTATTGTTAGCAACCACGGCTAAATGTGAAATAATTACTCCCTTTATTAAGGTTAGTAATCATTTAATTGCAAAATGAAAAGACACATATTTCTAAAAATCATATAGTGCTTTCATGAAAATACTTGAATATTCAGCATTTTCAAGTCCATTCTCTTTACACGATATTGCTTCACTTTTTGATAAAGTAAAAGAAAACATCATGTAGTCTATTGATAACATTTTTGCTTCTCTTCACAATTTTAAAATATCTCGTCATTTCACCCTGTGTGTGTAAGCCGTCTAAAAGTTTTTCAGAAACTGCTCTGAAAATTCATGAATGAATTCAAAAATGCATAATATATGATTTTAAACGGTTTACAAGATGAATTAAATCAGTCCCTCTCCAGATGGCGTTTCACTGGTGAAGCAGTCATGACAAGATGGAGAGGATCATATGTGGACATAAAACCATATGCTTTGTCTTCTCAGTTCACTTGGCTCGCCACGTTCATCAGGAAATTATCTGATTTAGTGTCTGTAAACAAACAACTGAAAAGCTGAACTGAAAAGTGTTTGAGGGTGACATCTCAGTGAGGTCAGTGAATGTGTCAGGGTTATGAAGTCTTGCAGAGGTCAAAGTTGAAGAGGCGGCGGCGTGACTGCTTCTTGGCCTGGTTGAAAGCTGTCCTCACGGCACACTCAAACACCTGCTGGACCCCACGGTTGCTAAGTGCTGAGCACTCTAGGTAGCCCCTGGCGCGGATCTCTTGGGCCAGCCGCTTCCCGTCTGCTGCTGAGAAACAGTTGCCACGGTGAGGGCCCATCTCGCGCTGGTCTGTCTGTGTGGCCACTACAAGCACTGGGACACGAGGCAGGTGCTCTCGAACCTCCGCTATCCACTTTTGCCGCACACTGGCAAAAGATGGCGGCTTGGCTACTGAATAGCAAATGAGGACCACGTCGGCCTGCTGGTAGGACATAGGTCGCACATGCCGAAAGGTGTCATTTCCAGCTGTATCCCACAATCCCAAGCTTATCTGCACACCGTCCATGAACACCTCTACTCCTGTGTTGTCATAAATGGTGGGTTTATACATTTCTGGAAAAGTCTCAGAGGTGAAACGAACAAGCAGAGCAGTCTTCCCAACTGCGCTGTCCCCTACCAGTACACACTTAATGGAGTTCATGATTGACACACCAAGGAATAACTAGTCACACCACTGGGATTGTTAGTCCTGAGAGGAGAGCCCGATGAAAGCTCAGAAGTTGGGATGAACACCGCGCATGATGGACACTGCGTTGCCCAAGTCTCATCTGCTCTATTGATGGTAGTTCTCAAGTCAAAGAGCAGACACTCAGGTTGGTCCTCTAAGAGTCTTGCTTAGGTCCTATGGGCTACGATGTTCTTTTTGGCATTGCGTCAAACACCTGGAGAACAAGAGAGAATATGAAGGTAGAAATGTAGACTGTTTAAAAAGATAAAAGACTTCAAAAACATCGAAGATGATAATCAGTGAACAAAATCTGGCAATTCTTGTGTCTACAGGGACCTTGCACATATTCCAAGAAAACAGATGTCGCAGTCGTTAAACTGAACAACCACAAACACTGATATGTAAAATTTAACATTGCATTGCGAAAATGGTCTCTAGGCCTATAGGCATAATCACTAAATGTAACAATATCTAATATAATTATATATTATATATTATATAAATATTTTAATGTTTATGTAGAGTTTTGGTTATTTAAATTAGTGTTTTGATTGTTTGGCTAACTTTTTTCAAAGAATTATTTCACAACCTGATTTGGTGAAATTTTAAGGAACCATCTATTGAGCTCCGAATATTTAGATAAACATTAAATTTGTAGGCTGCTAGATTTATAATAGTTTGTGTCTTGTCTCGGAGTTCACCAACCAAGGACAGCGGAAAGGAAGATGAATAAAAAATTGATACAATATAGTCAGAAAGACAAAATGCATCCACAAACTTAAAGGGTAGACCATCAACATAATTTTAAAAGAAAACAGGGTCTAAACAAATAAAAAAACCGGGGTTGTGTTATTTCTGATTATTTTGTATCTTACATTGGTCTATTTTTAATTTGCGTTTTTAGCATGAGGCCTCATCACATATCTAGGCCTAACTAAAAGTTTACAAGAGGCCTGTAGCCTACTGAACACGCATTTCAAGTAAACTCATACTACCCTGTGGCCTGTATCACACATTTCAAACTGTTACAGATGGCACACAAACCTTGCTAAATGTGTGGAAAAACAAAAATTAAAGAAAAAAATTAGTTAAGTAAAAATGAGATAGGTAAACTTACCGCTTAAGTTCAATGAACTGCTTGAAATGGACAGATTAAAGGTTTGATTGGAGATCAAGTGTTAAAATGGTCAACCTATTTATCCCCGTTGAAAGCAGTATGAAACTTCAGTGTGCAACCATAAACCTTCGAGTGAATTTTTAACTTTTTCTATATTTAACGGAGATGATGTAGACGTAAATGCAACGCGAATGAAGGAACTTGTAGGCAATGTATCACTTCCATCTGATGTAAAGGAAGTATTTTTTTCTTCAGAAAATTTAGCGCATCCGTTGGGGCGTGTGTGCGTCTTTGGGGCGGGGGTGTGTTCTTTTTTTTTTTTTTAATCTGTAGCATCTACTTCTCTCACATGTACCTAATTGTATATTATACTATTATGACATGAATTAATTACACGGATGTCAAAAACAATTACAAATTTACAAATAAATAGAGACCGTCGTGGCCTACGAAATAGACCATAGTCTATTAGGGCCTGAATCCACTGTACAGAGTACAACGCAGGTTAATTTTAAATGCTTAATAGACTAAACCGAGGCTCAGGCACACTGGGACCTTTCCATCATATTTTCACGTCACGACGATTTGTCAACCAGCATAGACTGATGTGATCCATGACATGCACCCTCATTGCATACCATCCTCTACCGCTCTCTACTGGCTTATGGCAATATGACATCTGTAGCTCCTGCTCCGCTTTCATTTCATAGCAAAGATCGTGACCTTTTCGTGTCGAAACAAGATAGATGTTAGTCATCGATTCCGCTGAGTTGTTCACTTCCATCACAACACTTACACTTACCGTACTGGCAGCCTTTTAATGTTTGTCATTTCATAACAAAATGAATCCTCATAACGGAAATACAAAATATATATTTCAATTCATTAAAACACTTTCATTTAAAAAAAAATCAAGTTATTCGGTCTTGATTAAGCAGTATAAAACAAGAAAGGAGTATATAAAATTAGGCTAACAACTTCAATAAAACTGGAATAACATTTTAAGAAATGTCCAAATCTATAAATTCAAGCTGAGGTTTAAAGATGGCCCAGATTAAAAAACACTGTCAGGTCACTAAAGCTTTAACATGCATTGCTGATCTAAATCTGCCACTGTAAGAAGAAACATCCATTATCCTATCCTTTAGACATCGCCCCTCTCTCACTCAGACATACACACAAAATGAAAGTGTCATTGTATACTGTACATAGAGAAAATATTATTTTGCCCTGAGAGTCATCAGTAGTTGAATGGGGGACGTGCACACATTGCACGGGTGAAGGCGTCGCCAGTTTTTCATATTCAAAGTAGTAGAACACCACCACAGCAATTCTGTGATGTCAGTTTACCATGGTTTAAAATGGTTTCATAGGTTTATCTCCTTCCACTCAAACCATTGACTGTCGTCTCACAATGCCCTGGGGCATACTGCGCCCTGGGGATGTTCAGCTAGATTATGGGTGTAAAGGATCCTTTCCACACAGACTGCTGATAGCCCTCTTGGAGAACAATAGAGCCTGGAAATGAGATCAGTTCCAGCAGCAGGCATGAGCATCACTTTAGAGAAGAGGTGACACAGAGGCAGAAAGAAGGAGGAGGAGGAGGAGGCTGGCTGGCGGGCTGCGTGGGTGAAGGCCCCGCTACGACACTAGCATCTCCAGAAGCAGTGGCACTCATTCATGGTTTTGCCTCCTTTTGCAGTGAGACTAGAACTAAACCCATATTTGGTTCAGTGTACCTGGAAGAGAGAGAGGGGTGATGAGAGCTGAGAAAAAATTTGTAAGTGTATCTTACTTGATGCTTATAAATTGTGGTTAAGTTGTCTAAGTTGCTTGTGAGTGCATGTATTCCTTACTCGTAATGCTTGCTTTTGAGATAGTCGATGACAGCTGGCCTAATTCTGGCCACTCCCCCTTGGCTGCGGTTTCCTCTTCCTGAGATGACTGACAGCTGAGGCTTGCATAGACCCTGTTTGTACTCTAAGCAAGCATATACCCAATATATAAGCAACTGATTTTAAACAAAAAGACAGACAAATTTCCCTAAAACATCTTTGTAAAGAGTAATGCTAACAGTCTTTCATGCTAACAATCCACAGATGTCATTCAGAGGACCTGATGATCACCTATGACAATGGTAATAAATGAGGCCATGGGTGTAGAAATGCAATTCCAGGAGAACTGAATATTTCAATCCTATCACAAATAAGTCTTAAAAGGAAAACCATTAATTCATATCAAACTTCAACCACCTTCTTAAAGGAGAAATCCGGTGGAATCAATCAGTAGTCTTGTTGTTTGACGTTGACCAGTGCTTTCAGTAGGTATGAGAAAGAGACAATTTGGCACAATGTAGACCAAATTTGTGCAACAGGAAAATGAAGTCCTTCTTACCGACAGCTCTCAGCAATGGCAGGCAACAGGACTACTGATCAATTCACACCGGATTTCTCCTTTAACTGCCTATGAGGGCCAGTGTCATGTAAGCGCACCTGTGCTCTTCTCTTTGAGGATTCTCTGGAGGTGTTCTAGAGCTTCGCTGACATGCAGGCCATGAAGATCTAGAACATTCTGTGGCAGAAGAGAGCCATTCACCCGCTCAAAGATGCACATTGCGGCACGATGGTTTGCCTCTCGCATCTTCTGTCCATGCAAATGGCCCTGTGGAAAAAAACACCCCCATACACACATTATACTGCTTCCATTTCCTAAACATCTGTGTATGTCACGCTTGTCCTTTTAAATGTGTGTACATGTATGATTTTGCATGAATGTGTTAATGGCTCATTCACTCTTTGCTTATTTGTGACACTGTGGTGTTTGTTTGTGTTTTTAGGTATGTGACAGTGTAATGGATGGCAGCTAGACAGGCTGTGTGTGGAACATTAACAAACCTCTCTTCCCAACACCTGAAAGTAATGGTTTAGACAAACTTGACAACAGGGTATTTACCATATGACAGCATGTTGAATACCCCGGCAAGAGATTGTTAATGTTGACCAAGCCCTTGTCTAGTTTGAACGTGTTTCCGGTTAACAGCAGAATCACATACTATGGAGATGAATGGCACCATGTTCCCAATACAACCAAAACGCCATTTTCTGACCTCTAATAATGCTTAGAATAGCACTAAACTTTGGTAGTGTCAATTAAGACCCTACACCTAAAACGAAGTTCCAAGAACCTTGTATGTTTACCGAGAGTCTATTAAAATGACGATTTTGCAAGACTCACACACAGTCCGTGTTTGTGGCAAAGTCCATACAAGTCAATAACAGAATGAAGTGCAATAGAGTGGAGTAAGTGTAGTTCAGTTCAAGAAGAAAGTTTGTGAGTAATTTATCTCAACTGTGCCAGTGCTTTCCTGACAATCTGACAATATCTGGTGAATGGGGATTATGAAATGGAAATGAAAATAGAGTACTATTGCGTTGCATTCAGTTATAGACTTGTACGGACTTTGCCACAAACACAGACAGAGCGGACGACTGTGGCCGAGTCCTGGGCTTTTGAGTTGACTGGCTAGCATGCTCGACTGAAGTTGCGGATTCAACCAAAGGGCTGAACTGCACAGGATGACTTCAGTTACATGCGTATAACTGTATCACTGTGTGTGCGTGTGTGTGTGTGTGAGAGAGAATGAGACAGATGGTTCATGGGCCAGAGAGAGATGGTTCATGTGTATGAGTGTCTCACCTGTTGAGCATAAAAGCTGGCCACCTGTCTCTTGCCGCGCCTGTAGGCCTCAGCTGCTTTGTTTAAACATTCCTGCTGTTTGAACCTCTGGAGGTTGGCCTCCGCCCGGAAGTCCTCATACTCTGGTTCCTCTGTGTCCTGGAACACTTGCTCAGTCTCTTTTGGTTTACTTGTCTGGACCTGAGCAGACAGGCAGACAAACTGGTAATCAAACAGTCAGAGAGAATGATTTCCACAGAGAACTGAAAATGCCATTGCACACCACAGTAAGAACTGAAAAAGAAACCTACCCTTTCCTTGCTGGGTGTCCTTAGTGTGTGAGTGTGGTTGTGTTGGGCCCCAGAGTCTGTTGCCACAACAGTTTTGACAGGCCCCACATCCAGCAGACAGTGCAGGTATTTCTGCGTCTGCTCCAGACTGTAACTGTAACAGACGACAGACTGAGCTGGAGGACATATAAACACTGGCACTCGGCCAATTCCAACACCACAGATCACTGAGGGTCTGTCCATATTCCAGTCATGCCAGTTGAAAATAGCACCAAGACTCACTGTGGATGATGGCCAGCATACCATATATATATTTACACCAACACCATTACAATGGAATCATTTGTTCATTGTAATAATTAGCAACGTATGTACTGAGACTATTTGATCCGATCTGTAAATTTATAAGCACTTAAAGGGGAACTCCAGCACATTTCAGACAACATTTTGTTGTTAGAAGGCTTTATATAATTATGAAAATCTGTTTAGAAATGAGCAATTTTGACCATATAAAATATGCATATTTTTAGTGATGTGGAAGTATGGCAGAGTGAAATGATTATATATGGGCAGTGGAAATAACCAAGAGACAGGGATGTCATGGAAGTCTGAGATGACCATCTTACTTGTGGTCTCGAAAAATGTCCTTAAGGAAGAGTCTGTCGATGGTGGGAAAGAGTAAGAAGAGCTGCTTCTCCTTCAACATAGCAGCCCCATCTCTCAGCTCTGGATCCCAGCGGCTCAGTCTGGACTATACGTATACAAATGCACGCACACACGCACACACACACACACACACCTTTAACTGACTATACTTCATACACTGTTGGATTCATCAGTGTGTGGGTGTCAGTGTCTATGTGTGTGTGCGTGTCTCTGTGTTTACATACAGTCCACATCGAGACCTTGGGAAAAAGGGGGGTATTGGAATGGGTAAAAACATTACTTACCTTTTCCATGTCTTGTAGTGCCTGTTCTTCTAACATAATATCCCTTAGAGACACATGTGGCTGCCACTGGTTCCTGTAATCCACAGCTGGGGTGTCTTCAATGTCACCGAGGGATGAATAACCATCAGGACCAATCAGAAAGTGGGCTTTATTCCCATCTTGTGGCCTGGGTGCACCAATCTGTGATTCACCCCAGTGGACAGAGCCTGTGTTACCACGGGCAGAAGAAAATGAGTGAGAGGATGCAAAAAGGACAATGCATAACAACAGATAACGTGAGGGAAGTTATCCATTTCATAAGCAGTATTCTCACCATGTGTATGTGAGTCTGTGTGTATGTGTGTGTGTGTGTGTGTGTGTGTGTGTGTGTGTGCGCACACGTGTACGTACTTTCCTGTAGTAGGTGGTAGGACAGTGCAGCTTGTCTGTGCTTCTCCTGAAAGGCCATGACAGAGATGCATGCTGTCAGCGTCACTCGTTCCAATTCTATACCTCTATGTGTGTTTGCATGCATGACCTCAAGCTCACCTGGATCGTTTCTTTCCACTTCTGATGCAGGAGTCGAGCAATATTCAGGTCCATCTTAACAGAGCAGTCATCTGGGAATTCACCTACAATTGTGTGTGTGGAGAGAGAGAGAGAGAGAAAGAGAGCAGTTGACTGGCACTGCCTTGAGTTGCATACCTAGTGCATATGTTTGCAGGTGTGGGGGAGGGTAAGTGTGCATACCTGGGTTGATGCCAACGGGGCCAAAGAGTTCAGTGAGTTGTAACGCAAGCTCAGTAGGCAGTTTGAGTTCCAGAGTCTGAATGTGCAGTGACTTGGATCCCTTTGCTCTGTCCTTTAGTCTCTCCTTCTCTCTCTCCCGCTTCTCCCTTGCCCTTAACTCCTCCACGTGTGTAAGTACGGACCGAGTTACGGTGTCCACATCCTCTAGTCTGTCTCTCATGTCCTCCTCTACATATCCCTCTCTTCCCCAATCCTCCTCTCCCTGGGGTCCCTCTGCCGCTCCACGCAGCTCAGGACAGGCGCCCGTCAGCAGGTCTGTTCCAGACCAAGTCAGTTGAGGCAGACTGCTTTGGCTGCCTAAAGTCTCTTGCTGCGGTAACGTCTCTAGTGGCTGACTGAATACTGTGGCCGGTTGGGCTGTCGCTTCCTGTGCAGACGAGCCCTGTGGTTGGCTTTCGGTGTCCGGCTTGAGCTGGGCCTGTTCTCCTGCATCCTCTAACATCACAGGTGCGGCGTCAGAAGCCTCGTCCGACCCACTGACTCTCACGTAGCTGTGGACATCTGCGTCTGCGTCACCATCCTCTCTCGTGCTTTCTGTGGTTTCACTCTTGGCAAGTTCATCCTCCACTCTTTCCTTGTCCTTCATCTCCTCTCTTTCGGTCTTATCCCTTTCTTCTGCTTCCTCCCTCCTGCCCTCCACCTTAAACTCACCTGATTCATCGCTGTCTTCACTCTTGTCACCCTCTTCATCCTCCCGACTCAGCCTCTCTCCCGAATCCAGGAGCAGGTTGGTGGTCCACTCCAGGTCTTGCTGGCATTTCTCATACAGGTCCTTGAGTGTCTCCACCGCCACACCTTTGAAGTGCCGCATGAGGATGCACAAGCCCTCGTCCTTCATCCTGCCCTCCGTCAGCTCCTCCTCCTCCACCTGGGCCCCTCGCTCGTGGGTCACCCGCCTGCCAAGACACGCGCCCAACGCTGATTCCGAGACAGCGGAGACAAAATGTGATGCATTTCCTGTTAGGACTTTCTCGCTAGTGCCTTCCCATACGCCCCCGTGCTCCAGACGCCAGAGAAGCGCAAAGTCACAGGGTTCTGTCTGTGTGGAGATGCTGCCGCACGATGGAACCGTCTCTAGGGACGTGTCCTGAGGTTGGCACTCCGGCTGTGGAGGCAATTCAGGCTGCACGTGGTGGGGTGACACTGATTTAGGTACCTGATTGGTGAACGTGAGTGCCAGTCGGCAGGGTTTGGCTGTCCGTCGGCTAACTCTCCTCTTTTCCGAGACATGACCTGAGCTGTCTAATCCTTCTCCATCTTCTCCTCCCTCTGGGACTTTTGTCTCACTCGCTTCTTCTAACCCAGTTTTGCTTTCTGTTTTCTCTTTCTCTTCATCCTCTCTGCTACTCTCCATCTCTTCCTCTTCTATGTCACTCTCTTCCCCACTCTCCTGACCGCTGTCCTCCTCTCCCTCTTCAGCTCCCTCGGTCTCCTCCTCTCTGGTCAGGTTGGCGACATGTGTGCCGTCCTCAGCCAGGCAGCTGGGTGACGGTGGCTGGGTGTCAGGCCCAGAGCTGGGGCGGCTCTCCTCCTCGCTGTCAGACAGCTCGATGGGGCCCTCCACCTCTACGTCTCCCTGGATCATGTCCAGAAGCTTCTGAATCTCAGAGAAATCTGGTCCACCGCCAGTTTGTTTCGCCTCAGTGCTGCTGCCGTCATCTTGGCTGCGTGCCTCCTCCTTCCTGTCTCCGCGCCTGCGGTTGCTGGTGCGTTGATCCTGAGGCTCCTGATTATCACAGGGCCAGTCGCCAACAAACGCAAGTGAGGTTCCCAGGGTGCCATTTCCCTTGGCATCCTTCCCTTGTCCCTCTTCCCTGCCTGCAGCAGAACTCCCACCATCACTGCCTGTGGCACAATCCTCCTCTTCTAGATCCTGTGTGGCAGCTATGCTCAGCGCTGCGGCCGGCTGAGGAGGAGCTGGAGGTCTCTTCCTGTCTCTGTCCCTCCTCTCCCGCTGAGCAATAGACTGAGAGAAAGCCACGGGCGGCTCCGCAAGCGCCGGCTGATCCATGTCTTGTGGGTCCTGATAGAGATCCACACAGTCCAGGAGCTCAGGGGGCTGTCCGACAAAGACGCTGCGCCCAGCCACAGAGGACACGTCAGGGAGAGAGACAGGGGGAGGACGGGGTTCCAGCAGGTCTGGCCGTGGCAGGTCAGAGGTCACAGGAGGTCTGAAGTAACAGAAAACACTGATTAGCACTTTCCTCATATATAATGTTCATGACCAAATTAACTGACTGACTAGCTGAAAGCCCAATATTGCTGGATTGCTCACTAATGACCCGATGGTAGTAATTCCAGCTGCTAAACATTGCCTACTTCTTTAGACTTAATTCTATATTAACTTGAAATAGCAAATAACTGTTTGTGTAACACATTTCAGTAATTACAACAGAACTACAAAAGGAGAGTTTGGCATCAATGCAAGCGTCAAGACCCCTAACATTTGACTCTTTGGCAATGTGAAGAATAGCTTATTCTGTATATTTGTGGGGTACTCACTCTCTGTGCAGGTCAGGCTGTAAGGAGCCCATGATGGAGCTGACGGACACATGCCTATCGCAGGTATCCAGCATCCGTCGAATCTTCTCTCGAGTCACACCATGCTTTGTATGTCTGCAGAAACAGAGAGAAAGCTGTGAAATGTGTAGATAGAGCTATGAAGTTAATGGTTAACACAAAAAGGGATTCAAATCTTACCTCTCCAACTCTCTTGGCTTGAACTTCCACCATGTATCTGGTTCTCTGAACACAACTTTATATTTCTGCTTCAGGGCCTGACACAAATACAAGACAAGTCAGTTTATTTATATAGCACAATTAATGCAACAGAGTTGACCCAAAGTGCTTTACACAAGTAAAAAAAAAGACAAAATACAAAACTCAGAACAGGCAATACAAACGAACATCATCTGTATTTAGTGATAATATGGTATGTACTGCATATATATATTATACAATTGTGCTTACCATGGCCACATAGGGTCTCATCTCCCAACTCTGCATGTTAGTGTTGTCAATAATGATAGGACTCTGTCCTTTCTCCATGGCCTCTTTCGCTGTCAAAAAATTTTTTTTTTTTACACATTAGATATTGCTTTGATAGCAAGGACCTATACTTCAAAACTTATCCACAATGGTCTTATGTGGTCGTTGTGTATTTTTTTCATGAGTTTTAATTTTAGTTTTTACATATTTAAACCATGTGTTGAGGAATAGTGGGCATACACGTACACCACCTCGAGGAGGCAGCACATAGTTTAAAGATGGTTTGTCATACAAGAGTGACCATTTTTAAGGCGTAGCTGCTAAGGACATGGCGTAGAGTTCTATACCTCTTTGCTGATTCCACTCATGCGCTGTTCCCAGCTCCAGTGGATCAAAGCAGTAGTCTCCTTGGCGACAGAAATATTCATCTGTGCTTAAAGACACGCCCCCAGGGTTGTGGTCTAACATTGCACTAAACACAATAACATACATGTTGTATTTATCGACTGATAAGTGATAATGATGTTTTTTTCCATATCAAAGATCACACATACCTGGCTAAAGTTGATTTGCCTGATCCTGGAGCTCCTCTAAGCAGCACTACGACCCTGCCTTCAAAGCGGAGCCTATGGTTGAGGGTTGGAGCTGTGGTGGATTTGTTGCTTTGAATGGGTGGTTGCTGTGTGGCCCATGAGGTAGGAATGGTTGCTGTGGGTTTTAGAGGGGCCTGGCTGATGGACGCATAGGATGACCAATGGGCATTAAGGGTGGGGTTTGGTACCACAGGTGTGATGAACGACGGACCCTCTGACCGTGGATGGAACTCTGGCGCCGAAATGTTCCAGGGGGCTCCCACTACACGAGGCTGCTCATTTCTGCGATATGCCTGGAAGGCTGAGCCACTGCCCCCTAGGCCAACTGACCCTCCAATTAGGTGACTGAAGTCGAGACGATCACTCTGATCGACTGAAGGAGCCCCAGCAGCAAAGCTCAGCTCCCCCACAGGAGAACTGCCTCTGCTGGCCTGTTTCTGTTTGGGGCTGGATGTCTGATGCTGCCCACCGATGGATCCCACACTCGGATTACTCACCATAACCTGTCGAGCAGGGAGCTGGGGAGTCGGAAGAGAGGACAGAGGCACTGAAGCAGAGAGAGAAGATGGTTGCGGCTGAGAGTGGTGTGTGAGTGTGTGTGGTGTGTGAACTGCCAGGGTAGTGGAGTCTGTAGGGTCGGAAGCCAAGGATTGGGGTATGTCTGAATTTAAGAGGGCTGCTGCCATCTCAAAACCAGACACAGGGGGTGGCATGGGGGGAGCACCCTTAGCAGCATCTGAGATCTCCAAGAGGGAGTCCGTTGCATTCTCCACTGTGAGAGTTGGGGAGGGAAAGGAGAGAGGGAGAGAGAGAAAAATTGTAAACTGCTAAAACAAGATAGACTACCTGATCATACTGCTACACAATTAACTCCTAACCCTAAGTAACGTAGGTGACGTGTTTGCGCATGACAATCTGAAAGATGTTCGTGCAACTGCATGCAGGATTTCACTGATAAACGTAAGCAGGTTCAAGCCAGTCAAATTACGTGAACTTGTTAACAAAAACGGTTACTTGTAACAGTAATGATATAATCGTTCTTATGGCCACTGCCGCTGGCATTGCGTTTACTCTAAAGAGGCAAAGTGGAACAGTACGGCATGCAAAGTATGAGCGACTACGGGCCTGCCCTTCTGGTCCTACCATCGTTCTTCCCGAAGCTATCACGAGGTCCGCGTATCTGCGCCACCCCTTTCTAGTACACCAAGTTACCCAATCAACTGTACTGCTTTTCCCTTATCAAGTTGTCGACTCAGATATTTGCCATAAGCGGCTATAACCCAACTTACTATTGAAATCACACTCGGTTAAGACCATGTGAATAACTTCGGGGTCCAAATGTGAGAATACTTCCTCCATGTTTCGGATAATGTGTTCCCTATCTGGGAGTCCCAGGGCAGTAGAGTTAGAAGTGCCATATCCAGTGCTTCTGTTTGGTACACCCTGTGGGAAAGGTTCACTGGACCTGTAAACACGATTGTCGATGCTCCACGACTCGTTTGTCTGTCCAGGTACCCGTGCTGGACTCTGCCCATTTTTTCTCTTTTTAGGCATAGTGATAGCCTTAGTCTACCCTTCATCCACTTTTTCCACCGTGCACTGCTCAGAAATCTTAGTAAGAGGCACGACAAGCCAAAACCTCTCCCGTCAGAAAACCTTGCAACCTTCTTTCACGGGCAAAAGTGACGTTCATTGGTGTGAGCGCCTCATGCGGTTGGAAATACAATAACAGCAGCAAAAGGCAGGTTGACACATATTTTAAACATTGCTTGTGTATCATACACAGAAGAAATATACATCTATAATTGATAGGGTAACATTTCAAAAGTCAAAGAGTTTTGAATGTTCTATGTCTGATCCTACACTCAATAAATCGAGAACTTGTCTAAGAATATAAGTTTACTGATCATTTCCAAATAAACCTTTATGGTAACATATGCAAGCACACCGAAAAGCTGATTTAACTATTTACTGTAATAAACGCACCTATTCCAGCCCCCGGAAGTAGTATCACTCTCCCTTCACTGCGTGCTGCTTTTCCGAGAGGCTTGCTCTCTCCCGCCTAGTTGGTTGTCTGTTGCGCTGCTTCGTGTGGGCCGAAGGCGGCGCTGCAGCCCTATGTTCTGTTCAAGGGACAGTGAAACGCCGCTAAGAGAGAGGAGAGAGCTTTTGTGCTGAAACTAAAAACCAACCCTGAACCTGACACATGAATTAAAACAATTCCCGCGTAAGGTAAATATCGCAAATATCTGTGAATCTGAGTGCTAGGGCACGTGTCGATATTATCCAGGTTTTCGTGAAGTAGTTGTAGGAGAAGAGCTATCTTTTTGTTTTTACTGAGATGTTGAAAATCCTTGTGGGCAACTTCGGGGAGGGAGGGCGATGAGCCTCCGCTACTGAAACCTTGATTTCCAGTGCTACTGGGGGAAGCAATGGGTTGTCTACAGAGCTGAACTTTAAACTAACAAGTAAATTTATCCATATTTTCTCATACACAAAGTTTACTTACTTTCCAGGTACTGTTATGGGGGAGTACATTTTTCCATCTGTTATTCATCTGTTTAATAGAAGCGAGTGTTTATGTTTTTTATGTCTTTAAAGTGACAGTGTAGCTAATCGGGATCTTTTGAACAGTTCGAGGCCTAGCCTAACTGAAATGGCTAGGCCGTAACGTTAGTTGAGGAAAGGCTAGCTAGCATGCCATACCATACAGTGTGTGAGCTAACGTGTGCTGTTCAGCAGCCCTCAGCTACCCCAACGCGGGTTTGCCATAATTATGTTGATTCGTAATTGCTTTTATGTTTGGAGTGAATTGCATTAGATAAATGTTAACGGTGATCTGTGGTACACTGAAGCCCTTAATAAGCTCACCTTTGCAGTGTAAGAAAAATGATTATGAAAAACAGGCAACGGATACTAGCTTTGTGATTAACATTAGCCAGCTAACTAGCCTCAGCCTGATGTTTTTATTTTGAAATTTCTTTAGAAGCCGCTTCGACTAATTAAGGTGAAGTCAACAAGAAACTTGCTTCTTTTTATGTACTTAAGGGGCTTCAGGGAGGAATCGGGCTTTTCGAAAAGGCTCTAAAACGATATTTTGGAAAAGTGCGGCAGATTCCCTTTGCTGAACTTTTGTTTTCCGACCCATAGAGGCCAGTAGAGGATCGTGTGGATAAATTGTACAACGAGGATGGAGTTCCCGCAACAACAGAAGCCGGCGGGGGACGGCAAAATCATTTATCCGCCCGGGGTGAAGGAGATCACTGATAAAATCAGCAACGATGAAGTGGTTAAACGGTTAAAGGTAAAGCCGAGGAACAATTTAATCACTACTGTCATGGTGGTTTGACCTGTTCGCTTAAACATGTGACGTGGCCCAAATCCTGTTCGTTTTCCATGTAATATCATCCGTCACACATGTGGCATGCACATAATAGAAAGGGTCAAGTTATTATGATAGTCAGCGGCTGGTAGCATCTGGAGTGGTTGTCAGAGCTGTCTAAAGGAGTGTGGTATGTTTGCATGAGCACTCTGCACTGTACCGGCTATCACCCCTGACACACACCTGTGTGAAAAGCTGTTCAGCAACCTGTACCGAATCTCCTTCACATGCAAGTGGAGAATGGAAGATGAAGTGAAACTTAATGGCCATGGCTTAAGAGTGCCTGTTGCCTCATCCAGTGTGAACACTTTTAGACTGTGTCATGCTGAACAGGGTTAGTTATGTGTGACACAGTTACGAGAACATGTTATTCCTGCAAGAATTTTGGTAATGTATCGGTTGATGCATACCTCACAGGCTATACCCCAAAATTAGACAGATTAAATTACGGATCTTTCAGCAAATTGAGTATTCCTAGTGCAAAATGCAAAAATAAAATATTCATAATAAATTATCAAAAAAATCAGTATACCCATATCCACATCACATTCACATTCAACTTCTGAGCACCTGAATTTGCCAGGCTGCAAAGCTCAGTTAAGTATTTTAATAAGACCTAGAGGAGTGCATGTTTGTTGTAAACATTTTTGAACCATGAAGTGCCACAGTGCATTTCTAACACTCTGTGATCCATATTGTTAAATATTTGTGCGAGGATGCACTGGTGTGTTAATACAGCCCAGGTTTCCAAGTTGCTTTTATATGTGAACCAAGACTTGCATAACCATCCAAATATACATTTCCGCCCACTCTCTCTTGACCAACCGTAGAGTCTCGCTTTTGTAGTAGGGACATATCCAGCTCTACATGTTGTGAACATTGGTCTGCTTTGTAAAAAAAGGTTCTATTGTAAACGTGTTGTGTATTGTAAACTGTCAAGTGAATCAGGTTAGACAGTAATGTGCAGCTGTTCACAACAAAGGTATATTTTGACAGTTGGTGACCTTCTATGATCATTGCACATTTGTCCAGGAAACTGAGGGAATGTAACTGAGCAACATTCAACATGTGTAAATACAAGAAACAGTCTGACATGTGTGTGTAATGCTTTGTTATTTCAGTATAAAATTTACAGAGGTTGTGTTTATATTGGGTTGTGTGGTATAGATAAGACAGAGAATTTATGAAACAAGCTAGCTAATATTGACAGGATGAGCATTCAGGGCTACGCATGATTTGATTGGTATTCTAGGAAGCTTCTTGGAATGCACCCTGATCTGTACATATGCTCAACCTTTTGGCATGTGCTCAACTTGGACAATTGATTCACAGATTCTGATTCAGTTGGATTTGGTTTTCATACAGTTTGTAATAGTTGTAATGATCAGTGATTGTCTTTGAAGTGCTAGTAATTGTATTTTTTACTGTGGTATATTATGCTTTGCCCCAGAGTAAGAACTTATTTTTGAGGGGTGTCATGCTAATTATTTTACACTTTTGTTAGCAGTGTTTTTCAGCTGACATGTCGTGCCCAAGAGGGATCTAAAACTGCATTTTTATCAGGGTTTCCGCTGCCTTGAAAATGAACCAGTGACCTTGTTCTTTTTACTGGTGCTTTGATTTAGTGGTGAAGCAAAGCATTTTGAGAGTTTGTTGGTCCTTGTGTTGTGTTGTAAGTTTTTCACGGTATCAGTGGTTGGTGGGAATGGTTTGGAGTGGAATGACGTCCATGCTTGATGTGTTTTCTCTTTCGGCGGCCACTGTATGTCCACTCAGTTTTGCAGGTTCATTATTAAGTAAATGTACACATCTTATCATAATCATGGACTTTCATAACAAAGATGCCTCAGTACAGGTGTATTGCTGTAACTTTAGGTGCATCATTTGTAGATAGATCAATGTTCTACGTCTTTCGTCTTTTTTGCACGTCTTTCGTCTTTTTTGTTTTGGTCCTTGGGTCCTTGCTTCAGGATTAGTTTCTAAATGAGTACAGTGCAATTAAACATGCGACCCACTATTTTAATCAAATAAACTTGACAAGTTCAGCAAATTTTTCCTCTCATCATCCAGTTAAAAGACTAGCGCTTGTATAAGGTCCTACCTTTGGAAATGGCATGCAAAATGGCTTGGATCAGGTCACTATTATCTAAGCTGATAAGGTTGACTTTTGAGTTCAGACTTGACAGTCATTTTGCCAGTTTTGTTGCCAGTGAGTTCTGTATGTTGTCTTTAATTATGCAATATTTGTAATGAGTCAGTAAAACAGCTACATAGTTAGCTAAACTTTGTGTTGCGACTATAAGGAGATGTTCTTATAGGCTTTACCAGCTGTTGTCATCTGGGGCGGTGGTAGCGTAGTGGTTAAGGAACCTGGCTAGCGTGCTAGTAGTCAAGTGGTTTAGCCACCCTATAACTGAATGGATTTAATTCATTAGAGATGGCAGCACTGTAAAACTGAGCTCCTGAGGAAGTGTGTATGAACATGGCTGCTGTGTTGCAGCTATAGTGCTTGCCGTGTGACGAAGTGGAGAGGAGGAAGTGACTGGAGTAGGGCTGTGCGGTCAGTTGAATCAATAAATCAGTCATAATTAGGCCTTACAGCATTGCAGAAAAGTAAAACCAGTGTAATTGAATGAATAATCGAATGAAATGGTTATTGAAGGAACACAGCGGAGGTTGACTGCCCCCGTATTAGAATGTTCCTGCCGAATCATCCATGTTCTAAACTTTATCTTTACAAGCTCATTAATTAACTGTGCTAACTCAATATTGATCAATTTAAGTGTGATTATAACTTTTTTCTATGATTGACTCCTGCGTCCTGAGTCCACACAGGCCTCTGGTGCCGGTGAAATAATTGTACATGGATTGCAGGCAGTGGTAGCCTTGAACTGATGGGAATATGCAAACAAAATACCAGAGAACAGCACTGGACGTCAGTGGTTAGAAAAAAAATAGTTTCTTACATACTATCAAATGTGCAAACTCCCCTCCTGTTTGAAGTGATTTTGCGATACATTTCTAGCTTGCTCTGTTTATATTTGCTCTGCTTAGGTTTGTGGGCATGCCAGGAAGTTGCTTTCTTGAAGTTCACCGCTTTAACGGCCAATTTTGATCCCTATCACATTGCAGCATGTTAAAGTGAAATACAGCATGTTTATAAGCCAAAGCCTACTGTTTTGTCTTTAAAGTTTCAAAATACACAGTGGGAGTGGAGAAGTAGAAATCCCTGAAAGAACACGTTTCACATCAAAACCGAAATCTAAAAAAGCAGAAGTCAGAGCTCTTGCTTTGGGAAGGGTCTAATTTGATGGACTGTCTTTTAAAAAGCACACAAGCATAGAAGTAATGAAAGCAAAAGGAAAAGTAAGCAAAAGCAAAAATCCCCCACCCCCTCAAATTAAATGCCTGGTAATCCATATAAAACTAGTCTTTTAGTCTAAAATGACCTACCTCATGTCTGCCTGTGCTTTCCGCATAAAATGTTAGGATTCAATTTGTGTTAAATGATGTTATCTGACATGTTATATGTTGTACCTAACTGGCAGGCAGTCACATCCCATAAAATAAATGACAGTGTAAGAACAGGTTTGTCCACAGTATGTCTCTCATTTGTCAGAGTGCACAATTGTGTTAAGAAAAGAATTTATTGCGCACACACCACTGTATGGAAAATTGATGTTGAATTGTAGCAATGGTTCAGTTCTTGTGTGTGTAGTTTGTACACAAACCTACAGTAAAACTTATTCAGAACAGACAATTTTACCATAGCCATAGTGTTTCAACAGATGTGCTGCTCTTCTCTATGTGGTTGCAAGATTGTTTGATTTTGTGAAAAATTAAGACTGGCAAGAAACAGCAGTACAGGTGCAGCCTTTTGATGTGGTGGTACAGCTGATCTTATAACAGCATTAGTGTCTGAGATGGGCATTGCATAGAATAAGCCTTGAAATGTTCTCTATCGCATTTGAAGAGTTTAACAGGGCTCAGGCATTGAGAGCGCTCTCCTGCTCTCCTAAGTTGTTGGCTGGATGATTGTGAGTAGAGGCTCCCACGCTTGGCTCTGCTGAACGGCAGAATGCCCATCCCCCCCTCTCTCCTTGTTCTACTCGTCCACTCTGCAGATCTATGGCTGCGCTCACAGGCAAAGCAGACCAGAGTTCTCCTGGGTCCTAAAGACTGTTGGTGTTGTGGCACGATTGTTTCTGTGTGCTTGGCAGTAAAGAAGAGAACAAAGTAGGCTATTTAATAGTGATCACCTATTAGACAAGTCCATAATCAATGTAATCATTAATTTGTGTTAAATAAAATCAACTTCAAATTTGGGCCATGCACTGTTGAGAGTGCAAGGGTTGAAGAGTGGAGTACAAAGTTAATTTTGATAAGGAGTAGGAGTTAGGATTAATTTATTTCCTTTCTGCCATAAAAAAATGTCATGAATTAGAAATAAAGAAAAAAAAATCTTTTTAGCTGCCCCACACACTTTTTTTTTTTTTTTTTAAATCAGCACTTTCAATACTCATTCAGTATGTTCACATGCACTTATTAATCAGACTGAGGGCATAGTTCGATTAACGTTTCAACAGTACTTTGAGTGTACATGCACAGGACTGGAATCGTTTTATTGACCTAAACTATCCAACTCTGTTTTATGGCATATCGTTTTTTACTTGTCCATGCTTTTGCGTAAGCATTGAGTACATGCTACACACGTTTAACATAATTCCCTGCACACACCAAGTTGATGTGTTGGATTTTTGACCACCAAGGCTTTGCTTCCCTTCTTTGCACTGTTATTTCCGACTTAGACGTCAGAAATAATTATAAAGAAATTGACATGAAGTGTGTGATTATTAATGTATTATTATTGATTTTCCAAGCCAGCACCTCACTGTGACTGTGCATCCCTGCTTTCTTATTTGGTTGCAGGTTAAACCAATGATACAATATCGTTTCAGGGTGGCAATGATCTCAAAAGGAGTGCATATGTTCAAATTCCAAGTAATTTGGTTGGTTGGTTGTCATAGACAGATAACCATTGCATTCTCATTTGGATCCACGGTGTAATGTTGAAATTAGTCATCATGTTGAAGAGCAGTCATCAGTGGAACTACTGTAGTTGGCTTTCTGTGCTTGCCGAAGTTCTACTCTATTTCATTCAATAGATTTTAATGAGCAGTCATACTGTTTCTTGGCTTGCTCATTGACACAATCAATGACAGCCATGTAGTCAACCACTACTTTACATTTCTTCTTACATAAAAGAGACTAATTCTTCCAAGTCTGTGTAATTTGTTTGTTGGAAAAGATGGTTTCAATAGATTAAGTATGCAGTTTCTTTGTTTTTGAAATCTGTAGGCCCAAGGTAAAGTTGACTTGGATCAATTATTTCTCTAGATACTCATTTTAACCTCATAATTCCTCCCAACAAATACCATAAAAGCACATAGCATGTCCAGCCTGAAATAATTTTTATTGCCTATTATGACTCATGCCTCCTACACACGGTTTGTAGCTGGGTATTTATGAAAAAAAGTTTTGCCCATGTAAACAATATTTGCAGTCACTGAAAACTGATACTTGAAACAACGGCCAAATTGGACATTTTTGCAAATTCCGGCTATGGCTGTGTGGACAGGGAGAACTTGCTTTTTGTAGTATGATATGACGGTCCCTTTTCAGATTTTGGATATCTGGTTAGCCATCTATTTGATTTACATGTTGTTGGCAGCCTTCCCCGTCTGTTTTAAAGCATCTGTGTGGACAGAATATCATAAATACACATTGACAAACATTTTATAAGCTAAAAACTCGTTGATTAATCAATAACAGCAAAAAAAAAAAAAACAAGCAGATGAAATTCCTGTTCTGGTTTTACATTTTTGAAAAATGGCCAATGTGCTTTCTTGGCTCATGAGGTTGTCAACCAGTGGTGGAAAGTAACAATATACAAATACTTTGTTACAGTACTTAAGTAAACTAATCAGATACATTGTGTGAAGCCGATTCACTGATTGCAACAGTGAGGTTCTCATGCATCCCAATGGGTGACATATAAAATGTCAAAGTACTCTGGGCCTGAGTGCCTTTTTTCTGGGCTTTATCACCATTGTTAGCCGTCATGCTTGCTAATTACAGCTTGCTACCTGCTAGATCAGTTAGGGTATTTTTATGGAAGATGTACCTTACCTGATGTGTTTATCCTGTGTGACTATTGGCCTTCTCATGTGAAAAAGTAGTCCAATTGCGAATTGCTGCAAAACATGCTGCTCCACTCGTATGAATTTGTATCCCAGTTTGACTAGTATTGTCTTCAATGGGTAAGCCTAATGTTACCTAAGCGACTGTGTGTAGCCTATTCCACTTTACAAACTTTCAACACTGCTGTCAACAGTTATGAGGATGGAGATGGAGAATTTGGATGCGATGGAGCAGCCCATGGTAGAACGAGCCATGATCTCTCTGACCAACTTTTGGTTATTGGCTGTTTGGGTTATCAGCATTTCCATGGAAAAATTAGTTTTGTACAATTTTATGTGGGAGCTAATTCTGTAGACCTATTTTTTTTTTAATTTAAAAATAGACCATTAAGAGACAACATATTGCACCAGTACTTTTACTTTTAGTACTTTAAGTACTAAGTACTTATTACTTTTACTTAAGCAGGATTGTTGATGTTGTAGTTCTACTTTTGCTTGAGTACATATTTTGCTGGTTACTTGTACTTTGACTTAATTACTGAGTTCCAGTAATTCTTCCTCCACTGCTGTCAACATATTTTAAGGTGCAGTAAAGTGAAAATCATGCTTGGTTTGGTAGCATGGTATTAGAAAGCTGTTTCTTAAAACATGTAAAAATCCCCAGCAGTCAACTTAAACCACATTGTGGAATTTCACCACTTCGTTGGTTTTAGGGGTAGGGTTTAGTGAGGAGGGAGCACAGCCTGCTTACATGTAGGCGATTGTAAGCTCTGTCCTAGATGTTTTCTGGAATGTCATTGTCAGTTTTTCCCACCATCACTACTGCACTGTAGATATCCAACTGTCTACCGACAGGCAGTTGGCTGATATCTCTACACTCACCCCCTGCGATTGGTTGGTGGCACGCTTTGAGCAGATAAGTCCACAGTGTCTGAGCATGGCACTGCTTGTATTTTCATGGCTTGGAGACGTAATTTGACATATTTAATGTTCATATTCACTCAAAATTGACAAGGTGATTTGTAACGGCTCTTTTGCTGGTATGAGGAATATAAGAGCAGGTGTTATATTTGTTTACCTGTGCCGTTTAATATCAGTGATGGTTGTTAAATGCTGGAAAGGGCCCTAAAGGAACTGGAAGTAGGAGCCCCTCTAAATGTGGGTATAGGAACTCAGATTGCCTCCACTTATTAGCAGTGTGAACATGCAGAAGTTAGAGTAACTATCATGTTGATTTTCTCAGTACAAAAACACTAGTATAACCTTTAGCATTGCGCTAAAACATTCAAGTAGTCCTCGCAGAATAGGCAGACAGATACACAGTAGATGTGGGCTGTAACATCAGAGCATTTTAACTCGGTATATCAGAGTCTGCTCAGAGTAGTTTCATTCCTAAACCCAAGTGGGATGTCTACATGAAATTCCAGGTACAGGCAAGCACCGGGCACATGGGCAGGTATTATTTTCCCTTGAAGAATACACCCTGATGTGACAAATACTAAAATGTACTCCCAAACTCTTTTGTATGCATGTCATGCTCTTGGGCACTATTTTAAAAACACATTTTCAGTTAGTAATTTTTCTGATCTTTGCAGCATTGTAACTTTTTATGAGGCAAAATTTTATATAGTCACCGAGTTTAATGGGTAACCGTACTGCACCGTACTGAACATATACCGTCATATGATTTAATTAATAACGATAATTTGGGGGCTGCAAGAACCCATTACAATGACATCCAGTTCTGTTAATATCTGTAATTGTTATTTCACTCTTTGAAAAACAAAAACAAAAGTCAGGAATTAAATGAAACGTTTTTTTTCTCTTCTGCGTTTCTGCTGCGGTAGATGGTGGTGAAGACATACATGGACATGGACCAAGACTCCGAGGAGGACAAACAGCAGTACTTGGGGTTGGCGTTGCATCTGTCCTCCGAGTTCTTCCTGAGGAACCCCAACAAAGACGTGCGACTGCTAGTGGCCTGCTGTCTCGCGGACATCTTCCGAATCTACGCCCCCGAGGCACCCTACACCTCACACGACAAACTCAAGGTTTGCGCACACAGCTTTTATTTAGGTGCACGTGCTCTTCACTCATTTGGGTCTCACTGGGCAGGGTGTAGTAATCTCGTGTTCTTTTCCTTTAGGATATTTTTCTATTCATCACACGACAGTTGAAAGGGTTGGAGGACACCAAGAGCGCTCAGTTCAATCGCTATTTCTACCTTTTGGAGGTGAGCACACAAACGCAACTCTATAGCCACAGGTCTCATTCATATAGGGATTGCACGCCGTCTGTATGCGTTGCTGTTCGTTCATGGCGCCTATGCGTGCCTGTGTGTGTGTGTGTGTGTGTGTGTGTGTGTGTGTGTGTGTGTGTGTGTGTGTGTGTGTGTGTGTGTGTGTGTGTGTGTTCACACCAGGAACGCTCTCCTGCCCGAATGGGCTGCCTGAGCTCTCCTTTTAAAATCTGTGGAGACTGTGTAGAACCCGCACGGCACGTGTGGAAAACTAAAGGGAAGCCACACGGAACGCATGTGCGGTGTGCATGGTCTAATGTGTTAACATGCATTCTAAATGAAAACGGACCAGAAACGTGTCCCACTGCGTATGCACCATGAATGCACAGATTCCAGTGTGAATGAAGCGACAGCTTCAACTTGATTGGAATACTAGTTGTATAAAATGCAGTGTTTTACTGATAGTGTCCTTCTACGACAGTGTTATTCCTACCATATTAACTGACATTACATTGTAAATGTCAAAAAAAAAAAAAAAAGGTAAAAAAAAAAATGAAGAGAAATGAACCGAAGGTGTAAAAAGAAAATGGTCAAAGAGAAAGATCTCTATGGAGAGATATTAGCATAGTTAACATAGTTAATGTCGCATTGTTTGTAATCACTCGCTGTTTTGGTCTTAACAGAACTTGGCGTGGGTTAAGTCTTATAACATCTGCTTTGAGCTGGAGGACTGCAACGAGATCTTCATTCAGCTCTTCAAAACCCTCTTCTCTGTCATCAAGTAAGCCGTGCTGCACCACTCTCTGTGCTCTTTACAACCCCATCATCCCATAATAGTCACTAACTCTCAAATCAGACTACATTTCACCAACTGCCAGTGCCTGGGTAGCACATTAAACTGAAGTGTATTATGGTGTGTGTGTGTGTGTGTGTGTGTGTGTTACAGTAACAGTCATAATCAGAAGGTACAGATGCATATGCTGGATCTGATGAGTTCCATCATAATGGAGGGAGATGGAGTCACACAAGAGCTGCTGGATACCATTCTCATAAACCTCATACCAGCCCACAAGGTAACCAATCACAACACATGCCACATGCTGTACCGCTCGGCCAATAACTAGACTCGCACCTCATTAGAAGTTCACAAACCCTCTGCACTCTCCTCTCAGCAAGTCTGAGGGACTTAACATTTCCCAAGCTCACCTACTGTGAAAAGCTACTCTGTCATTCTCTTTGATGGCCATCTTTGAGGGCCAACTGCACAACCATTGCAGAATTTTGTGGAGGTTGCACATTTGCACACTTAATCCTTGAGTACATTAATGGTTAGCTTTATTCCGCTGACTCTAGATGAGGTCACTGTGGTTTCTTGAAAATTGGGCAGTCTAACCCCCCCCCCCCTCTCTTTCTCCCTCACTGTAGAACTTGAATAAGCAGGCTTACGATTTGGCTAAAGCTTTGCTGAAGAGAACTGTACAGACCATTGAAACATGCATCGCCAATGTAAGTAGGTTATTGTACTTTAACTCATGTTTAGTCCAGTGACCTTCCTGACCCTGCGCTGACCCTGACTCTGTTCTCTTCCTCCTCTATCTAGTTCTTTAATCAGGTGCTGGTTATGGGGAAGTCCTCAGTGAGCGACCTCTCTGAGCACGTGTTTGATCTCATCCAGGAGCTCTTTGCCATCGACCCGCTGCTGCTGGTGTCAGTCATGCCCCAGCTGGAGTTCAAACTCAAGGTCTCACATTCACACACACACACACACACACACACACACACACACACACTCTCGTTCTGCTGCAGACACACAAACACTCACACTCGGTCTGTTGCAGACACACAAAACCTCACACCCATGTTGTACTGCAGGCACACAAAAGCTTACACATGCTCTGTTGCAGAGGGTCAAGTATTTAAATGCAGCTAAAATATGGTAAAATGGCAGAAGAAGGAAAAACTTTTTTCCAATAGAGATTACATACATTTTGCAGCATTCAGCAAGCATCTGTGTTCAGTGATTTTGAGTATAGAAGTTCTTATTAAAGCAAGGTTTGTTTGTTTGTTTGTTTGTGTAGAGTAATGATGGTGAGGAACGGTTGGCGGTGGTGAGGCTGCTGGCCAAACTCTTTGGTGTGAAAGACTCTGAACTGGCCACTCAGAATCGGCCACTCTGGCAGTGCTTCCTGGGGAGGTATGACTCTGTCTGAGCTGATAAACATTCATGAGGGCTTCATGTGCTTTCTGTGCGGGTAGTGAGGGATTCCGTGCGTGCGTGCATGCGATGACACTGTCATATATTTTCAGGTTTAATGACATACATGTCCCTGTGAGGCTGGAGTGTGTGAAGTTTGCCAGCCACTGCCTGATGAATCATCCTGACCTGGCAAAAGATCTTACAGGTATACTTTGTAGTTGTCTGCACCAACATGTGTGGGTGTGTGTGAGTTAGTGCTCTATCTGATGCACACACTAATTTATGTTGTTGTGGTATGACAGATTTCCTTAAAGTGAGATCACATGACCCAGAAGAGGCCATCCGCCATGATGTCATTGTAACCATCATCAACGCTGGCAAGAAGGACCTCAACCTGGTCAATGACCAGCTGCTGGGCTTTGTCAGGGAGAGGACACTGGACAAGAGGGTGAGGCCCAAAGGCACAATGACTTGGTTATTGTTTAGTTAGCTATGTAAGTAGTTTCTTTATAACATAAGGTAGTAATAACTAGAGAAACAAATTCCAGACGGTGGGTTGGATCACCACCAGAATTTACGCATCTGTGCTTCTTCATCCAAATCTGTGCAGTACTTTTAGAATTATCTTGCTCACAGTCAGATAGACAAACATTGGCAAAGGTAATAAAATTTATATTACACAACAGTTGGGTCCGGTTGAACAATTCATCAGTTTCTGATTGGACGAGATGCATTCTACACGTCACTAGCCTTAGGTTTATCCCACGATATACCACGAGTGACTCTTCATAGCTAATAATCACTCCACATTTTCCATAGAGTTGACCGATGTTCCATTCCATTCATTCAAAGTGAGAGAGCAGCAATTTTCATTACATTCTTCTACGTTCTCTCCAGAGAAAACATCTTAATGGAGTGTGAATATGGAGCTTGGTATTTGATATACAGACAGACAAGCAAGCAGGCATGTGCACAAGCACAATATAGCTTTATATATAGACATTTGAAAGTTCCAAGCCGTTGATTAACTGTTGCGTTGCTTAGGAACAGAAGACATAAAACTAAGCTTAGAACTATTTGGGGGGATGGAGGATAAACAAACAGAAATGAGAACTAAATGGTTGAAAATACAGTTTGATGTCTTAAGACTTTGTTAGTTGGTAATAGAACTGTAGAATAAAAGCGAAATAACACTTGTGGTCGTGGGATTGTTAGTGAATATACCCACGGCTGGAGTTACCCCTCTCCCACTGGTGTTGTACTGCTTAAATAATGAAGAAGGTTAACTAAGTAATGAATGTTGTCCCGTGGGCCTTGTCCATATGTAGTTAAATGTAGTGTGAAACATGTATAATTGTGTGTGTGTGTGTGTGTTTCAGTGGCGTGTGCGGAAGGAGGCTATGATGGGTCTAGCTCAGCTCTTTAAGAAGTACTGCCTCCATCACGAGGCTGGGAAAGAGTCCGCTCAGAAGATCAGCTGGATCAAAGACAAGCTCCTGCACATCTACTACCAGAACAGCATCGATGACAAGTAAGTATGAACACTTATATGGCTCTCCAGAATGCTGCGGGAGGTTCCATTCACTTTGAATGGGCCTTCCCAACGTTTGGAGGTCAGTTATTTTTGTATAATCACCGCTGCGAAAGTATAATGACTCCTGTCAATGCCAGTGGGTTTTTTGCTTCGGATTCACATCTGCATATCATTCTGCTAGTAGAGATCATTCAGTTATCACAATGGAACTTCGTTGAAAGTGAAAGATCAGATGTGTTCTGAAGAATATTTCAAGTTCAAGTTGCGTTGTGAACTATTTGTTTCTCCGCAGAAGCCACGAACCGGTAACAAGTAAAGGTTAAAAGACGCTTGTGTGAAGTTTTCTGTTGTCGTTTTGGCAAGTAGCCGTATAATAAGCGGGATGATGTATTGTCCGCTGGTCATTATACTGTTAGAAGAGATTTCCCTTCCCCACGAATCAAGACCTGTTCATCCTGTCGGGAAATATTTTCCTATAATGGACGCGTTATCTCTTACACACACACATGCATACAGAAGCATTGAGGTCCGGAAGAGCAAATGCGCAGACATGACATACAAACCAAATAGACAACCTGTCATATTGTCATGCTAGTACAACAGTCCAAACACCCACAAGTAGAACTACAATAATACTACTTCAGCGACTATGTAAATAACTTCTTTCTAAAAGTGACCTGTCTCTGTCTCTGTTAGACTGCTGGTGGAGAAGATCTTTGCTCAGTACATGGTTCCTCACAGTTTGGAGACAGAGGAGAAGATGAAGTGTCTTTATTACCTCTATGCCTGTCTGGACACCAACGCAGTGAAGTACTCTATCCCAACCCCTCTTTTCAGCTAGTGTTTCTGATGCTACTGAGAGACGTACTGTGATCTTGATGAAGCGCGCTCTCTCCCCCTCTCTTTCTCTCTCTCTCTCTCTCTCTCTTTCTTTTTCTCTCTCTGTCTCTCTCTCTGTCTCTCTCTCTCACTCTCTAGGGCACTGAATGAAATGTGGAAGTGTCAGAACATGCTGCGAGGGCTGGTCAGGGAGCTGCTGGACTTACACAAACTCCCCACGGTGAGAACATGGCTTTTTTTGCAGCGTGAGACTTTTTCAACTAGAAATGGGAATGGGAAAGGTTGTCTAATTTTCATGAAGAATTAGACCCAACATGTAGTGTAAACACCACTCAATGTGCTAAGGATGTGACGGGGATACTAAGTGGTGTGTGTTTGAGTCGCCGTTATGGAATGAGTAATGTGTTTCTTTATTTGTAGTCGGAAGCCAACAGTGTTGCCATGTTTGCAAAGCTGATGACCATTGCCAGTAAGTTGATATAAACATCCTCAATAACATTTGCTCAAGTGGAACTGTCTATCTTCTTTTACTGTGTTCACAAAGAAGTTCACTGTGTGTGTGTGTGTGTGTGTGTGTGTGTGCGCGCAGAGAACCTGCCGGACCCAGGCAAGGCTCAGGACTTCATGAAGAAGTTTAACCAAGTGCTGGGGGAGGATGAGAAGCTGCGTGTGCAGCTGGAGCAGCTCATCAGCCCCACGTGCTCCTGCAAGCAGGCCGAGCTCTGTGTGGTCAGTCTTATACCTACCACTCACTCACTCACTGACTTACTCACGCAATCATTTACTCACTGACTTACTCACTCAATCATTTACTCACTCACTCAGTCATTTACTCACTGACTTACTCACTCAATCATTTACTCACTTACTCACTCAATCATTTACTCACTCACTCAGTCATTTACTCACTCACTCACTCACTCACTCAATAATTTACTCACTGACTTACTCACTCAATCATTTACTCACTGACTCACTCAATCATTTACTCACTGACTCACTCGCTCACTCACTCAATCATTTACTCACTCACTCACTCAGTCATTCACTCACTCACTCACTCACTCAGTCATTTACTCACTGACTTACTCACTCAATCATTTACTCACTGATTTACTCACTCACTCACTCAATCATTTACTCACTGACTCACTCGCTCACTCACTCAATCATTTACTCGCTCGCTCACTCACTGGTCATTTACTCACTGACTCGCTCGCTCACTCACTCACTCACTCACTCTATCAATCACTCACTCAGTCATTTACTCACTGACTTACTCACTCACTCACTCACTCACTCACTCACTCACTCACTCACTTTATCAATCACTCACTCAGTCATTTACTCACTGACTTACTCACTGAATCATTTACTCACTCAATCACTCAATCATTTACTCACTCACTCACTCAGTCATTTACTCACTAGCTCACTCACTCACTCACTCACTCACTCTATCAATCACTCACTCAGTCATTTACTCACTGACTACTCACTCACTCACTCACTCACTCACTCACTCACTCCTTATCAATCACTCACTCAGTCATTTACTCACTGACTTACTCACTGAATCATTTACTCAGTCAATCACTCAATCATTTACTCACTCACTCACTCAGTCATTTACTCACTGGCTCACTCACTCACTCACTCACTCACTCTATCAATCACTCACTCAGTCATTTACTCACTGACTTACTCACTGAATCATTTACTCACTCAATCACTCAATCATTTACTCACTCACTCACTCAGTCATTTACTCACTGACTCGCTCACTCACTCTATCAATCACTCACTCAGTCATTTACTCACTGACTTACTCACTGAATCATTTACTCACTCAATCACTCAATCATTGACTCACTCACTCAGTCATTTACTCACTGATTTACTCACTCAGTCATTTACTCACTCACTCACTCACTCAGTCATTTACTCACTGGCTCACTCACTCACTCACTCACTCACTCACTCAGTCAGTCATTTACTCACTGACGTACTCACTCAATCATTGACTCACTCACTCACTCAATCATTGACTCACTCACTCCACTCAGTCATTTACTCAGTCACTCACTGCCCTGAGTGTCCACAGGATATAGTGGTCAAACAGGGTTTGGGCTTCTTTCCCTGGACACTCCCTTTAGTGGAAGTGTTTGTGTTTGAAGCCACAGAGAACGCAAATAGCAATAAAAGCACTGACCTGCATCTATGTGTTTGTATGCAGAGAGAGATCACAAGGAAGTTGACATTCCCCAAGCAACCCACCAACCCCTTTTTGGAGATGGTCAAGTTCTTGCTAGAGAGGATTGCGCCTGTGCACATCGATTCAGAGGCCATCAGGTGTGTATTTGTTTGTGTGGTTCACAGAGAGCAGACGACTGGACTGTGTCGCTGTGTACAGGAAAAGATTGTGTAACACTAGAGCTCTGTGTGTGAGACCCCTAGCGGTTGTGTGGTGGAACTGCAGCCTGTACTTGACCATTTGTTGTGTGTGTGCAGTGCTCTTGTGAAACTGTTGAATAAATCCATCGACGGGACGGCTGATGATGAAGAGGAAGGAGTGACGCCCGACACAGCCATCCGCTCAGGCCTTGAGTTGCTTAAGGTGCGTGGGCCCTTTTATCTGAGTCTAGGAGCTACAGCTATATCAACTCACTCAGTGGCAGAAACCACATGTGCCTTCCGTCTGCTAGCTTAGCGCATTGAATACAGGGAGGACGTTGTTTTACCGACCATCAGACTGTTGACTGTTGCATACCTGTGTAACACATGAAGAATTTTGGTCTCACTTTTGGTTCTGGGTTCACATTTTGGAACTTCTTGTTAGTCATGTGCTTAAACTTGAATTTGAACTGCTCTCTCCTTCGATCAATCTTGGAAACTGAACAGCTCCCTTTTCCATCTGATCCTTTTAGGTTCTTTCCTTCACTCACCCCACCTCCTTCCACTCCAGCGAGACCTACGAGTCACTTCTGCAGTGTCTGAAGATGGAGGATGATAAAGTGGCAGAGGCAGCCATCCAGATCTTCAGGAACACCGGACACAAGATTGAGACCGAGCTGCCGCAGATACGCTCGTACGTTCAATACATAGATACGTAGTCCTCAAAAATGGGGAACATTTTTAGATGTACTACTGTACAAAGTTGTTGGGTGGTTGTATTTGGATCGAATTAATCTGATTTGTGTGTGTGTGTAGGACTCTGATCCCCATCCTGCACCAGAAAGCGAAGCGTGGTACACCACACCAGGCCAAACAGGCTGTTCACTGCATCCATGCCATCTTCCACAACAAGGAGGTGCAACTGGCACAGATATTTGAGGTACACACACACACACCACACACACACACACACACACATACATTTCTGTCTCCATCATCAGGATCACAGACAAATAGAGCATAGATGACCTATTCCATGAGGATTAGGACGTAAAGCTAATATACTTCTCTCCCCCTCCACCCAATCCAACACCTCTCCTCCTCTCCTCTCCTCCCCTCCTCTTCTCCTCTCCTCTCCTCCCCTCACCTTCTCCTACTCCAGCCCCTGTCTCGCAGTCTGAACGCTGACGTCCCAGAGCAGCTCATCACCCCTCTGGTGTCACTGGGGCACATCTCCATGCTGGCTCCAGATCAGTTTGCCTCGCCCATGAAGTCCATTGTCGCCAACTTCATTGTGAAAGACCTGCTCATGAATGACCGAGTAAGGAGCACCGCAGCAAAAGACTAAACAGACCATACATGACAGGCAGAAGAGTTAGACTAAGAGAGATGACTTGGACTAAGAGTTAGAGCCAAATGACTCGGACTAAGAGAATTGGTTAGGTCATTCATTTTGTCCAAAAACCTCAAGGGATCTATGGCACATTTCCAGGTTTTTTTTGTTTGTTTGTTTTTTTTCTAGTGGTTTGGTTTAGTGTTTTTTTGTGCTCATCCTTGCCACAGATTGACGCAGGAGATTTGTACATGCCCTTTGCATACTGCATACTCTTTGTAGTGGCTTTAAATTGAGTAGCTATTTACAAAATGTTGTAAGTGTATTTAAGTAAATCTAATGGGATTACTACTGTTCTGTGTGTGCCTCAGTCATCAGGGAACAGAAATGGTAAACTGTGGACCACAGATGAGGAGGTGTCTCCAGAGGTGCTCGCTAAGGTAAGGAGCTCAGGTGGGAAAACGTGTGGCTGACGACGTGGATGTGGTTATCTCGGAATGACCATTTTTGCCTGAACCTCTGTGTGTGTGTGTGTGTGTGTGTGTGTGTGTGTGTGTGTGTGTGTGTGGTGTGTGTGTGTGTGTGTGTGTGTGTGTGTGTGTGTGTGTGTCAATGTAGGTGCAGGCGATCAAGCTTCTGGTGCGCTGGTTACTGGGCATGAAGAACAACCAGTCCAAGTCTGCTAACTCCACATTGAGACTGCTCTCAGCAATGCTGGTCAGCGAGGGAGACCTGACAGAGCAGAAGAAAATCAGGTCAGAACTCTGGGTTATTGTGTGTGTGTGTGTGTGTGTGTGTGTGTGAGAGAGAGACCATACACGTGAGAGAGTGTGTTACTAAGATCCTTGGTGGGTGTGTGGGTGTGTGTGTGTGTTTGTTTGTGTTTTCAGTAAATCCGACATGTCCAGACTAAGGTTGTCTGCTGGATGTGCCATAATGAAGCTGGCTCAGGAGCCCTGTTACCATGACATCATCACCCCTGAACAGTTCCAGCTCTGTGGGCTCGTGCTGAACGTGAGTCGCCCCTGCCTCTCTGCATTAGCACAGACCGCTCTCGTGGAAATTAACGCACCTACTGACCCTCACGTGCACACACACAAACGCACACACACACACACACACACTTACACTTACTTTTCCCTGTGTCGTTATAGGATGAGTGTTACCAGGTGAGGCAGATCTTTGCCCAGAAGCTGCATCTGGCACTGGTGAAGTTGTCTCTGCCCCTGGAGTACCTGGCAGTGTTTGCCCTGTGCGCTAAAGACCCTGTGAAGGAGCGCCGGGCCCACGCCCGCCAGTGCTTACTGAAGAACATCAGCGTCCGCAGGGAGTTCATCAAACAGAACCAGGTGGCACACGGTGAGTACACTCCAGCAGGTGGGATCTCTCATCTGGCTGTGGTAGTGTAGTGCTTACGGGACAGGTTTGGTGTTTTACACTTAAAACCTTGTTTTCTGATTGTTTTTTTATGAAATACAATGGTTAAGATAAAAATTTTGTAAAATGCTTCTGTTCTGAGAATTTTCGCTTGTCGCGGTAGCATCCCCACACCTACAGAATGGCTGCAAAATGGAGTGGAATGAAGGCATTTGTCAAAAATATAAAATCTTAACCGTTGTATGTCATCATAAACGATCAGAAAACAAGGCTTTAAGTGTAAAAAAACAAACCTACCCTTTAAGGAACCTGGCTGGCATGCTGTAGTAGCCTGACAATTGTGGGTTTGAAGCCCAGCTGTTTCTGTGTTACTGTTGAGTCCTTAAGCAAGGTACTTAAGTTCAAGTTGCTCAAGGGGAGGTTGTCCATAAAAGTAACTGACGAATGTAAATCACTTTGGATAAAAGCGTCTGTTAAATGCATAAATGTAAGAGTAATCTGTCTATAATGACGCGCACAGAACTGCAACATGCCGACACACACACACACAGAGCAATCAAAAGACAAAAAAGTGACTGAAACCTGTCAGGGCTTGTCAGTAGATCGTATCTAGCCTCTCTTGTCTGAAAGAGTGTGCCGCATGATGGGTGTTCTTAGCCACTGTGGACCATTTGAGTCAGTTAGCACATTTTTGTCTGATCCTCAGTGTTGTCTGCAAATACACCAGACTTGATCAAGTCTGACAAGCTAACTTGTGTAAAAAAAAAAAAAAAAAAATGACAAAGGAAGTGCCAAAGCAATTATGCCACAACCAATACTTAAGTAGAGTTAATATATACCATACCTTATATAGACTTAAGTAGTTAACTAGAGTTGATAAAGGTTGACACAAGGCTGACCATTCTGTCTCTGTCTGTTCTTCCCTCAGAGAAGTTAATGTCCCTCCTCCCTGAGTATGTGGTGCCTACATGATCCATCTGCTAGCCCATGACCCAGACTTCACCAAACCACAGGACTTTGAGCAGCTCATTGCCATCAAAGAGTAAGACACCAGTTAGGGCTTATGCATATAAACTGCTTCAGATTGTTGTTTAGATAAGCATGAGAAGTCTTGATGAAATTAACTGTGTGTGTGTGTGTGTGTGTGTCGGGGTAGGTGCTTGTGGTTTATGCTGGAGGTGCTGATGGTGAAGAATGAGAACAACAGTCATGCCTTCCTCAGGAAGATGGTAGAGAACATCAAACAGACTAAGGATGCCCAGGCCCCTGATGACCCCAAAACCAACGAGGTCATTCATTTAACTCACTCACTCCCACACACAAACAAATTACCCATCTTAAGTCGCACACAAGAAACACACCCCTGAAACTATCAGACCTCCATGTACAGAAATACACTTAATCATTGTTAATGATGGAATATAGAGATTCATTCAGACTACAGCCAGTATATTGTAATAAAGATCCATGTGTGAGCCAGTTGCCGGCTTATAGGTTTAACAACCATATTCACATCCTGTTGCTGATCTTTGATGGCTTGTTTTGTTTTGTTTTGTTGTTTTGTTTTTACAGAAGCTGTACATTGTGTGTGATGTGGCATTGTTTGTTATTGTGAATAAGAGCACCTCCTGTCATTTGGATTGTCCCAAAGACCCCATCCTTCCAACCAAATTTTTCACAACACCAGATAAGGTAGGAACCGTTTCCTGTTTGCAAGAAGGTGTTCTTTTGTTTACAGAGCTCTTTAGGTGTCCAAGTGTGTGTGTGTGTGTGCTCAGTGCTTATTCTCCCTGTGTTTCTTCCTGCAGGACTTTGTCAATGATAAGGACTACCTCTCCTCTGAAGCTAGGACGGTTCTTCTCACCGGGAAGGTAAAGACATTTTACGTGATCTAATTTTTTAAAAAAAGTTCCTTTGTGTGCTTTTGGGACTCTCACCTCCTCAGAGCCTCTGCGTCACCCAACATGCATCTCTAACTTCACGTTGAATCTACACAGACGACAAGGGCTGTGATTGGTCGAGTTCGTCCACTCACATTGTTTTGTTTTGTTTTCAGCAGTGCACTGTAGGTACTTTTAGCAGTGTGCTACTCCAACATTAAGGCTTTGTAAATAATTTCAGACATAGTCTTGGATTCAGTGCCAGGATATCCCGATTGTACTGTGCCTATCTTTCAATAATGTTTTAAATTCAGAACTTTGTCAGCAGGCAGTACTTTGTGCAGACAGTCATGAAAAGTTTATTTGTTACCAGAACATAAACAGACTGCCCAGAAACCTTGTGAATTATTGCAAATAGTTCTGATATTTGGTGAAGTGTGAACAGACACACTCAATGCAGAACTAAAAAAGATAAACAACGGCGCCAAGGCAACGGAGTGCTCTTTGTGTTGAGTCAACGCAGAACCATAATCCAAGCTTCACTCATAAGCCATCTCTTCTTCTGTGTGTTTCCTCCAGCCCAAACCTGTTCCAGTTCTCGGTGCTGTTAATAAGCCCCTAACGGTTCCTGGACGGCGGCCATATACCAAAACCACCCCGACAGAAACAGGAAACAACAACAGTTCCAATACCCCACCCACCACACCTGCGTCCAATAAGAGCAGGTAAATCTAAGGGTTCCATCAAGAGCTGGGTTTCCGTTCACCTCACCTGCATATTCTGTGTGCCTTCATGAATATTTTGCTAAAGAATATGCACATCTGTGTGGGTTTCCATCCACTGTGTGATGTGAGTTGAAGCTAATAAGAAACAATTGGCCATTATTTGAGAGATCCTTTCACAGGCAGTTAGATTTAGTCTCGTTTGCCAGAAGATTTTGATGGTATTTGGTCATAAAGGACAGAAAGCTTGTCATTCCATACCATTCGCCCAGGATGAGCGCTACTCACGTCACATGCCACAAAAATGTACAACCTTTCAGAGCAGGACATTGCTAGGACTATAAAGACAACAAACAGCTACAGCCAATAAGGACCAGGAATGGGTCTGAAAGGTTTTATGTGCCTTCTTAGGGACCTAGTTTTCCACTAAAACGACATGTCAGTTTAAAAAAGGATATTGTCTTGATCTACGGAGGAGTTCTGATCAGTCACAGGATCAAAACAAAGCCGTCAGGCCCATGTCTATGGAAACGAGCAAGTAGAAATGTAACAAACTCCATCAACTTTAATGACACCATACCTTATGCAAATTTTGAGTTAATCCATGCTCCTGTAACAAAGTACATTTTCAGTCAGGATTCCAGTCAGACGCAAATCTGTGGTAAAATTGGGATGGAAACCCAGCTGATGTCTTGACAGTGCAGAAAGCACTGAGCCTTATATCTACACTTTCAACAAAGATTAATACTGTTCCTCTGTTTTTGTCATGTAGGGACACAGGGCCTGTAGCAACTGTGCCTGGAGCAAGAGAAAATGAGGAAAACCCAGTGATTGTCGTTAAAGAAGTGAAAAAGAAGGTTAGTAAGTGTGTGTGTGTGTGTGTGTGTCTGTGTGTGACACTTGGGTTACACTACAGTTCATTAGGGCTACAAGAGAAGGTCTATAGCTGTGGATCTAGATGATGGGCATCCTTCAGGGTTTTTGTTTATATCATTGCGGTGCAGTCCTTGAAGCTGTTCAGATCCTTTGTGTGTCTGTCATTCAGCATTACCACAGTCAAACCTCTACAATTGATCGTTCCTATTTTACCATTTTAAATAAACCATGTGTAATAATGACCTGGAATGTGAAGAAACAATCGTCTTGACGTAATGTGAAAAATGATTAGGCACCATGTTGTCGAGATATCCTCTGATGTTGGCATGCAAATCAACTACCTTCGGTTCAGGTTTCTACATTTTGTAACATGGCCACTGTATGAAATACAATGCAAGTGAATGCAGCGCTGCATTCAAGATGTCTCAAAACCAAAAATATTACTAGAGAACCACACATAGCAGCTTTAAAGAAAATAAATGTTTTGTCTGATTGTGTGTGTGTGTGTGTGTGTATTTATGTTTGGAGTGTAACCCTGTGATTGTGCTGAGAGCGAGGGACAGACTCCAGGCAGGTGCTGTGAAATGTGAGGAGCACTCAGGGAGTCTCCCTCACACATTCCTCCTGTGCAGCCTCTATTTATACACCAGCGCCACCATTCGCATGAACGATCAGGGCTGACTCCCCGAGCCTCAGATGGCAGCTTGAGAGATCTCTAGACTGGTCACAGAGTAAGATGAAGAAAACCTCTGAAAGAGTTGGACAGGCAGGCCATACCTGAGGGAAACCTAGAAGGATCTTCATCTTCACTAAAAGGAAATAACTATCAAAGCAGGGTCTTAATAAGAGCAGGTATTAGAAGTAGGGTACAAGTTGTGAGACCCCACTCCACGCCCCCTCCACCATGCTATGGGGCCCAGTGCTAGGGTGAGACCAAACTCAAGTTCCTCTCCCCCTTTCCCCAGGAGGACCCCCAGACTGAGAACAGTGTCACCCCCAACCCCCCAGCAGCGACGCCGCCCCCAGTGAAGCGCGGACGTGGACGGCCGCCCAAGAGCGCAGCCGCCGTGACCCCTGAGAAAGAAGCAGGAGCACCAGCCACTGGAGCCGGTCGGGGCAGGAAAAGGGCGGCCCCAGCTCAGGACCACACTTCCACGGCAGCTACTGAGCCAAACAGCGGCAAGATACCAAAACAGGAAGACACCAAGAAGGCTGGGACACAGAGACAGATGGACCTACAGAGGTGAGCTAGGCTGCCAAGACCACGGCAGTCCAAGAGTAAATGATCAGCGAATATGTCCTCATGAGTGGTATATTTTACACAGTTTCCAAATGATGTGTTCAAAGAATTGAAAGGTCTCATATTAAATAACTGATTCATGTGGTGTTTCCTTACAGGTAAAGGATGGGTAGAGCCGAAGTTTTCACCTGTACAGAAATTACCTGCCTTCCCCCAGACCCCAGCTCTTCTCATGCATAATCCTCCTCACACACATAATACACACATGATACACATACATACACACACACACACAGATGTACTGCCCATTAGAAGTGAATGATGAAAGCTGAAGTGTGTTTGTGTTTAGTTTTTTTTCTGTTGTTTTTAAACTTGGGCAGTTTTAAAATGAATTGCCTGCAATTAAATCCTGCAGATTTTCCACTCTCTACTGCTTTTCTCTGTCCTCATTTTTCTTTGTGTGTGTGTGTGTGTGTGTGTGTTGGGTGGGTTATGCCTGGTATGGGTGTGAGTGGCCTCAAACACAAGCTCTTTGCTCTGTTGCATAGAGTGAGGATAGCTAAATGATTTGTCTGCTGAGAAGGCAGAGAAATGCTTCCTTTTCTTCTCCATCTTGCCTTTCTTTTTAACCACTTCACAAAAGGACTATCTTTCAAATCCAATCATGAAACAAATGCTCATACTGAATCAGATGGGGTTATGACAGCTTGTAATTGTGCAGGGGTGATGGGGGAATGTGGAAGACTTTTTTTAAGTTGGAAATCATGTTTACTCCAGTTTTATTCCAAGTCTTAAGTTTTAGATAGCCGACCTTTGTATTGCTTCCATGATTCCCACTGCCATGTTTTTGTTTTGTGTAGATGTGCACGATTTGAACATATTTAATTTGTTGGATTTATTTTCTTTTTTGACAGGAAATAAATGCTTTTAGAAGTGACGTTGTCTCGAGTTCACTGCATTTTTGATGAAGTATTTATTCCCACGTCCTAGAAAACTATTTGATATTTGGCCTGTTAGTTAAGTCTCTCCCAACTCAAAACCTCACCCCAAAAACAAACCCAACAATGGACTTTTGGTTGTTGTTTTTTCATGTTTTTTAATCAAAGAAACGTTACATTTTAATTTTCACAATAAATAACCATGCTCATATGACTCATTTGTCTTTTTTTTTTTTTTTCTTTTTTGAATCTGTTGTTGAGGAGTGAAAGAAAGGCCTGTGTGCAACCACATGTTGGTTCTCCTTTCTGCACCAGGCTGCTCGTCCTCTGTCGTCTCTGTGCGTCATGTTTCAGACCAGAGCTGCGCTGGAGGACCCCAGGCCTTAAGAGTCTCTTTTTTTTGTTTGTTTTTGTTTTCTTACAAAATATAAATCCAGCCATCACTGATGCGTTCTAATGATGAGGCATCTGTCCAGGTGAATGGGAAGTGATTGATGTCTGTAGCTGTGTGCGTGCGCGTGTATGTCACTATGAGTGTACAGAAGTTGAGTTGATGGCATCTAATGACAGAAATGTAAAGTCTTCGTTCTGCACTAGGGAACAATTACTAGTGTGTTCACAGTAAACATGGCATTTTAAATTAGGAGGAAGAAAAAGGTGAAAACTTCAAGGGCCGATGGTGAAGAGGTCATGGCTGTGACCTGCAGCTGCCAAAGAACTCAAAGGGGTTCAGAATCCAGACAAGAGTACATTCATTCACTTCCACTATAGTATCCATTATGAATCAAAGGATCAGGCTCCTGCTCAAGACAGTCTGACTTGTACACGTGTACATGCCCTTAAAACACAGCAGCAAGCTCAGCTCATTGGTATACATACACACAACACACTCATTGGTGTACATACGCCCGCACGCACGCACACACACACACACACTCTGGTCAAGTTGGGCTTTCCACCACCTCCCAGCACTGTACAGTGAAGAATGAGAAGACATGGAGAGAAGGCTAACATGTTTGTTGTTTGGACCAGAGTAATGAAGGGTTCACCTTATCTCTATGATGATGACCCTCTTTGACCCCTCCCCACTGAGTGGCAAGGCTACACCCTCATGCATGAACTGAACTTGTCTGATTCTTCTATTATAATACAGAAAAAAATAGTCCCAATCTTGTTTTACAACCTACACCAACTTTAACATTTTATTTACAGATCTGTTTTTCCGATGCAGTTGGTGTATTAAACCTAATGTCATAATTCAAGGTGACAAATTTTTTTTTTTTTTTTGGTTCATTTAAAAGGGGGAGAGATGCCGCTTTAAACAATAGAATAGAAGTAGCGTAATGAACTGACGCAAAATGAGGGTGGGGGGCAACTGAAAAAGAGCAGGGAAGAAGTGGGCAAAAAGATGGGGGGGGGGGTTAGTTGCTCAGCAACAATTCTGTTGCCGTTTCCACGTCCCAGGATTTAGATGACAAGGCCACTATTACTGCATTCTGTGAAACAAAAGAGAGACCATGTTATGTCCATACATATACTGATAATAAGATGTTCTACATGCTGTCTTTCCCTACATCCTTGAGACACAACACATCTGAGAAGCCCAGCATAAAACCAGCTGAAGTGTGTAAAAAAGCATAACAAAACAACTTTGCAAGCCCTCATTTTGGCATTTAAATAGGAATGTAAAACATGAACCTTGCAATGAAAGTTGTTTCCTCATGAAAGATACTGCCCATGAATTTTCACTGTGTGATAGCTCTGCTACGTGACAGCGCTGTTACTAGCTCCTTTGTATCTACAGTGTACAGGTCAAGTTGCCAGTTCCAGTGTTTGTAAATGTTCTAGGGGTTGGGAGTGAGGGGAGACATCTTACTTTGTCAAAGCCCATGGCACAGAGTTTGTCAATCTTGCGCGTGTATTCAGCGTTGGAGGCAGGAGCTCCAGCGTAGACGTGAGCCCAAAGCCGAGCCGTCTGCTTAAACATCTCACAGTCCTGCTTATACTGTACACACATACACATACACCTTCTGCTTAACAGGTCTCCTTGCAACTACACAAGTCTTTATAGGTTCTCCAGGTTTCTTAGACATTTACACTCGCTGGGATAAGAAATGAAAAAAAGTTTTGGGGGTTGGTGGAAGACAGTCACTTTGACATTCTACCCAACCCTGTTTCTATGGTTTCTCATACCTGATTGGCTACCACAGCATCCTGTGGGTCATCTGGTTCTGCAGCTGCCAGGAGGGCTTGGAGAGAGAGCAGCACTGTCCGCAATGTCATTGCAGCAGCCCTACAACATAAGGCACTTAGCAGATCTTCTCATATGCTGTGGGTGTTTTCATGTGTGCTGCCTGGGCACTAAATCAGTCTCCTTAGTATTGTTAGCACTATGCTTTGTGTTGCAAATATCTACTCCCATAACTGTCTATGATCCATCATGTTCATAGATTACTGCTAAGACACAGACAGCTTACTCAATAAGAAAATATATATGAGACCCATCCCCACATTCTGCATTTCCCTGTACTTTTAGTGAGAGATATAAATTCTCAGAGCTCTACATTCAGGAGGCATTTTGGTTTGTTTGGACAGTTGAAATATAATTAGCACTGTGATTACTCACACCACCATGAAGTTTACATTGCACCATGACACTCTCCAAACAGGCATATACAGACATTTAACCCAATCTAACCCCTGACAGAGAAGCCTAAAAAGTGCCTTCAAGAGACACAGTGGGCTCTAATTTGTTCTCAAAATGCGCCATGTGCATGGCTACCTTACAAACATAAATAGTTTTAAATTACACCCTTTCCATGAAACTTCTGAAAACCACAGACAAGACAACAAAGTCTGATTTCGAGTCAACCTACGTCACATTACTTGCTAAATGATAAATAATGCGATACAAATGATGAAACAAATGTGTAATGCGCAAATGTGTCAAATGTAAATGTTGCCGGTATAAAATTAGCTAAATGTTTTGCCCAGTAAATCAAGTCAGAGCAATTAGAGTCTAGTCACCCAAATCATCATAGTTACTCTGCCACATGCTTACATACATACCACTGGTCTTTCAGGATGTCCAAGCAAATAGCTCCGGTGACTGAGCTGATGTTGGGGTGCCAAATCTTTGTGATGAACCGCACCTGACAGGCAAAATCATCACAATTATCATGTCATACAATATGCATAAAGTTGTGTCCTATGTGCATACTGGACAGACAACTAAGTGAACATAGGGACTGATTGACTGGATTCAGCTACAAGTGTAAACACCCTACCAGCTTTCATGGTGTATAATGTCTGTATAATGTACCTCCTTCATAAAGAACAGAATTAATGTATAATTTCACTTTGTTTAAGTTGTATGCCATGAGTAGCACATAACATGATCCACTCTGACAGCATTCCTTACCTTTGGAGGATTGAATGGATATGTTTCTGGAATTTTTATCTCAAGCTGATATCGCCCACCTAGGTAGGACAACAGGAAAAAAGTAAGAATCGGTAACATCTGTATGCCTGACATAAGTTATATGGTTTAGTGTTAAGTTAACACTAAACCATATAGTGGATGCATGAAAGTTACACGCATATTAATGGGTATGCATACCTTCATAAGGTGTATCTGGTGGACCGGCGATTTCCCCACGCAGCTCTGTGAAGTTCTCGTCCACAAGGTCTACTCTTATCTGATTTTTACTCGTCTATTAAGAATGTAGTTGTGCAAAACAAAGCATCAAGGATACACCCCAGAAAAAAATATACCATTTGCTTAGTGCCATTCCAAACTTCTCTATGCTTACTTAATACATTCAGTGATTACATTTATTGATGATGTCCATTTCAAGGTTACCTGCGCCACCAAATTGAAACATTCAGGAATGAAGCTACTCGTGGCCACAAAAATAGTAAAAGTCAAATCGCTAGACAGCTAGCTGGTGTCGGACCATTAAAGTGCCCTCAACTTAGCATCTGGTGCTACAATGATTAACGTTAGCTGACGTTTACAGTATTATTGTTTCACTACAGGGACACATTACAGTTATTCGCCTACATTTCGTTTCGTGCCCACGCTTGACAGGACACTCCAGATAGTGTTGACTCAACAAACCACATCTACATTGTAGCGTTAAGTCTAACAGCAGTTGATCTGTTGACAAGCTAACACCACTGCTAGCGACCCGTGACAGTAACATAGCGTAGCCTATAACAAATTACTTAAGTTAGCGTTGATTAGCCCTAGCACTAGCTGCAGCGAAGACAGATAAACTACAACACGACAGCATTGACTGATTTACTTCGCATATTTACTGGTTTGTGCTTTAACAGAACATACCACTCATATTGTCTTCCATTCGTATCTGTAATCTTTTGACACGATTTTCCCTGCTACCTAATACCCGAGAAGATGACTTGCTAACTTCCTGTGCTGCGGCCTTGCTTCACACATTCTCTGCAGTTCCAACTTGCTTTATAGCTCGCATGGCTAGCTAGCTAGCATTATCCTGTAAATGTGCATTTTACATTCTGTAAAACAATAGCATCACTCTTTAAGCTGCTTTACAATACATTTCTATATTAACCTTAAATCACGTATAATGACAAACCTCTTCGCTTTTAAGAACTTCCTTGAACTCCCTTTTAATTCTTTGAACTGCGATGTTAGCCATGGTTTTGCCGTGTCCTGGTCGGGCCGCAGCGGCAGCTACACTCTCTGCTTCCACTTTCGGGATCCCCCTCTATCGCTCTCTTTCGTTCGCTCCTTTTCTCTTTCAGCGTTTTCCCCCTAAAATAGTACACCCGGTAAACAAATGCTAGCCCCCTATGCGTGCATACAATGCAAGTCTGGAAAATGATGGGTTATATATTCAGCAACATAGAACTAGAACATTTCACTGAATGTTAAGCAACTTGCTCTATGGAAAGCTTGTATTGTCCAGAAAATGTTGAAATGATTAACAGCAGTTGGCAAGCTTTGTGTCATGTGATAGGGTCGACCGTACACTGCTGAAAAAATATGACCATTAATATCCAGCTTTGATACGCACACAGGCGTGAAATATTAAATAACCAGTTTTCAGCTAACTTGATTGCTCTTGCGTTAAGACCACAAACACACACAAACACAATATGCTTTTCCCACCTTATTCAGCCTTTCCCCTTATTGATCAGCCTTTTCTCTTTTTTCTGCTTTTTCCAGTTTGTTGCCATCTCTCAAGGACAGGGGAAAAGCTGCCTGAGGATGTGCACTGACCAATTAACCTCGACCTTTTTGTTACCCCCTTTGTCCAAAACAGTTCACTTATGGTGTCATCACCAAGATTAAATGCAGTGCCAACAAGATTCCATGCAAAAACTGCATCAGCACATAGGAGCACACATGCACTCACTGACTCACTCACACACACACACACACACACACATACTGGTACAGCATACAGGCCCAAATGGACACACAGTGCACACAAATTTGCAGACACAAAATATGCACACACTGCACAGTGCATGGATGTTGATAATGTGACAATAATAACAGTAACAATCATACTCAACACAACCATAATAATAATACTGTGACAGTAAAAATGACAATATATGTGACAATACATAGCACACGAAGTCAAAGTCAGCTTTGTTAGTTTCTCCATATGAACCAGAGGAGCTACACATCACCACAGAGGCTCAATGTTGATGTAGTGCCGAAGCATAAACTGGCCTTAACTGGCCTACAAAAGTATCCAGTGCAAATAGGCAGTAGCAGTACAGAGGCATACAGTTACAGTGCGAAAAAAAAGCAACTTGCATGAAATATTAAAGGTAAAAGTAAAAATAAAATTGATGTCACAAATTCTTTAGAAATATTAATCATAAAGAGATAATATACAAAATATGATTTGGACATATGAACACTGAAAATCCTACTGTTCCAGGCTAATAGCCAGCTTGGCAAGACAATGGGCCTATTTCACAGTAGCCATTTTTCCAGGAAATAGCAGGGTAAGCACAGGTGTTATTAATGACAACCAGTAAGGATCTGATTCTGATAAAATGAATCAGAATCTTATTGGCTGCATTAATAACACCTGTGCTTACCCTGTGAATTCTTTGGATAAATGGCTACCGTGAAATGGGCCCACTGACTGAACTATTTAGATATAATGGAGAGCTTATTAGTTAGGCTTACTTTATATAGTAAACAAGTACACCTGCACTATACAACTAATTCTTGTGCCTAATATCAATCTAGCCTACCACACTTCACAAAAATAGACATTAACAGGTGTGACCATCCTGGGCGAAAGCCCCTCTGGAACTTTACGTCTGCCGTGCACAGAGCCCATTTCGTGATTCCATTTATCACACACAACGAATAGTTGCACTGCAGTCTACATTGGCTGGTATGTTTCAAGTAGGCAACAGTAAGCCTATCAGTTGTAGGCCTATGTTAAGTGGTTCTTTTGGCTACGTGGGACAGTGATAATTTGCTGCTATCCTGCTGCTAAACTGCTCTTTCCCTTGAGTGGTGAGAGAGAGTGGCAAAACAGAATATTCTATATTCTATGCCAATTAGGGCATGGTGACGCGGTACTTTTCCACTTATCATGGTCTGTATGATATGATTGTCATATGCGTAATATGTGGGGTATGGCACCATATGCTTTTTTACTCATTACTGGTGTGGCCTTCATTGTCGTCATTACTGATTGAGCGTACTTAATTCTGATCTGATGTTCCTTCCTGAAGGCCATACTTTGTTGGTCCTATCATTATTTGAGGTGTCAAGGGTCGTACTGACCCAGGTTGGGCAAGGATCGTGTGACTCCTTATCTTACTCCTTATCTTCAACTACTTAAACTTGGGTTCTTAATGCGCCTCTTTAGAGATGCTCTGATCATAGTTGCTTTATGCCACTCTGTATCATGCCTCTCTCCTGCTGTGCATGGTGGAATAAATCTACTCCTCGATTCAACGTCTAAGTGTGGCCTGGTCTCCTGTTACTGAAGTAACCTAAAAATTACTATCAGTGGTGAAAGTAGATACTTTTACTTAGTGGCAGTGATAAAGGATGTAGGCCTATTCATGCTTTGACTTGTAGAACCGTTGTGACAAAGGTATTCTTGACTGTTGGCCTAGGCTTTGCATTAATATACCACAGAGCATTTATCCCAGAGTTGTCTATTCTCAAAAAGACGTTTCTATTACAAGTAGTTTGATAGCATAATGACTGGGGTAGTTAGACAGTGTGCTGACAGACATCTTCCAAATTACAGCTCGCATATTCTTATGTTAAACAACGAGATTTTTAGATTGTGCAGATACAACTTCTCGCTAACTTTGTAAAAGCAACTGGGGAAAAGTAAAGATATGGAGCTCGATCCACCGTTACTGTCACCTTGTTTCGGCTACGTTAGATTAATAGTAGTCCACAGAATACTTTTTACGCTTTTACCCTCTCTGGCCAAAGGCGCTGGATGCTGCGGCCGCAAGACGCTCTTTTCTCATATGAAAAAATGTGGTGGCGCTATATAAAAAAAAAAAAACCGCTGAATGGATAAACTGCCGATAAAGTGCACTTGCCAACTGGTCAACTAGGGTAATCTGAATCATGATAAACATGTCTCTCCTTCTATTATTTTCCTTTGCTCTCTTCTGCCAAGAAAATGCATAAATAAGTTATTAGTTTGCCTGCTGGAACTATCTGTTGACACTGTAGGACACTTGCTTAATGGTTAAGAGCTGATGGCAGAACAATTTCAGGCGTTCTGTATTAATTCAACTCTATCAATTTAGCGCCGCTAAAGCCGCACGCTGATTGGATAGTCCCAAATATTGCGAGAAAACGCACTTAACGCTCCATAAATTAAAATCTCGCGTGAACCATCGACGTGGCTGATTCGTGTCAAAAACAAAATAAACCAGCTGTCTATCTTTGTCGATGTGGAAGTTGTCTGGCGTCCTTGTGTAGTTGTACTTAAATAGCCATTTTACCTCACTCACTCAGTAAATCGGAAGCCGGTACATTGTATCTGTTCGTCGAAGTCAAGTAAGTTGCACAGTCTTATCTGAGACTTGAAAATCAATGTCTTACTTTAGTAACTGATTTCTGATAGGCTAAGCTAATGTGCTGCAATGTTATTAATTGGCTAACGAAATCACCCATCAAATGGTCTTTGTCAGACTAATTAAGTAATTCTTATGTTCGATCACACGCTCTGGGTGCTTTGTGTTTTCTACAAGTCAACTTTATGTGCAGTATAAAAATTTAGCGAATGTAGCCACATGTTGGCTTGGCCTTGTCTTCAGCAACAACAACAAAAAACGTGAAATACCATAGACATAGGCTAAGCATGCGTGAGGTGTAATCTAAACATATTCAGAAATAGCCATTTGTAAACTCGCTGGTAAACAAATTGTTGACATGAACATCCGGGTTGATATCCTGTAGCCTGATCTACGTAAGGCTGGCTCATGGGCATATTTGCATACAGGTAGCCTACCGCAACACAAAACATCGTTATCTGACCAGGTATCTGACTCACTAGAAAACTATGTTCTGCGCTAATACCTCAGTACAAATTCAACTAAACTGTCACAGAGACAATGTCATTGGCTTTAGATGATACATTGAGATTGAGAGTTTGTTGTTACTTTAGTCTGGTTTGTGGCTCTGGTCTCTGCAAAGTGAAATAATGGTGTTTTTATTTAAGATGTATTAGACCTCTGGCCTACTGTTTTTCTATGTTTCACACCATAGTCTTTAATATTGAGTGCTCTTAAAAAACAGCTCTTCATGAAATACGCTAAATACTAAATATCTTGCCTTTCCAATAGCCCTAATAAATTGAAGGTGTGTGTGAATATTTCATGAGACCTCATTATTGTCAAGGAAACATCTGGTAGCTGTGATTGTGTTCTTGTTTAGATAGATAGATAGATGTAGTTTATTGATCCCAAGCTGTGAAACTCACTTGCAGTTGCAGCATGACATGTAGGACAAACACAATAGCAATACAAGAGGAGAAAGAACATAATAAGAAAAAATATGATATGAAATGATCTGAAATGCAATGTGTAGTAAAGAAACTTTTAAAATAAATACAATGCCGTAAACCAGCTAAGGTGCACAAGTGGAGAGGCATCAGTACAGAATCGCACATGGGAACAGATGTGACAGATGGGTTTCCCAGTCTGGGACACTTCAGACACACACACACACATTCATTTTTAAACCATACATTGTGCTGTAGGCAGAGTAAAGTGCAATAATTGGTAAGGCACAGTGAACGGGTAAGATTCAGTGTACAATGAACTTAGTGCCACTCCAGGATTGGGGAGGCATTAGTTGACCCTTTACCAGAGATGTAGATGTCGTTGTAAAGTGTAATGCCATATGGTAGGAAAGATTTCCTATATCTGCCCCTACGACAGCGGAGTTGGAGAAGTCTGGCGCTTATCATTATCCATGATGGTTAACAGTTTGTTCAGTGCTCCCCTCTCCACCACAGCTTCTAATGAGTCCAGTCTGAGGTCTAGTACAGAGCCAGCCTTCCTGATGATCTTGTTCCGTCTATTAGCATCATTGGCTCCAATGCTACTGCCCCAACACACAACAGCAAAGAAGAGCATGCTAGCAACAACAGACTGTTAAAAGATCTCCAACATCTTGGTGCACACATTAAAGGATCTTAGCTTCCTAAGAAAATATAGTCTGCCCATCCCCTTCTTATATACAGCCTCAGTATTGGATTTCCAGTCCAGTCTGTTATCTATCACGACTCCCAGGTACTTGTACTGATGAAGTATCAAAAGATTGAGAAAGTATTTGATGAATTATCAAAAGATTGACAAGACCTGATTTTTGATCAAGTACTGCACATCATGACAGATTTGTAAATAAAGGCAGTTGTGTAATTGAGTTGCCATTTGATGTGTTTTGCACTTTGGAGGTAATTCAAAACTCAACAAGCATCAGGAGTTCTGTAAAATGTTCAGACACCTTCCTTTGGCTAACTTTGAACTTCCTCTTTAAAAACATATCTATTGAAAGGGGACATGGCAGAGGACCTCTGTGACCCGTGTGCATGTATTTGCTCCCATGAGCATGCCATGAGGCGACTGATCAACCTGGTGAGTTTGTCTGTCTCTGTAACCAGTAGAGTTTCTTTTTGTACTTTACCCAGGTCTTCATGATCTGTGGAGTTTTCTCAGGGTAATAGTCTGTTGACATTATACAAACAATACCTTCATTATACACCTTCATTTTGTTCACAAAGGATTTTGATTTCGTCTGTGCAGTTGTAGTTACAGTACTGGCTGTTGTACAACTCTCATGTGCATTTTTAAAGGTGAATTGTTTTTGCTTTTCTGTTTGGAATTACTGCCATGACCAGCAGAGGGAGCCAATTTAAACCACACCAAGAAGAAACCTAGAGAGCTGCTGGGCATATTTACAGTCTGTTCCCAAATAGAGTGAAATAATGTGGTAGACTTGTAAATCACATAGAAATGACAAAGGTTGTCAAAAACATGTCTTTCAAAACAAAATGCCCTCACAAGAATGTTTTATAGATCTTCTAATCGCCTTCTAATGAACCCTTAGTTGTCTTTGTGTTATTTTTTTTAAAATAGAAAACTATTTGAAAATGCATCCAAAGGAGTGTAAACATTTAAATTGTTGTTATTACACGGCTCTTTATGGTGCTGTAGAATGCTCAATTCACTTCAATGGGACTTCCCAACGTTCTACAATCTGATATTTCTTGATAACAGACCATTGCTAAGTATAACAGATCACTGTTAGGGAAAATGAAACAGAATATTGGCATAACCAATCAGCTGATCTATAAGTGAACAGATTACTTTTTTTCATGGAAGCTATTATTTATCTTAATCATTAAGATTGTGATGATTGTCATGTTACTGATATCGTCTATAGGTAGCTGAGGCGGTCATTATTGTGGAATAACTCCCTTCAGAGTGATTCAAGCATCCCACATCAGTCTGCCGGGAGTTATTCCACGATAATGACCACCTCACAGAACATTAACCTTTACATATTTGACAAAAGTTCTTTCTTGATGCAATTAAGACACCTCCTCGTTTCCATGTTTTGCAGCTGCGGCAGTCCCAGTCCTATTGTACAGACACAGAATGCCTTCAGGAGCGTATGTCCTCTAATACTACTAAAGGGTAGTTGCACATAGAAGTAGTCACAGTTAAACATATCTGCTACTTAGAAATACATTTATAGTACAGATTATAAAACATGTGTCTGGATGTTAGAAGTGGTCATACTCATATCTGTCATCTGCTCAAATGCTTTTTACACAGCATACACTATACGTTATAGAACATAGAACATCCACGTCAGCCAACATCTACTTGTTTTTGAATGTGATGACATTAATATGAGTGATTTCATTATGCATACTCTGATTCTTAAGCAACTTCATTTTCCTGTGTGTAGTTCCTGGTCCCAGCTCCTCCTCAGCTGGTGATGATTTCACTCTGCCGATGATCATCATGGGCTGGATGGTGTTGGCAGTTATTCTCTTCTTTTTCCGCCCTCAGAGTATGAGGGGTGGGCCTGCAGCCAAACAACGTGGCCCCCGCAATGTAAGGGAATCACTTCCAGTCACACAATCGCATCACCTGAGGAGTTGTTATGAAAGATGCTGCACCATTAGAATTATGACCATTATGATTTCTGCATCTGAACTGCAGAAGATATTAGTTACATAGTATAAATGGGATGAGACAAGACAATACTATTGTAAAAGGCATAGGACAATACTGCTGTAAAAGGCGCTGTATAAATATAATTTAATTGAATTGGATAAATCAAGTAACTGACATACAACTTACTGTATTCCTCTTCGGTAGACTGAGAACAGGGATCCACCAGCCCCTCCTGTGGATTAACCATCACTACGGTTACAGGCGTTCTACCACTGGCCAATGACCTGAGCTATGGGATTTCTGACCTTGTGCAGCCATCAGTCCCTCTATCATAATTAGCTTTATGACTTTTCTCTTTATGACTATCTCTTCACTCTACTGTGGTTTCATATTATCTTCTGCAGCACTGCAGGTGACAGCGGCTTATTTTTTTTTATTTTATTTTTTTAGACTATTTACTGTGTGTGTGTGTGAGTGAGTGAGAGAGAGAGAGAATCGGAAACAGAAACACAGGATCGGAGGGTCCTTCACATTCCTTGCTGATGTCAAACAGGGTGAGTATGGGGTTTTTGTACAGTCTAGACTGGAAAAATGTCTCATAGGCCGACCATTTCAGCTCCCCCACCCTTCCAAACAACATAATATTTTGCACATGTTAGTAATGAGTCAGAGGTGTGATGACGTCTTGACTTGTCTTATTTCAACACAGTGTGGGTTACAAGTTAACTTTTTGACTTTGTGAGTTATAAAGAACATGATACTCTACAAATTAAAGAATGTATGAGACTGTATGTGTATGTATGGGTGTGTATGCGAACCTTTTGAAAAGATATGTCATCTTTTACGATGTTATGGATGATGATGTTCTGAGCAGTGACTCTTTTATGTCTTAATGACTGCCACAACTACAGATGCCTGTGGAGTTTTATCACGCCACAGTCCAGATAGGGGCATAGTGCCCACTATGGGGGGTTGCAATGTGGCCCTACCTGGCCCACAGCCAACATCTTCAGTCGAACATTTAATTGATTACAGAGAAAATGTTTCATTATTCAAATTGTATCCTGTTGATTGTGTTTATTTTGTGGTTTAAACGTGATTGTTCTTGAAACTGCTAGACAAAACACTGTATTCATATCACAGAAAGAGCTTACACTGTGCACTTTTTCTCATATCTAATAAAAATATTAAAACAAGTTAGACTGGGCGTTTGTATGAATCCAGATGAAGCAATGTTTAGAAGACCCCTCCTTATTCTTTGTACGTCACGTTGACGTATTGGCCATTCATTGGCATAACGTGGGCTATCCCCGAATTCCGGAAGGGATCGTGTTGTAGGGGTGTGCGAGAGAAGAAAGTTCATAATAGTTGTTGAATATTGAGCACCTCAGTATTAAATCCAATCCTGAGCGCGACGATAGACAAGGACTGTATGTGCTTTTAACTGTGCGTACTTGATCCGCCGAACATCGCTGTGGTGTATTTAACTACTCTGTGTTGTGTCTTAGGCTAACATTCAAAGCACGGTAAGTGTTGAGGCTGATTTTACAGTTTAATCATTCATCATGTCTATAATTGCAGCGTGTTACTCGTATAGGACACAGAACTGAACTTACTAACTAAAATTAAAATTATAGTTCTTATAATTATAGTTCTTCTGAACTGAAACTGTAGCAATCACTTGCTATCAGCTATTTAGCAGATTTAAGGTGAGAAGCTGAAAGACAACTCTGCTATACAGTTATTTAATAACCCCGGATTTGTTTTTAGAAAATTAAGAATCTTATTGATTTAGGGGTCTATCTTGTCTTGATTCATAGATGTTTGAAATAAAGAAGATATGCTGTATTGGGGCTGGATATGTCGGGGGACCCACTTGCAGCGTTATCGCCCAAATGTGCCCTAAAATCCGAGTCACTGTGGTGGATGTCAATGAGTCTCGAATCAAAGCTTGGAACTCTAACACACTACCTATTTACGAGGTAGGCTAAGCACTACACCTACACCCTTGTTCACACAAAGAGCTTTCTACAAGGCTAAGGCTTCTTAACACATGAGCCTTTTGCTAGTAAGCTGCCGGCTATGCCATTCACCAAATGTGTTGTCTTCTTGCTTTTTATGCACTGTTAATCCTCAATCCAGTCCAGAGGTGTGTTTTTTAATGCCTCTGTGTGTCTTTATAGCCAGGGCTCAGTGATGTGGTTTTCTCCTGTAGAGGTAAAAATCTCTTCTTCTCTACCGACATCGATGCTGCCATCAGAGATGCAGACCTGGTGTTTATCTCTGTAAGTCACTATGTCTCTCTCAAGCACCTGGGGAGGTATTCAAAAAAAACAGCTTTACTGACTTAACGTTACGTTAACCCAGAGCAAGCGGTAAACCCGGTTTTCAGTTCCAAAATGGTCATGTTAAGCAAGTCACTATGGTAATTAGAGCATCTGAACATGTAGGAGGTAGTTTATGTTCAGGTTATGGGTTAAGTTCGGGTATTTCAAGTGCACATTGACGCAAGACCGCTGCTAAACTTGCTACACAATGGTCTTTGTCAGAAAGGCCGTAATATTGACACTGAAGCCCAAATTATCCGCGTCATTAACCATGATATGACATCTTAACAACTATTTGCAAGAGCGCAAACGTTGTCAGTGGAATCTGTAATATTTTCATATATAACATTATTATTTCTGCGTTTACGCACACTGAATCCAAACAATGTGCATTACTCTCTATTTTTTGCGACTGGGAGTTTTGTAGTGTTGGAGACACTGTCGGTCGGTGCGTAAAGTGAAGTGTTCATCCGCACTTTCATTCGTTTTTCTCGCCACAGCCTACGAGGATATTAAGATTAAAATAATAAAAGTTGGCATTTGGGAATCTTAAGGAAAGGTTTCGGAGTTTGCACGAGCTGAGAGTCAGTCCTGATTGGGGCCTGCGACATAATTGTTGCATGTGCCAATGTGCCATATTGCACAATATTGTTGCACAATGAATCACCCTTAATTGAGGAGTGGAGTACCCGAGAGGAGTTACCCCAGAAATTCACTCGCTAGGATGATTAGAGAGATAGTCAAAGAGTGAATGATTAAATCCGTCTCAAGCACTTACATAGGATAAGAATAGGCTATATTCACCCGTTTTTATTGTTTCCCCATTGCATGTTTCATTGTCTGAAAACACAAACACTGCTTTGTAGATCCAATAACGCCATCATGCACTGTCAGGTTGCTCTTCCACTTCTATGCACTTCAATTCAAGTATTAAGTATTCTATCCTCAAATGGTATCTTCTTCCGATATTTAAGAACGGCACTATGGACTGTGCGCTTAACTAATAGCCCATAATAAAATAACGACAGTACAGCATTTTTGCTATTACAGTGATCTTCTTCGCATAGGCATGGAGGAGAAACACGGCATATTTCCAAGCGACATTTCATTGCTGGTTTTATAGCCATAGGATACAAATTCACATGCGCGTCTTTAGCCTCACACATGGAACTTTTTCGTTATTGTTGCGTTTAGAGCTCTTTGTGTCAGAGTCTGTGAAGGCTTCTGAATAAGTCGGGGCACTTGCACAAATAAGAATTCGCAATGTAAAATAGCTATTCATTATATGCCTGTTAAAAAATGACTGAACCTCTGGCTCTGTTTTGCTGTACAGTACAGTTTGTTTTGCAGTATGAGCACGGTGAACCTGGATGTCATGCCAATTTGCTCAGCAAATTACAATAACATTTTCAAATACCCAAGTTTCAGCAAGTAGGCGACATTGGATTGCATCTGGAAAGACAAGACATGGCGTTACACTGCTGACATTAAATTATGTCTGTCAGTCAGATAGACATGACTACTTGAACAAAAAGCTGCGTCTGATAAGTTGCAGTTGAAGTAGGCTATTTTTAGTGTGAAAAGATTTTTCTGCTTGTCAAATGTGATGGTGCACAACGCTAGCTAACTTCTGGATAGTGAGAAAAATATAATTTAATTTAGAACTTTGATTTGACAGGTGGGGGCCCTTTGGTCTGTGGGCCCCCTCAGCTTTGCGGGGGCTGTGGGGGTGAACTTTACGCCTCTGTGTCTTTGTAAGTCCGACGTGAATGCACACAACTCTAGGTTAACCGACGCTGGGTGACAGCTAATTCCTAACCAGAATTTTGGAACCAACTGCTTGGATGTGGTCGTCTTGGGTTCAGTCAACCTTGAGTTCAGACTTTAACTAAGTGTTTGTTAAACCTCCTTTTTGGAATACCCCCCGAAGCCTAACTGTAAAAGAATATATACAGTCATTGGTGCTACCTAATTTTTTGGTCACTGTGCTAATGTGTAGTAACATTTAAGACTCGTAGAACATTTAACACTTTTGTAGAAAAATGTAGTCTCTTAATCAAAAGAAGAATGCAGTCATTTTGAAGGAGCATACATGGGTATTTACCTTTTCTTTTAAGGACAGCTGACAACATTGTTTACCCTTTAATACATCTGTGACTTAGGTGAACACACCCACTAAGACCTATGGCATGGGGAAAGGTCGTGCTGCTGACCTGAAGTACATTGAGGCCTGTGCTAGACGCATCGTTGAGGTGTCTGATGGCTATAAGATTGTCACAGAGAAAAGCACTGTGCCTGTCCGTGCAGCTGAGAGCATCCGAAGGATATTTGATGCCAACACCAAACCCAGTCTTAACCTGCAGGTATGTGTGTGCACATGTATGCATGCTTGTATGAATATTTCTATCATGTTTACAAACTAAATGGTCATTTCATCACTTCTTTGGCTTTGCAGGTGCTGTCTAACCCTGAATTTCTTGCGGAGGGTACAGCTGTGCGGGACCTGAAAGAGCCAGACCGTGTGCTTATTGGTGGAGACGAAACGCCGGAGGGTCAAAGGGCAATCCGTGCATTATGTGCTGTTTATGAGAACTGGGTCCCCAAAACTCGCATCATCACTACTAACACATGGTCATCTGAACTCTCCAAACTGGTGAGAATGTATATTAACACACACACAATATATATGTTTTATAAAGCCGTTGGTCATCAGTTCAGCATGTCCTTGTCTGTCTTGAATGATGATGAAGTTGACGCCTGACACATTTTTCCCTCTCTCTCTCTCGTCATAAGGCTGCAAATGCGTTCTTGGCACAACGCATCAGCAGCATCAACTCAATCTCAGCTTTGTGTGAGGCAACTGGAGCAGATGTTGAGGAGGTGGCCAGGGCCATCGGTATGGACCAGCGCATTGGCAACAAGTTCCTCAAGGCCAGTGTGGGTAAGTATGTGTGTCACTTTAAAGAACTTTCAGTGGTGAATGCTTCTGTCGAGTGTCACAGGATGGATTCTCAATTGTTCTGATTGTTTTCAGGGTTTGGAGGCAGCTGTTTCCAGAAAGATGTGCTGAACTTGGTTTATCTTTGTGAAGCTTTGAATCTGCCTGAAGTTGCATCTTACTGGCAACAGGTGTGAAAACAAACATACACACACTTGCTTGTGTAAACAGATAGAGAGACTCTGCAAATACTTTTCCTTCCATTCAAAAATGCTTTATCATCATGTCATTTATTACATCATTGCATTTGTAAGTTGTGTAAGTAAGTGTAAGTTGAGCAGTGCTGTTACAAAGGCCTGAGCATTCCAGCTCTGGTTGACCTTTGGACCGTGAGTAAGGTTGTGCCATTTGACCTGCATTGCATGTCATGATGACAATATACATATCAGAACTTCTTTATTATGTACATTTAATTTTAATATATTATAAATATTAAATATTATAAATATATCTAAGCACATAGGAAGGTCTGTATCTTACTATATATTTTTAATATATACACTTAACAAACAAGGCCTAAATTTCAGTGGTAAAAAATATTTTCAGCAACATCTCCATGAAAATAGTCCTTCTTTATCTTAATTTATTAAATGCAGACTTATAGTTCCAATTGATGAGTGACAGGACTAGCTGTAGCACTGTACCTATATGCAAAGCCATTAGAATGGAACTATTTTGTCAGTGTTACAGTATGGAGATGTAGCTGAAATTTTAACATGGTAGAGTCATCATGATATAAATGACGTACAAAATGGAACAACCTTGCTTTTAGATTGTTGTGGTGATTTACTAAAATTGGTCATACTGTTGTCTCCATGTTAGAGCAAAATGCAGAGAAGACCCTCATCTCAGATCTATTCAGATCATTTGCATGTGTACACTGTAAGATTAAAATTTAAATAGGATTGCTAAAATATCATAAATCCCAAGTTACAGAAAGAAACATGCAAGGACTGTGGCCCAATCTCAGTCTTTCTTTACTTGCTAAAATCATTCATGCCACCAAAAGGCCTACTCCTCATCAACCAATGGCACTGTTTTACTGTTGCTCATTGTACTGAGTTTCTCTCACATGCGTGTGTGTTAATCCTTTACACCATGTAGGTAATCGACATGAATGAATACCAGAGGAGAAGGTTTGCCAGCAGAATCATTGATTGTTTGTTCAACACGGTGACTGGGAAAAAGATTGCTCTGCTTGGCTTCTCCTTCAAAAAAGACACAGGAGACACCAGGTACATGCATATACATGTCTTTCTAATAGAATTTACTTACCCTGTGTCATAGACTTTACTCTGATTCTCTGCTTGGTTTGGTGTGCTTGGGTCATTAGATATTAATTTGTTTTCCATTTCACCTTGTAATCTGTTTTCTATTTCACCTTGTAATCTTTCCCCCACTTGCACAACACCCACATGAACCTTTCATCTACTGCCTTTCACTCCACACACACACACCCGTGCTCACACATGCACACACACGCTTTTGAGCCTTAGGATCAGAGGTGCTTAGTTATATGCCTCTGTTACCTCATGTGCCTTTTAGGGTTACACAGTAGATCAGAGGGCACCCTAAAGTGAGGTTGCTGGCTTGCCCAGGTAAATTCAGGAGTAACCACCATAACCTTTCCTTGTGGAAACAATAGTGAGTGCAGTGCTCTTTTAGAGGTTAGTTCCTCAAGTGCCCCAGCTGATAGCTGATAACCTCTGTTTGGAGTATATTTCTCTGGTCTCAACATTTTACAGTGGATAAACTACTTCATTTTCATTGACACCTGCCTCCCTGACCAATAACCTCAGGTATAGATAAATGTACATATCTCGAGCATTCAATGACTTCACTGCTGGGTTGTAAAAGTTCTCATTGTGTCTGTCACCAGGGAGTCATCCAGCATCTACATCTCTAAATATCTTATGGACGAGGGAGCCAAACTACACATATATGACCCCAAAGTACTAAAGGAGCAAATTGTGCTGGACCTCTCAGGAGACAACCCAGAGAGAGGTGTGTGGACTCTTACTACAGTGTGGATGGAATACACTGGTGCTGATGGCCATGCAAGGTTATTTAATTTTGTTGTAATATGTTCACATCTAATGTCCTTACAGTCCCTGAGCTGGTGACAGTGGCAACAGACCCCTATAAGGCATGCGCCGGGGCACATGCGCTGGTCATCTGCACCGAGTGGGACATGTTTAAGGTAATCTTTAACCTTACTATTCTCAGGACCAGATCCATGTGACCAGGGTGCGATTTGTAGGGGGGGATGGGGGAGATTACCCCCCCCTCTGGTTTTTACCTCTGCTGAATGAATTTTATCCTTGGGGGGATAAAAAAAACCCAATAATTAAAAAAAAAAAGATTGAAATTGAAATCAGTTTTTTACACAGCTATAATCTACATTGTTGGTAGCCTACTAACTTTCAACTTGACCCGAATTGTCGGAATGATCGGACCCTATCCATGGTTCTGAAGCCCAAATAAGCCATCACATCGTGGCCGGCACAGAAAATGAAATGTTTTGTGTCTTATTAAGTTTGCATTGAAGATGAATGCTCATCTGTTCATAATTTAGGCACATAGGGTCTACCATTAACCTAAAAAAGAATTAAACCTGTTGATTGCTTATTTTTTCATGATTAAAAAACAACAGAAAAAATCCCCCCCTCTGTTTTTTTGACAAATCGCACCCTGCATGTGACACAGTGCAAACTACAAAAATGTCAAATGTCTGAAAATGTAAGTGATGGTGTGTTTTTGTAGGATCTGGACTATGAGAAGATCTATGCGCAAATGCTGAAGCCAGCATTTTTATTTGATGGACGCAGAGTCTTGGATCACCTGCACCCACAACTCCAGAACCTCGGTTTCCAGGTACATACTTGCTCACACACCCACAAGCACAATCTCAGAGTTACCAAACAGGCTACCTAATCAATTTATTTTTACAATATGTTTCCAGTACAAACGCCTCTCTGTGTAATTTTCAATAAGAAATTTGATCTTTCATCTGTGATGGTTCAATTGTTAGTGAACGGGCTGAACCAGAAAAATGTCATTCTCTTCTATGCAAACCCATCCCCACACCACACACCTTAAACACACACTCTTCATTAAACCCATAGTCACATGCATCACACAATTGTTTTCAAGGGCAGCACCCCATTCACACCCAGTCCATATTGTAAATCTGAACTGTAGGTATGTCAGTATGGACAAGCAACAAGTCAAGTTCAGTAGCCTGTGCGTCATCATAGGATAGTTTGTCATACATACAAGGATGATGCAGAGACATCTGACATTTTGACAGGTTACTAGTGTGGCTAGAAAGTGCTACTGCTGGGAAGGATCGAGAGGTCCCAGCTCTGAAATGTGTTAAACTGACAAATGCTGGTTGTTATTGGTTATTGTTGGCTAGATAAATAATTTTTATTGTTGACTAGATAAAGGTTTTTCTGTTCCAGGTGATAATTTAATTGTAGATGATGCGATTATGATTTACTCACACGTCTGTGCTTGGTCATGTGCGATATGCCAAGTATTTTGACTCACAAATTTTGTGTGTGTGTGTGTGTGTGTGTGTGCGTGTGTGCGTGCGTGTAGATTGAAACCATTGGTAAGAAAGTAACACCAATGCGGATTCCTTTCACTCCTCCTGCTGGAATGGCACGCATTGCTCTGAATGAACCCCCAGCAAAGAAGGCCAAAGTCTGACATGCTCTGCCTGCACACGGACCACACTGATGGACTTCTGGAGATCCACACAAGCGTTCATTAGAACTGTTAACTCTTTTGTATAGTGGTTCATAAGCACACCAGCGAAAGATCTTTGAATATCTCTCCCAGACTTCATCTTCCATTTTAAAATTAGTATGACAACAGATGTCTCCCATTTCAGGAGGCCACTGGAACACTGATTTTTATCCCCAGCTGTTGATTGGCTGGAGTTTGTTGATGAACACATCACTGTAAAGTAAATAAAAGTACTGCGATTATTGAGTACAAACCATGCATTACTAGCCTGACAGCATAGTTTCAGCCACAGGCCAGTCAGACTATTCTCGTCAGTTTCTTAATGTTATGAATCACAACTACAAATGTCATAGAACTCAGATTTTTACCTTGTTCAAGAAGATGGATATGTGGTAGTGTGTTTGTGTGTGTGTGTGTGTGTGACTTGATCTTTTTTAATCAAATCTTTTATATGGTACTCATTTTATGAGAATGCTCAAATGATTGTAATACTGGACCAATCAGATGGAACGTCATTAAACATCAAGCTGCAGCTTTACACTTTTCACTGAAGTTAATTTTATTCATGTTCATATTCCATATCTGTATTGTACACATTCTTCCGAAAGCAGTGTGAGCTACACTGATCATTTTCAAACTCTCACTATGAGAGTGTTAATTAAACTTCACCTCAACTCTTACAATGACCTATGTAGCCTTTGAAGGTCTGAACAGTCCCCACCTTTGGTCCTTTCCCTAACATTAAGTGCGTGTGTTTAAGCAGCTGGAGTAGTTATTAGATAGAGGTGCACTAAGGATGCGATGAATGGACAGCTGAAGTAATGAGGGACCAAACAGCTTATTTATTCTGACGTTGCGGCCTTCCGCTTTTCTAGAAGATTCTTCAGGAAGAATTCCCCTAGAACATGGAGGAGTGACACATTAGGGTTAGAGGTAGTCAAGGCAGGTATTTGACATCATTAGGTTATTTGAGTTCATATTAGTAGGCTTTTTGTTTATATTTTTGTCTCTTACCTGCTTTATATGAAGAACGCACAAGTGGACCACTAGCAGTGTAGACAAAGCCCATTTCATTCCCAACCTTTTCCCAGTGAGCAAAACGCTCAGGAGTAACATACTCCTCCACCTGTACACACACCACACAGATAAAAACATCAGTGAATAAGTTTCAGTAAATCTCAGGTGAATGCATATTTGTAGTTGCCAAGACCAAAACTGACCTTCAGATGACGTTTAGTTGGCTGCATATACTGACCCAGAGTGAGGCAGTCAACTCCACTGTCACGCAACTCTGAAACAAACAAGCAAACATTACTTGGAGTGAGTCGCACTAATATGGTTAGATCTATCAACAGTGTAGAACAACACTTGTTTGATGTACAGGCCCAGTCCTTGCTCTAAGATATCCTAGAGCAATATGCATGTGTTCTTTCTGTTTCTTCCACCTTTCATAGTAGAGTATATCTGTGCTTCGGTCTCTCCAAGTCCCAACATGATGGAGGTCTTTGTGAGGATGGAGGGTTTTACTGCTTTAGCATGTCGCAGGACAGCCAGGGACTGGTCAAAGTTGGCCCGAGGGTCACGAACGTGCCTAAAGCCAAAATGACATAAGAGGAAGTCACACACTGCAAGTTTTTAACAGACCAGCACTGACATTTTGTTTTGAGTGCTAAAACCTGACCAATAATCATCCACAAGTCATTGTGTAGGCAAACTGTATGTCTTTGAAGGTGTTTCTGCCCTCTGCTGTTGAGAAATCATATTACACCCAAAAACAAAGCAGCACTTTGACCCAGAGGGCCAAAATACGCCCTCTTGTGGAGGAAGAGCATTGCCCTGTTGTAACAGAAATATGACATCATTTTCTTCAAAGGAAATAGAAACAAAAATAAAAGTCCTTGTTTTCTCCCAGTTCTTCACCTTGAGGGTATGAATATATGTGTCATATTAGGACATGCTTTATTCTCATCATAGGAATAAACTCACAGTAGAGTTACTTTATTGATCCCGAAGGACACTTCAGGCCACAGTATATATAAGTATATAGCTTTTCCTCAGTGGACACCCTCCCTCATGTGAGGTTCATGTCAGTTTGATCTCAGTGTTGTTCAAACCATGCTCTACCAGTTGAGCAGTTGGCCAACTGGTAAAACATGCCACAGGAGCCTTTTCCATAAAAGCCTAGATCTACATGGGATCATCTAGCTACCACACCAACCACCCACATTATGTATCCATGTCACAGAAATGTAACTGACCAGTGTGAAGCACTCTGGCCTATGAAATTGAGGCTGAGCCAGAACTAGTTTGCTACTTAACTCTAGTTAACTTATTTAATACACCACCCACACATGATAGAACATGATATTATATATTATTATAAGTGAGCCAACACTAGCTGATTTTCATACCTTCAGATGATCTCTTGACAATACATTGTTTAGGCATTTTTGACATTATGTTTCTTCGCATTCTGTTTTTATTTCTGGGTCCTTTTTGGATTAACCTACACATATCAGCTTTAGTAACCAGCGTGAACACTGAGTGGGTTTGTGTGCATGATGGCAGATGGGCAATTGTGGCACTGTGCACAGGGGTAGTTGTACCTCTGCAACTCCCGAACTGTCTCCACATTATGGGCATACACATCCAGACCTGACACGGCAAGCTTCTCCACCGCGCTCAAATCGCCACGGAAATCAGGTGTCAAGCATTCCACCAACAGGCTTGGGCTCCTGCCAGAACGACAAAGCCAATGCATCAGTGAGAAATTCGATCATTCAGTTGTAAATGTTCAAAAGAGGACCTAACTAACTAACTGTAAGTGTGTTTACATGGACATTACTAATCTGACATTAATCGGAATATCATCACATTCCAAGAATGACACCGTCACGTAAACAGAATATTCTGACTACCTTCACCCAAATAAGGTCACATTTGGAGTAAGCCATAATCCAATTCAGATATGTGGAGTATTCCTATCACCGTACCAATACTGAGGTGCGTTCCAGACACCTTAATCACATTATTCATCCTTTAAGAATTTTGGTGAGAACAATCACAGAAGGAACACTGAACGATTCTTCAGCCCTTCAATAAACTGTCCCTGCTAGTTGTTAATCAAGGCTATGCGGTGTTGCATGTGAATGTGGAATATGAACGGAATTATCTATTAGCAACTTATGTAAATACCATAATCGCAATATGATCATATTCAGAATAAGATCAGTAGTTGGATTATTGTTGTGCGTGTAACCGCACTAAGTGAAAATCTGTTCATGGCTTTTCTGACTACTTCAACTATTAAGTCACCTGGATACAAGGCACATTTGTCACATGCATATAGTTACTGGGTAAAAAAATGCAGTGAAATTCTGTGTGTTGTCTGTTAAGAGTGAATACACAGAATTAGCCATTTACCTCTTCTTCAGACTTGTCACTGTTCTGGCAAAATGTTCTGCTCCTCCATCAGGTAAGTCTGTAACATACAAACAAGTTAATGTCTGAATCACTGCCTCATACTGCCTGCGGTGTAGTTTTACGAGGACTGTAGTCTAAAAATATGTAAATGTAATTGTAAAGATACTGTAAAGATATTTTCACGAACATTGTGCGAGTCTTAAACATTGTTGTTAGGATTGTATCAAGGACTTCAGGCAATTAGTAAAGTTTCCTATTGTTGGTAAGTTTGATTCACTGTTACACTGACATGAGCTAACAAGACAGTCCACTGTCTTTTGCCATCTTGGAATGAAATCTAAAATGTAAGACCCCAATCTGTGGTGAAGAATAACTAAGTAACACCAGAGACACTTACATAGAAGGACTTTCGTAACAAATCAAAATAACCTGATTCAGCATAGGGGGTGAATACAAAAGAACGGCTCTCTGTCTTACCGTCCCTGTCCACTGAGGTCAAGACTACATAGTCCAGCCCCCAGGCAGCAATTGCTTTGGCAGTATTCTCTGGCTCACTGGGGTCCAACGGAGGAGGCTTGCGAGCCGTCTTCACGGAACAAAAACGGCATCCACGCGTGCATGTATCCCCCATCAACTAAAAAGTGACAAGTAAAAAGGCAACTTGAGTGTTTTATAGAGTGTTTTTTTAAGATTGTAACTAGCACACTGCAGGACAGCGCAAGTGTATTAACAGTTCATATTACTCCATTTTACTGACCATGATAGTGGCAGTAGCTGTGGCATACTCTCCACCTCCCCAGCACTCCCCAATGTTTGGACATCTTGCCTCCTCGCAGACCTTTCACACACACACACACACACACACACACACACCACACACACACACACACAAAGCAGGTAGTGTCAGCACAGAGCACTGGACTTCTGCTACTACAATGGCTTAACAACAAAACTTTTTGCACACTTGGCAGAGTCTCTTCCAATTTGTGTCTTATTTCTCCTCTTTGTATTGTTATTGTTATTGTGTTGTACAGTTACTGTATTTGTCCTACATGTCATGCTGCAACTGCAAGTGAGTTTCCCAGCTTGGATCAATAAAGTACATCTATCTATCTATCTATCTTACCGTATGCAAATTCAGGTCTCTTAGTGAGTTCTTGAGCTTGTTGTAGTTTTTGCCAATCGGGATCTCTGTCTTTAGCCAGGGAGGCAGCCGCAACCTAGCAGGCAACCACACAAACAGCAACAGCAGCATGTTTACAAGGAGTACGAGGAAAATCTTTTCACATGTACAGAGATACTGGGTGTAAGACATGGAGTGAAAATGTCAGCCTATACTGTGAATAAATGGGCAGGGAGTAAAGTACATAGTATGCTGCTAGGATGGGGTGGGGGTGGGGGGATTGTGGATGGATAAGAATAAAGAGCATAGTGCAGTTGGGGTGGGAAGATGTGGGGGGCAAAAGGTCATGAAGTGGTATGGAGAATGGGCAAGAGCTATGTGGCTTGGGGGGGCACTTCCAAATCAGAGACAGTGTCATGACAATTAGAGTCTTAATATCTTGACAGTGACATTGTCTGAACAGAATGACTAATCTAAGGGATATGCTGATGCCACGAGACCTTATCTGGAGAATGTTCAGAGATCGAAAAACTTTCGTAAGGACAGACTCAACGTGGGCTCGTGCACAAGAATGCATTGGCCGATTGTATTAAAGCACACAAAACAATGAAATTGTACAATAGCCCAGCCGTCTCAGTACTGCTGACTGGCTAAACGGTAGAGATTTAGCTCTCACCTCTCTCCCTTTTGGCGCTTCAGATTGCCACGGTATTCGTCCCATCGGTTCTTGTCTGACAGTTCACCGGAGATGAAATCCTGTAGATCAGGCCCGTCCTCTGTTAACTCCTTCTTGCGATCCTTCGACGAGGGAGACACCTTCGCGGCAGTGGTCAAGCCACTGGCGTAGACCTGCAGTCGGTAAAACAATCAAACCAACTAGAATCACGGGGCCTGACTTGTCCCTGTTATGAAGGGACCATAACTCTCTACAGGCAGATATCACCAGAGTCAACAAACACGTATTATTCCGTTGCCTCACTCTATGAACAAGAAGTGAAAGAATTACAGTCTAATAAAACCCTTTCTATGTAGTTACTCAGAACATCCAGCCTTATGACTGGGTAGCAAGTTAGCGTGTGTCTGATTTGGCTGCATCACGTTAGCCTTAAAGTTGACAATAGCGTACCCAGTTGGTCAGGACAATTATTAGAACGATCACAAAAGGAACTTACATGTGACGCATCGAAACACCTAGTCTGGACAAAAAGATGATTACATGTGAAACGTCCAGCTACAACACAACCTTGCTTCATCAACGCCATGACTTTAGCTACAGACTTTAGCCCCAAACCTTTCTTACGTCAATGACAACAGTTATCGTCGATGAACTGCTTCGGTCTGTCAAACTGAAATAATTTCAAAAAATGAAAAAAAAAAAAGAAAAGCATAATTTGAAACCCGTCGTATAACCACAAAACAAGCACAATAACTTTCATATATGTCCTCTGACAACCTAACTCTAGCAGATCTAAAAATGTTAGGGTTTAATTGTTTAGGTAATCATGTTATCTTGCCTGCCAAACAAAGTGACGTAAATAATCCGGGACTACATGTGTCTGATGACGTCCTTCCTCCTTCCTTTCCTCCTTTATCGGCGAGGTAAGAACATGGCGTATTCTGTGGAGTTGAATCCTGAATCTACATTAATCTGTCTGCTGTAACCATCATCGGATATAAACCGGCCTTGTACATGTGTTATAAAAGTTATTTTCATTGTGGACTGTAATATTTTCCTAGATAAGACGACTGCAACCCAGAAAGTAAGGGTTGGTGATCTGGAGATATTAGCATCACTTTCTAGAAGCTTAGCCTAATATTTTCCATATAAATTGTACCTAATTGTACCTCAAATGATTCTGTATTGTCTGCATGGCCAATGTGACTTATTTAATCAATTAGTAAGGCCCTGACTTGGATATTATGCTGCCTTTACGTGGCTATGTTGCCGGAGATTTGTTAATGTCCGTTGGAGGCCGGCCGCTAACTAGCCTCTGATATGACAACAACTTTAACGCTAATGGGCGTCTGAAGCCTGGGCAGCTGTCTAGGTAAGACTGAAGTTAGATGTTCAATGTGTGCATTTGATGTTGTTTTCATTTTTACAGAATGAAGACCATTCTCAGTAACCAGTCGGTCGACATCCCCAGCAACGGTACGCCAAACTGACTGTTAAATTAATAAGTCAGGTGTTTTATAATGACTTGCTGTGAGGGATTAACCTTGCAAATGTATCAGTCTTTCTTTGTGCTGATGTGATGCTTTGTATGAATTTGCAGTTGATGTTGCTCTGAAGGGGCGGACTGTCATTGTCAAGGGCCCCAGAGGTACTCTGCGCAGGGAGTTCAACCACATTAACCTGGAACTTAGTCTTCTTGGCAAGAAACAGAAGAAGGTGAGTTGGTATGCCTAGAGTGTGTGTGATGCTTGCTTTGCATTGACAAGTTTGTTGTTGAGAAGTTTAGCAGACTAGACCATGTTGATGTATTGTACATATTCCTTTGGATGTGTGTTCCAGCTCCGTGTGGACAAATGGTGGGGTAACAGGAAGGAGCTGGCCACAGTGCGCACTATCTGCAGCCATGTCCAGAACATGATTAAGGGAGTGACCCTGGTAAGTGTGACTCTTTGGCACTGATGTGTTATAAGTGGGCATTCTACTTTGTTAATCACATGGCTAAATGGATGTTGTACAACATCTGAGTTGGTTCAGAAATGTAAGCCTGGTGTTTGTTCTACTGCAGGGGTTCCGGTACAAAATGCGCTCGGTATATGCCCATTTCCCCATTAACGTGGTGATTCAGGAGAGCGGCTCCCTTGTGGAGATCAGGAACTTCCTCGGGGAAAAGTACATCAGACGAGTTCGCATGAGGGCTGGTAAGTCTGAGTGCATCCTCCTGCATGGAGCATCTTTGTGTGCTCACGCCTCTGTGGATCAGCAAAAGGCATTCACGGTCATTCCTTTCATGCCTGTGTGTCAGTGCTCATGGATTTACACACACATTGTGTCTGGTAGTGTAGTACGCAAGTCCTGTAGTCTGTGGTCTCAACAAAGATGGGTTCTGATGGAAATGTGGAGAGACATGGTGTACATTTTTAGATTAAAAGTGGGATTTTCTAAACATTGTTTTGATATAGCAGCACAATCCTGTACTGTGCTATTCCGTTGACTTTGGCAAGGAGCTTGGGCCCTCAGTGTTCCATATTTTAGCGTGGTTAGCAAATGCATTGCTAGCACTCTTAAGTGGTTTAAATTACTTGAAAAGCATTTAATGAGCAACCTCTGTCAGTGTTTTTTGATGCAGAGCTAGATTAGATTGTCAATGTGGTGGTAGTTGGGCCGGGGCGGTATGACGGTGTAAACTAATATTTAGGCTAACAGCAAGTTTGGCCTATGGAGGCAACATGTATGGCTGGCGACTGGTAGTTTCATATCCATTCATTTAATGGGTAGAATTGGCTGCTTTCATTTTAAGAAAAGTTACTCATCATATGCTCAATTCTGGTCCAGTTTTTACAAATGATCCAAATCTTCCTGGTGTACTATTGACGTCTCATCCACCAATCCAGATGTTCAGCCAGTGTTGAAGGTGATGTGCTGGAAAACAGCACATGGCACCCTTTTCAAACCATCACCAGAGAGATGCTACTCCACGTTATCCAAGCTCTGTCAATTTAATTTCAGTTGCTTCGTGTGTTAATTGTTTATATTGGCAAATGGCATTAATTTAGAAGTTGTAGAATTGGAATGAGATTCGTGCAGTACCTGGATAAGGTGATGGTGTGTAAACAGGGCCAGGTAGGCGTGACTATGCTGAACAGTTCGGCCCAGTTCAAGTGGGCTTTTTACTCATTGTGGCCTTAGACTATTACATTTGGAGTTCTAGGAAATTAATATAGTAATTATGTAGCAGTGGTTTATCTAATTGCAATTTAAATTTCCATTCTACAGGAGTGTCATGTGCGCTCTCAACTGCCCAGAAAGATGAGCTCGTTCTGGAGGGCAATGATATCGAGCTGGTATCAAACTCAGGTGAGTCTCGTTTATGCAAAAATGCTAGATTCAATAGTTTACATGGCCTCTCGTGTTTTGACGATACACATATTGCATACTTGCTGGAAAATAAATGGAACAATTTCATTCAAAAAATTCAAAGGATTCTTCCTTTCTTTAACTAGAACATTTGATGGCCAAGGCCTAAATTGCAATATAAATGTAGTTGTTTTTTTTTTTTTTTTTATATATATTAATCAGCCAGTGGTAGTTGGCCTGAGATGTTTTGCTTATAAGTACTCATTCTTATAAATAAGTGGCAGGGTGATTTTCTGTACATATTCAAATCTACATTTCACCAGTACTGCAATATGGTGATGTTCGTAGGCTGAAGTTCGTATTATAGGAATATCGCCTTAGATGATATGGCGCAACCACCTGATGCATGAATCAGTAGAGGCAAATGTATAGACTTTGTATTTATTTATTTATTTATTTTCAAACAGCTCACATGTTATTTCCCCTTTCCATTTTTTAGATCTAGGATGGAAGATGCTCATTTTATGAATGTATGTTTGTGGCTATAACAATGTTGTACAAGCGGTTTAAACCCCATTAATGTGTATGGTCATGATGGTTTTTATATCCCAACTTATCTCCTATACCCTGATGTTAATTTAATTACTACTTAACCTTAATCCACCTCTGACTATTAATGTGGATGTCCATGCTGCCCCTGGATTTGGGTAACTTAGGGGGGTTTTAACCAGTAGAATTGACGGATGGCTGTGAGATAACAGACTGAGAGGTTAACCAGCAGAGTGTGTGTGTTTCAGCGGCTCTAATTCAGCAGGCCACCACAGTGAAGAACAAAGACATCAGGAAATTCCTGGATGGAATTTACGTGTCGGAGAAGGGCACAGTTGTGGAGGCTGAGGCATAAGCCTTTTGAGGTTAGAATGGCCTCGCTGCGAGGAACGCAGGATCTCCACTGTTTTTTTGGCCACCTTGTGCATTTTCATCGTCTGCTTTTTTGCGTTTGTCTTTCCGCCATTTTTTCCGCATTTTGGTTTTCTACTGTCATCAGTTTCTTCTTTTGATGCAAGATTTGTTCTGCCTATCTTGGAATTTTTACATTTTATTTTCTTCTTCATCCAATGGCAGTGCCATGATGTCTGTCTGTCTTCTGTTTGTCTACATGCATGCCCTTACTGTGTTTTGTGTGTTTTTACTAACCTGCATGCTTTCAGAACCTGTCCTTCACTTTTCTGCCCTTCTTAACACAATGTTTCTTCCAGCTCTGATATGACTGTCTACGCGCCATTTGTCTTATATGTTCAGCAATATTTATTTTCATTTACTTTATCATTTGTAATTAGCTTTTTCTTTTATCCTACAGCCGCATTGATCCAACAGGCAACTACTGTCCGCAAAAAGGACATCCGGAAGTTTCTGGACGGCATCTATGTCAGCGAGAAGACCACGGCAGTGGAGGTGCCAGAGGACTAAATTTGTCAGTTCATAAATAAACTAATTTTTCAGTCACCCACTTGGTGTCCTGTTAAAGTTTCTTGCCATGTTGCCAAGTTCGACTAGCTGATTAATAATTAGCTTAAGCTTTAAACGTAAGGGTTTAAGCAGGTAACAAATAACAATTATCTTGGCATTTTATGAAATTGCATCTAGATCAGTCGTCACAGCCTGGTAGGTGTGAACATTTTAGATACTGACTGTGGACATGTTGGAAAAACTGAGTTAGTCCCTCAACATAATGCATTCAATTGAGTGAATTGCATTAAGTGATGGGAATGTGAGTTTTTAATGAGAGTAAATCATGGACTCTGATTTGGTGTGGGGATCCTCAGCGTGGGGGATTGTCAAGGAGAGTAACAGGCTCTACATCTATTTATTTTGGAAAATAGTGGGTTTGGGTGACTTTTAAAATGTAGTGTTCTCATCTTCATGTGATGCATCTCTGCAGTTGAGGCAGAGGAGCCTGGATACAGCCCTGGACAGGTGGAATTGTCTACTCTGAGTGAACACGTCCACAATACCTGTGTAGCCACAGAATGATGGCTCATTTAAGTCTGTAATGCATTGTTTCAGTTATAAGTTTATTATCCCATTTCGTTTCAAAACATACCTCTAGGATATGTTTTGGTTGTAGTCTGTAGAATGAATAACGATATAGGGGTTAGGGTGAAAATCAGCAATAGGGTAGGTGTCAATGTCTATCAAAGGACACCTATTGCATGATTTATTCAAACCATTTCTAACAGGTGTATGTATTTTTATTTAAATTCTCAGTTGTAAACTGTTTTATATGACAGATGTGACTAGAATTTATTTGTCTCTTGAAACAGACTGTCTTGACATTCCAGTCTCTCTTAATACACATCCACAGTATCCACCATGGAACTGAGGAGACGGGAGTAGAAACTGGGGCTCATAAAGTCTTAATTGATAAAGTAACTTCCAATTAAAAGTTACAAATGAAATGTAAACTTAAACTATAAATATTGCTAGTTGAGTTGGGCCAAGAAAGTATTAAGTAATGAATTCTCACCTCAAATGATTTATGTTGCTGGGTGCTGGTGAAGGGGTCACTGGATTTGCAGGGCTTCCCTTGCTTGATGCCGTCTCCTTGGCTCCCTTCAGAGTGTGTTTCCTCTGCCACAGTGGCATCAGCTGTGTCAGTGTCTCTGGCTGGGCTGGACTGGTGAGAAGTGGTGAAGTTTGATGGTGAGAGATCATCACTGGAGCAGACCTCCACTGAAACCTCATCAGAGGCCCAGCAGATGCTTGGTTTGACAGGACTGGGAAGTTCACAGGGAATCTGACAGTTCTCTTTCAGTGAATGACTGTCAAGTCCCTCAGTTGACTCTACTCTCTCTGCTGAACTGAGGTTGCACTCTGATGCTGTGCGGCTGCTGGCAGGTATGCATGTTGAAGTATGGCTACTGATGCTATGTGTCAAACCCAGTGTCTGTCTCCGAAGATTGAGCACTAAGAGCAGTGATGGAGACATGTCCCTCTGAGGTGCAGGAGCTCCTGCTGGCTGATGGAGTCCCACTTATATGAAGTGAAGGAAGGTGGTCATCATAGATTATTGGATCTTCATAAATCTCAGCTGAACTGCCCTCAGATGTTGCATCTGTGAAATCCCAACTTTTAGTGCCAGGATTATGGACATTGCTATAAGTAAACTATTTGTAGTCTATAAAGACCTCTTTTCCAAAACACTTTATTCAACACTAAAATGAATACCATTGAATACGTTATTATTGTGTTTCCCAGTTAATATCAATAAAATCAGTTGTCAGTCAAATGTGATAATTATCCCGATGTGACATGAAAATCAAATCAAAAAAAAAAAAATCTATGAAAATTTAATTCAAATGCCCAGTTATTAAAGTTTGGGAAAAGAGCTCTTCATATGCTGAACCAAATTTGAGAGATACCTTCTCCAATGCCATTTTCAGCTCTCAGTGGAGTTTCAGAGAGGGTAGAGAGCACATCAGCACCCTGCTAATCAGCGCCTCAGACAGGGCATCTAGTGCTGCCTGCTCCTCTGCAGACACTGTGCTGCAGACTCCTGGCCTGCTCTTTAGAGTCCACATTATTGAGCTGTTGCAGGTACTTTGTGAGGCAGTCCTAGGAATGACTCTAGGAGACTTTTGACAGCATACACAATGAAGTTGAAAAGCAGGTCAGAAAGAAACTCAAAGTTTCGTTTAGCAGCCAAATCAGGAGTCATCATTGCCCACCAGCTTTGGCAAATGTATATGCTTCCCAGGTGTGAATTCAGAAGTGTGCTGTAAATGTGCTGGGTCAGTTCTCTGGCATTGACACGTATACGGCTGCAGAAGAGCAGATTGCATTTCCTGTGGCTGGAAAAAGAGTCACTTGGTGTCGACTGACCTGAATGGGCAAGGCAACTCTCATCAGAGTCTCCTGATTGCTTTATGTTAGTCCTCGTCATGCAGACTAGAGCATTAAATATGTTAGCTGCACTGACAATGCCCTCGTGATTAACAGCACTGGATATCCCCCCATCACCTAGACATAGCCACTGAGGATGAAGGTCCTTCTGGGTGTACTTTTTATACAGGTCTTTTGTTAGGGCCTGGTACAAGTATACAGCTGGGAGAACAACATCTCTCGATGCAGTGGTTACCCAGTCTGTTATCTTTCTGCACTTCTGCAGCAGTTCCAGGTTGGTGATGCTCTAAATGAAAATGAAGATGGGATAAATGAGAGGGTGTTTGAGAGTCCTGTGGCACAGTGATAAGAGAAAGTCTAAGAGTCTAGGAGATTTTAAAGTAACTTAAAGAGCAAGACAGACACACCTTCATCTTTAGAATCTTCTTAACAGTTATTCTCTGCCTGGAAACAACACAAAAAATGTTCAGTGATTGGCAAAGTGGGCAGCCATATGTAAAAGGTCTGTGTTTATATTACTATTTGTGAAAATAGAGACTAAACCTTACATTTGAGAGAGCTGCTCCAGAAATGCAAACGACTCAGCTGGAAAATGTTCAATAAGCTGTGGAGATAAGCGGTCCCTCACCGGCTCACTGTTTGGTTGTTTGTCACATGATGGCTCCTTTACAAACTGATGCACAGCAGCAGGCCTATCTAATTCCAGAGGATTTTTTCCACAGCCATCCTTAAAAATTCGCCCTGTGACTATTGAGGTGGGGAAAAAAAGAAAGAAAGAAATCTTAAATCGCATACTGAATCTGGCCAATGTCATCCTTGAAAAATTGCCCTGTGACTAGCAGCATGAGGTATCAGTTAAACTTACTTCTGTGGCTCTGAACTGAGTTTTTCACTGGTGGCAAATACCTTGACCCAGTATGCTTGACTGGAGGAAGGATTTCTGTACAGAAAACAGACACCTATCAAGAAATCATGTAAACCTTGGCATTACATATTGAAGACATCCTTTAGGTTTGTACTGAGATGAATACTGTGAAGAGCATTTAACTCACTTCTATTAGTTTTGTTGGAGGAGACAATACTCTTTCTCTGAGTATCCAAGGATGTGTCTTTATTGAGTTTGGGTCGAGCTGATGAAAGGTTCCCTTCCTACATTGATGTGAAATTCTGTTTTATCAGTACTAACAATAACAATACTTGTAATAACATAAAATACACTTTCATAGTTGTTATTATTATTATTATTTTAAATTCTATTATTTAAGTACATTTCTGAATACTGTAAGGTTTTGCAGATGACAAAGCACCACAGGCCTGGCATTACATATTCCCCATCCACATATTCTTCTGTCTACTGCTTAGATATCTATGTATCTTAAACTCTAAATGCAACTATTTGTTTGCAGTTTAGGCCCTTAAAGCTTAGAAAAACCATTGCTTCAAAATTCAATATCCTCTTTTTCCGGATAACTATCATCCAGGACATGAGTTTAAAATTCTTCTTACATCTTACCACACTGTGACTAAATCTACTATTCTATGTTTAAAACATTGCTGGTCATTGTGTTTTAGGGAAAATATACAGTTGCAAAATATGTTGAATGATCATGAACTTGTTCCAGACAAATAGATCTAAAAGTTGAGACACTTACACTTGGCTCTTTTTTCTTCGTAGACTTCCTGCTGTGTTTCGGATCCATTGCTCCTTAGCAAGGTAGAATCCTGATAAAAAGATCAGTGTAAAAATGCAAAAGTGTTAGGCTAGTGCTTATGAATCTATTAAAACTAATTGTAGAATAGGCCTAGCCTATTTGATGAGTAACCTACTTAAATGACATCCATTGGTAAAGGTTGTCCTTTTCAACACTGAGGAATAGTGTGAAATGTTAAAATAAATTGTACTGCTTGCGTCATTACAATTGTGCATGCGTTTCTGACGAGTATGTCGACAAATTACGTCATAGATAACATAGCTCTGGCATGGTTTTGTTCAGAGCCCTTTCTGCGGCCATAGGTTTGATGAAAGATGCGCATTGCATAAACTGACTGCAAGATGCAAAATAAATTTTGTTTGCGAGGCATCACTCTTAGTCTCCGGAAATAACAGGATACGGACAATATTTTGTGTCATTTATATGTAGGCCTACGTGTTATCAGTGCTTATAATTATTTTTAATGACTTGGTTGTCAAAGTGTTAAGTTGTATACAACCTAGCACTGACTACCATGACCTGGATGAATGAGAATTTCACAGACATAATGACTTGGTTATTCGATTACAGCTGTTTTGGCTGGGCTGTTACACCAGAATAAACAGAAAGAATGAGGTTGAAAATACACGCCTTGTTTTTGTTTTCTGAAAACTGTTGTCACAGTCACTTTCACTTAAAGATGTTCGTGACACACTGGATCCCCACTGGAGTTTGCAGGAAAGACTAGTTCCCTGCGTCATCACACGGCGCCCATGCGAATTATACTTGGCGCCAAAGAAGCCATAGCAAAAGTTGTTGTTAACGCGTCTGTCCAAAATAAAGACGTAACATATGATATTCCTTTGATCATGGTGAGTGATTGCCTTCATGCATGCTGTGTTAAAGTAGTATTCTGACGATGATATAACTGAAAACACCACGCTACAACCGAATTCTTGTGGCATGGTTTTGTAACGTTACACCTTATTGCTAGCCTACTTTACATTTAACAGTGCTAATACTCGTTGATATAACTATTAAATCACAAAACAATGGGCCATATCAGACATAATAATGTGTGCTTAGTGTTATTAGTGTAAGGTGTAACTAATTAGTACTGTTTAACGCCACCGTTTGCATGCTACTCTCTCATTAGCAATCTACGCACATTTGGCAGTTCGATTATGACAGTCGTCGTTTAACAAGTCAGTGCTTGCTAGGATTTAAATTAAAACCAAATTTAGTGACCAGTTGGGTCAAGGAGATTTGCATAAAGTTGTCACAGAAAAGTGACATTCGAAATGGCACTTAGTCGATATAATCCTATTAACTACATTGAAGAAGTATCAAAAGGTATGTTATCCATGATATTACAAGTGTGCTTTCTTTCTCATCTGCAGGACATTCGGAGATTTTTTGCTCCTACAAAACCAGCTCTGCCTAAACCTCCCCCAGCAGCAGCAGCAGCAGCCAGCAACAGAACAGATGAAGAGCAGAAGGCCAAGCAAAAAAAATCTGTTTCCAAGGTTCTACTTGCATCTTCTTGTATTAATTAAGAGTCTAGTGCACATTTCAGTAATGGAAAGGTTACATTGTTGTGTGTTTGCATATATTGCATTTTAGAGCTCTGAGGAGAGGCTGTCCGGAAAGCGGAAGAGGGAGAAAAAGAGAGCAGTTATAGACTCTGGTACAGTTCCTTCCAGTTCAAACCTAAATATCTGCTCTTCCGTCTAAGGATTGAGTGCCCAATTCTTTGCCCAAATGCTTTGTATTTCCAGTGAATACATCCTCTGAATATTATCTTTAGCCTAATCTGTTAATGATAAACTGTCCCTAATATTTAAGTAGTATGCCCTTTACACTCAGACACACTCTAGCCCCAATAGAAGCAACATTAAGTTCTGTTCCTTACTTAAGTGAATACATCATCAGGCTAATGTCTGATAGTAGAAGAATCAGTCCCAGCTGCACCAGGGAACCTCTTTGTTTGTGTGCGTAAGTAATGTGCAATGAATTTGCCTTCCATCTCAGATTCTGATGAAGAGGAGCAGAAACAGAGGAAGTCTAAAAAAGAGAAAGAGAAGTCAGACTCCCTTGTAAAGACAGAAAAAGAGAAGAAAGGACCAATCCAGTATGTGTCTGATTCAGGTGAGAGGAACTCCCCAGTTTGAGATCTTATTATTATTGTTATTATTATTGTCCATAGATGTGTTGGAGGGCTTTCAAAAGAGGTGAAGGTATTTGACTCCCATGTGGAATGCTGTCTCTATGTCCAGATTCAGATGATGCCTTTCTGTCCTTAAAGAAGCCAATGGAGAATGGTGTTAAGAAGTCTGGGAAAGATGCTGACAAGAAGATGCAAAAGCGCCCCACTAAAGATTCTGTTAAATCACCCCCAAAATCACCTGTCAAGTCTCCCACTATATCCAAGCCAAAGCATACATCTCCTGTCAGACAAAAAGTACAAACCCCACCCAAACAAACGCCCACCTCAGTACTGGACTACTTTGGGTCCAGCAGTGTCCAACGATCTGACAAGAAACTTGTGGCCAGTGTCAAAAGGAAAGCAGTGAGTGATTTGTGATTCCCCTCACTGATGTGGCGCCAGTAGTCAAGATAGTTAGATAGATACTTTATTTATTCCATAGGAAATTCAAGGTACGCTATATGCATTACCATAGGGTGTTGTTTCCCAAAAGAATCTTACAGGTTGCATGTATTCATGTAAATGTCTTACTAAATGCCTTTGTCCAGAGAAGCATACGTTATATGTACCAAATTCAAAACACCAGAAATGTTGTTCACTCCTTATTTCAGTGCTTCGTAAGTCACTCCATTCAGCGGTTTGCAGTTTCTCAGGGACAGGGTGTACACACTCTGCTTCAGCTTCATAGAGCCGGGGCTGTGTCAAAACTTTTCTTTTCTGTTCACAGCAAATGGAGAACTGATGATTTAGAGATATTTAGTGAATGTCACCAAAATTATTATTATTTTTATTTGTGTATTTTTTAACAGCTTATAAATTGCTTACCAAGCTGTTAATGGAGCGATGGTTATATTGTATGGGATAGAAAATACACTAACTCTAAGCCTTTATGTTGGTGTTAAAAGGTGACACTGCATTTGTGTGTTTTCCCTCAGCCAACGCAAGATCTAGATGATTCTCAGAATGATGAGGTCATTGCAAAACAGCTGCAGATGGATGAGGATATGGAAGTGAGTGACACAACAAAACAAAACAATCACAAATTGATATACACACAAGCATGCATGCTGAAACTGGTGTTAAACTGGAGACCTTGTCTATGAAGATGTCACAAGGTAACTTATAGGCATTTTGCAGTTCTCTAACATTGCTTGGTTGTATGTATATTTTTACAGCTCGAAAAACAGATTCACGAGGATGAAGAGTTTGCTCGAACTCTAGCTATGCTTGAGGAGCCCCCACTTGCTAAAAAGGTCTGTGCCTATTTGTCCATTGTCAAATGTTTGTGCGCATTTGTCAGTGTGTGAATGTGTGTGTGACAGTCTGTGCTATCTTTCCTCAGGCTCGTAAGGACTCCAGCTCCTCTCCCAGTAAACAGATGAACCAGGCCGTCCATCTCAGTGGGAACCAGAAGCAGCCCTCACCCAAAAAGGTATGGAGCATAAATGGCCTTTTTTATTATTACGTTATATATTATGATATTTTATTATATATGCAAATCCTGCTACTTATGTCCAGATGTATAATGTCATTTTTTATTTAGTAGCATATATAACGTTGCCACTGCCTGCTGAGTGTCGCTAGTTGGCATCATGCTGATGGTCAGATGTTAAGACAATAGAATTGTGGAAAGCTAGACCAGCACAGTACATCTCTGGAACTCTCTCTGTGGGCCTGTTTATTCATGTGCTCTTGCTCCTCTGTAGGCCCCCAAGGAGTCTGGGGACCAAAGAGCCAGCCCTGGCCCCTCTCCTAGCAAACTGGCCAGTAAGAAAGACAGCCAGAAGCAGCCCACTCCCAAGAAGACCAGCTCCAAATTGGCCTCCATGAAACGTAGAGATGAGGAGCATCAGCACGTGAAGAGTGAGAAGGAGGAGAAGATCATCTCGCCCAAGAAAGAGCCTGTCCACTCAGAGAGAGCAGCCACACCCAGAACAGGAGGTCCAAGTACACCTAGAACAGGAAGTTACATCACACCTAAAACAGGAAGTGCCGGTACACCTGGCTCAAGCAAAATCTCTCCTAAAAAGCCAGAGGTGCATACATGAATATGTCCAGATTTTGTCATGCTGTTACAATGTTTTATTACCTATTGAATTATTGATTTCATTGATTAGTAATTTCATAGAGAGATTATTGATTACATTCTGTCTTGTCTCCCCCTCCTTTCTCATCTCTGTCCGTCATGTGTCTATTCTCTCTGGGTGTGTTATGCCCTCACATTCAGACTAGCCCAGAGGATTCAGAGAAGCGCCGGGGAAATTCTGCTGCTTTCCGGAACTATCTTAATAGAGATGGCCCTCGTGCACTCGGCTCCAAAGAAATCCCTGTGGTAATGCTCGCGGTCTGCCTCGCCATACCTCTGCTAGCCTACACAGAATAACTAGAATAATAATCATGTCTATGTGTTCTTGCTGGTTTAGTTCCAGCATGGTTAACTGTGATGAATTGTGTTTGTGGCTTGATCAGGGTGCTGAAAACTGCCTGGAGGGTCTAACATTTGTGCTGACTGGTGTTCTGGAGTCAATCGACCGTGACGACGCAAAGTCTCTCATAGAACGGCATGGCGGGAAAGTGACAGGAAATGTCAGCAGGAAGACCAGTTATCTGGTGATAGGGCGGGATAGTGGCGCTTCCAAGACTGAGAAAGTATGTGCCTGTCTCTTACTCTTACTCTTACTCTTACTCTCGGCTTAGTCCACAGCACAACATGACTAGTAATGTCTTCCATTCTGTCTCTGTGTGTAGGCCGAAAGTTTAGGCACACAAATCATCGACGAAGACGGTCTACTGGAACTGATTCGGACCAAACCTGGGAAAAAATCTAAATATGAGATTGCTGCTGAAGCAGAGGTAAACGGTTTTTCCATTGTTGGGTTTTTTTTTTTTTTTTGGTAGAGTTGGAATGAGCTGATTGGCTGGACGTCTCTGCTTTGTGTTTAGAGTAAAGCAGCGAAGAGTAAGACTAAGACGCCTCCTCGTGTCCGGACACCAAAGACTCCGCTGCGCACACCCAGCCCTCGGAAGCCCCTCTCGGGAGCGGCTAAAGGTCAAACGACCCCGGGCCGTAAGACGGTCTCGACATTAGACGTCAAGAAGGAGCTGTCCTTTGAGCGGAAGCCTGCCCAGGAGGATTCTGGGAGCAGTCTGATGTGGGTGGATAAGTATCGCCCTCAGACCCTGAAGGCTGTGATTGGTCAACAGGGCGAACAGAGTTGTGCGTCTAAACTGCTGCGCTGGCTCAAGAACTGGTACCGTAACCACAGTGGACAGAAACCAGCAGCAGGTAAGCACGTGCACGTGCACACATACACACCGTTTTATGTTCCATGCTGTACTACTGGTTCTGAATTTAGTGCATGAGTTACTGTCAGTGAGGGTGAGTAGGCGAATAATGTGTCCCTAACCTGTGTCTGCAGCAGGGCGTGGTGGTCGCTTTGGAGGTAAAGATGATGGGTCCACACTTAAGGCAGCGTTGCTGTCAGGCCCTCCTGGTGTTGGGAAAACCACCACAGCTGCTCTTGTGTGTCAGGTAAAGTCTACACTCACTTACATGAATGCAGTGTACTTAAATATTAGCCTTTAGCCGCTAAATCACCTTGCGCTCTCCCGCGACTGCAGGAGCTGGGCTACAGTTACGTGGAGATGAACGCCAGCTGTGCCCGCAGCAAGAACACTCTGAAGGAGGTGATCGCTGAGTCTCTCAATAACACCAGCATCAAGAACTTCTACTCGGGTACATTTAAGCTGGTTTCCACCATTTGTGTATGTTACACTGCGAGCAGTGCTGGTACACGCTGACAAGCATAACCCTTTCCTTTGACCTGTGTGGCTCTGTCATGTGTGTGTATAGTGATTATGTGATAAAAAATTAGTTAACCAGCTAGCTACAAGGCCATCCAATCGCTTGTTTTGGTATCCTGCCATAAAAATAAGCTCAGGTTAAATATAATGCATCAGTGCATCAACAACAACAACTGTCAGCCATTACAAAGCTTTCCAAACTGTTTGTTAATCAGATAGTTAATACAAAGACCATTGTCTTGCATTTTCAAATGTCAGAGGTGACAATGATTGGTCTGATAGATTGTGACTTGTTGACCTGAGTTTGCATGGCTGGCAGCTTTCTAAATCATTATAAGCACTGAAGGGAGCTTACAAGAGTGTCTCGCAAGTGTGTTGCTGTTGACAAGGAGTCAGGCATATCCACACTTGTGTTGGAATGGAGTATCCATAGTTAGAAGAGAGAAGTCATTAATTGTGGCACTGTGCTGTTAAACTGTAGGTCATAGCCACATGCTGACCTGTAGTCTTGTGTTGTAGGTACGTCTCAAACAGTCACCAAGCAACACGTGTTGATCATGGATGAGGTGGATGGCATGGCCGGAAACGAAGACAGAGGGGGAATACAGGTACTGGTCCATCTCTCTCAAATACCCACACAGGCTGGGTTTGATCATGTAGGAATTGCTATGCTGTCTAGGCTTCACATTGCCATCACCGTCCCTGATGTGATTTTCTGTCTTGTCATGCGTTTTCGTCTGTAGGAAATGATTTCTTTGATAAAGTCCTCCAAGATCCCCATCATCTGCATGTGTAATGACCGGAACCACCAAAAGATCCGCTCACTTGCCAACTATTGTTTCGACCTGCGTTTCCAGCGACCACGCGTGGAGCAGATTAAGGTAATTTCCTGGACAGACACAACACAAGTACACACATGTGTACACACCCCCACACACGCACGCACGCACTGGGTACGTGCCTACTCTGTACATACACATCCACATGCTCTTTCTCATGCATACACACTCATGTGCCCACACAGTGACTTACAGTCATTAAATCTATCTGATGGTAATCAGCTAACACAACCCACTAACATATTGGCCTCATCCTTCTGTTCAGGGTGCAATGATGTCCATTTGTTTCAAAGAAGGCTTGAAGATCCCACCTCCAGCACTCAATGAAATAATTTTAGCATCCAATCAAGATGTCCGACAGGTATGACTTTTGAGTCCATAAATGAGCTCTATTTTTGCATCTGATAATATTCACAACTGCTTACACATTCTCATACGTTGACCGCCTCAAAAGAGTTTCATTTTAATATTTCTAATGTTAACGTAGCGCAATAGTTTAGTTTTTTATGGCTGAAACAATGAATACTTTCCTTTTGCAGTGTTGAATGTATGCTAGGCCAATTCTGTCGTTATTGTGTGTATGAATGCTGATGCTTTAGGTTTAAGAAAAACACCCGGGGCAATGATGTGCGTTGTTCACTCTTCCCACTATCATTAGGTGCTGCATAATCTCAGCATGTGGTCAGCCAAAGACAAAGTCATGACCTATGACCAGGTTAAAGCAGACGCCAACAACGCCAAGAAAGATATGAAGCTGGTGAGCTCATTTTTACGTACTCACTGCGCCCAAATCCATACTACACAAATAGTCTGGTTTTCTTCTTCCTCTCATACACATGCTTTAATGTGAGCTGTAAGGTGGTGCATTGAAAATAGTATACAGTATGATAGATGGCATTATCTACGTGTGTGTGTGTTGCTGTAGGGTCCTTTTGACGTGTGCCGAAAAGTGTTTGCAAGTGGAGAGGAGACGGCACATATGAGTTTGATTGACAAGTCAGACCTCTTCTTCCACGACTACTCTCTGGCACCACTTTTTGTCCAGGAGAATTATGTACACGTTAAACCTGCTGCAGCCGGGTAACTTGATGGAGTACACACACACACACACACACACACACACACACACACAGATTCGCTTTCAGTGGTGAAAAGCTGTCTGTAGCCATGACTATTGTAACTGAGGCAATGACGTGTCTGTTGTTAGTGGTAACCTGAAGAGCCACCTGGTGCTACTGAGCAAAACTGCAGACAGCATCTGTGATGGAGACCTGGTGGATCGGCAGATCCGCATGAGACAGACCTGGTCCCTGCTGCCCACACAGGTAACACATGAAAACAGTTTTCAACTGTTCAGGGATCCACTCTCATTCAGTGGATGTGTTGCAGGGTCACATTTGGGGCTTTTGGTTTGAAAAAGCAGCCCAGGCTGCTTTCAGTTCCTAAAATGAAAAATGAACATTGTTGGCTGTGTGTGTGTGTGTGTGTGTGTTTCAGGCCATCTATGCCAGTGTGTTGCCAGGCGAGTTGATGCGTGGCTACATGAACCAGTTCCCCACATTCCCCAGCTGGCTGGGCAAGTTCTCCTCAACAGGCAAACACAGCCGCATCGTTCAGGAACTGGCATCACACATGAGTCTCAGGTCAGCATCAGTATGCCATCACCTGCAATGTGAAACTGCAGGCTTCTATCTTGCAGAGCCCTCTGTAGTGTCTCTGTGCTGTGTTTTTCAGCAACTTCTGTTGCAGGACACATAGCCATGAAATGTCTTTGACATGTTGAGGCATTGCTGTTCTGTTTTAAATGGGGCATAGAATGGGGGGGGGGCATATGTAAATCCCTCCAGCATATGTAAATCTTGAATTCAGAAATCGGTGAATCAACTGTAGTTCACTTCTGGTTGCTAAAGAGGGCGCCATTTAGCCGAAACAGACCATTTCAATCCCCAGCCTAAATATAAGGAAGTAAATGGGCTTGTAGAATTGCATTTGAGTTTAGTTTTGATCAATCAGTGTTGAAAACATTCTATTTAAACTTTGGAGAGCAAGGTACAATACACTATTCATCCAATCTATGTCCCCAATGGGTCAAAATTAGCACCAGCTGCCAGCCAAATGCTGGTAAATTTTGAATATTACTGGTAGACAAAAACTGCTGATGCACTATTAAATGGTTGGTGAATTTCACTAATTTATCCATCAGTGACTGATAGATATTCACATTTTAAAAAGTTCATTTTGACCTCTGGTTGCCCCTGTAGGACCCTAAGCAGTAAACAGGCGGTGAACCTGGACTATCTGCCCTACCTGCGCTCAGCCCTGCTGAAGCCCCTACAGAGCTCCGGGGCAGAGGGCGCCAGCCAGTCTGTGGAGCTCATGGACGACTACAACCTCCTCAAGGAGGACGTGGACAGCATGATGGAGATCAGCACTTGGGGAGGCAGTCCGGACCCCTACTCCAAACTGGACCCCAAGGTGAGGGAGCCAGTGGTCAATTGGCTCTGTGCTCTTCTGCATCAGCCAGTCTGGAGCGGATTTGTCTTGTTGTCCATGGGAGTGGCAATTAGGTTTATTACAGCTGTCAGCAGCACCAATACACAATACAGAATATTAGAGAATAATGAATAAACACAGTAGGCCTCATTCCACAATATCTTAAAGAATAAAGAATGTGCTTCAGTTTGTTCTGAAAGTCCCATTTAAAAACTTGTATTAGTCAATACCAGTCTTCTAGAAAACTGCGTTAATGGGTTGTACCAAATTTCTTTTGAGGCCTGTTGATCTGTTGATTTTTGTTTAGAGGGCCTGGGGTTCCTCTTAGTCTCCATTAGTTAATTAACTGTTACTTATCAGCCACAGTTGTCCCTCTGTTATGTTTGAGATTACAAAACTCTGTGTGTGTGTGTGTGTGTGTTCTCTCAGGTGAAAGCAGCCTTCACACGGGCCTATAACAAGGAGAGTCATCTGACTCCATACTCCCTGCAGGCTGTGAAGAAAGGTAAGCGTGGTGGCCCTGAGCCTGACTTGGGAATATTGGACGGCGAAAACAACTCCCAGCAGCAGGAGGAAGAGGAGGAGGAAGAACTAGCTGATGCCATGATTAAGGTAGCCCACTTGATCCAGTGTTGTGTTTTAGTCCGTGTTTGTGTCGCTCGTCCCTTGACTTCCTCTCATGTTTAACCTTCCTATGTGTTCTTCTGCAGCAGAAGAAAGCTAAGCCTGGGAAACAGAAAGCAGAGGATTCTGGGAAAGGCAAAGGCAAGGGGAAAGGAAAAGGCAAGGGCAAGAACTGACCAATGGCTAAAGCCTTCACTGCAGGCCACACCTAGGACCAGCCAGTCTAAAGCCCTTCCAATACATGAGGGCCTGGGACTGGACGCGCTGCACAGAGACTCTTGGCTTTTGTAGTCTCCCATCATCATCATCACCATCATCATCATCATCCTCTTCTTAACCACAGTATGATCACCTTTGTATGATAACCTTTCTCTGCTTTAGGCTCTGCTGTCATAGTGATTGAGGAGACGGGCTACAGTGACCTGGCATGTAAATACACACTTGCATTGCAAACTGAACAGGTTCAATAGCTCTTTCTACGGGAAGCACTTTAGACAGCACTCTGTTTTTGATAGACCCAGACTTTTTTTGGTGTATATTTGTGTATCTAAACCCTTTTTTGCATTGGGTAAGTAATAAAACGTTTAAAATATCAGAACAAAATTGTCTGTGGTTTTCTGAATCTGCCATGTTTGCTTGCGTTGGAGGTGATTGAATGTGATGGTACACCATTAGCTGGACATGGGTGCACGTGACCTTAAACTCTCAGGAGAGATGTCAGATGGTAGAGCAGTCCTCATCAGGGCACAATAATTCCTGTCAACTGAGATCAATAATTTAGTGGGAGACCAGAAGAGCTGCATCCTGCTCACCACCAGGTGGGGCTAGGTTGTACTGTTGAAAAGACTAACTTCTTTAGCCTCCTGTAGTGCATGGTTATTAAAGTGATTACTCAGTATCAATGACTAGTTCATGCCTTCAAATTAAAGGGAAGAGGCCATAAACTGCACAGAGCTCGGCTACTCCTGACAGAAGTCTACTGAATCAATGAACATTTGTTCTTGTAACATACCGATGACTTACAATAATTGCATGACAAATAAGTACCGGAAAATCTAATGTTAAAATCCATCAATAAGCGGAAACAGTTCCAAAAGAAACAATTCCATTCGCAAAAAGCTATAGATATGTAGTGATGCGTTTTAAGGAGTTTACATGCAGTAGTAGACTTACTGGGCAAGGAAACTCGGTGCTTTGATGTAAGTGGAAGGCCTAACACGGTGAGTGTAATTGCATTTAACAAAAATGCCTACAGAACATATTGTCTTGAAAGTTTTGGGAGTTTCATTATTAACAAGACTGGCAGACTACGGCTGGTATTTTGGGGGAGTTGCATATTTAGCAATGATCAGTGTGGCAACAAGCGCAACCAATAGGCTATTAATTGGCTGTGAAATAAATCATATTCTTCATGAAATGGGATTGTCACTTCCCTCGAGTTAAACGGAAGTCATTGTAACTTGTGGGTTATCAAATGGGAAAAGCCTGAAAGAGTGGCCTGTTATCTGAGGTGGAGACTTGTCTAGATTACCATATTGTTACCACGGTGTCGGAAACTTCGACTGACAAGAGCACATGATCCCCTCCCTCATCAAGCACTTCACCAGGTACAGTGAGGCTCAGGAGGATTACGCCTTGAACGACCTGTCCATCGTGCGGATCTAGGATGCAAAAGGTAAGTGCTTATATCACCTTAATACTGTAGCCTCTTTGGCATAGGTTTTAATGTGGTTTGGGTATATTTTACAGTGTTTGAAAGTCCGCATGGCTTGACAGTCTAGCCATCATCAATTCATTTAGAAATTATCGATATAGAAATTATGATGTATATATATATATATATATATATAAGGCTCTTCTACGTCTATCTGTATCTTTCAATATCTGTATTTATACTATAAGCTTGCCGTGATGGTGAGTCTACTTGGCTAGGTTTATTTTTTAGAGAATGATCAAATTACAAACATATTTCAAGAGCAATAGTCTATTGCTCTTGAAGGCCTTAACAACCTTGCATGCCCAAACAGCTAACTGAAAAAACAAAAGGGTCAGTGATGACAGTCCGGACATGCTGCGGAAGACTATTATTTATTTAAGAATTGCTCAGCAGATATGATTTGTGTGTGTGCGTGTGTGCATGCGCGCTGGCGTGTCCCCAATTACCATGCTTCGAAAAGCTCGAGCCAGGTTACAGGTGTGGTCTCAGATGAACGATCTTCGGATGCCTCTCCAGGTTTCGGTTTCACCTACGCGTTTTACTTAAAACAGAGCCGGCTCTAGTATCCAGACAGTGCTTGACCACCAGTGTCTGTAAATGGAGTTTCAACTAGAAATCAGTCAAAGAGTTTCTGGCTTAATATCAATGTGTTCCACAGTCGGTGCAGAAGACGCTGTCTATATCTTGTTAGTCTAATGGTGTGACATGTTTGTATGACTGAAATAGTGACATCAGTCATCATAGTTCTACTGTCTACATTACACAACTCTGTCAGTCAGTCACTCTTACAATGGAGAATGTTACCTGTTGGTCCATGTTACCTGAGAGAGATGGTATGTTGGTGTGTACACCTATAGTCTGTGTGGGCTGCTTATTCTTCTTCTTTAGTGTCTCTAATGCAGGTTTTTGAGAAATTATGGTGAAGAACAAAGTAAGAATCCCTGCCCAGAAAAAAGGCTCGAAACGAAGCAACCCAAAGGTCAACCCAAATGGAGCAGATGCATGTACTACACCTTCTCATGCTAAAACGTCAGCACATGTCATGAAGACTCATGTTGTCGAAGCACCCTCAAACTCTACAGTACACACATCACACACTCCACACTCTCTCACACCGTCACAAACGGCATCCTCTTTGACCGTACCCTCCGGTGTGACTCAGGATACAACCCCAAGTGCCACACGCTTGGGCTCTCCATCTTCATACACCCTCGAACTCCTCACCCCAACAGCCCAGTCTGCATCCACCAACCCCCATCACTCAAACTCCACCATGCCTGCCACAGAGGTACACCCAACTCCTGACAATAAACAGTCTCCTCTGTCAGGATGGGAGAGGTGCAGCTCAGGTGTTCTCAGTCAGTGGGGAGCTGTCCCAGATCGCCTTTACGTCCATGCAGCGGCCATATTTGACCACGCGCGCGAGGAGAAGCCAGGCGGCTTAGGAGTCATACGTTATGGACCCAAGACTGAGGATCCACCATGTCCACCACCAGCCAGCACAGCCCAGGAGCAATACCAGGCTTACCAGCTAGCATTCAACAGCCTCAAATGTGAGAACACGTGTGCTTTCACCTCTAGCTTTTTCGGTCATTCTTAGTGCTTCATAGCTAGACAGCGATTAAGTGTAGCTCTGGGCTGACGGAGCATTTTCCATGAAGAATACATGACTAAATCCCCACCAGGGGTGTCTGGTAGAAATAGGGGGATAATATGAGTTTGTCTGGCTGAGAACATAATTCTGTCTGTCTGTCCATCAGCTGTAAAGCAGGGGAGCAGAGGAGGACAGAGAAGAAAGATGTAGACGATAAAAGATGGAGAGAAAATGGAATTGGAAGCTGGAAAGTTAACTGAGTTTCCAATGCTACTCTTGTAGTCTTGATTTATGTATGTAATTTTCGAACATATTGCACACTGGTCACTGCACTGGTGGTGGTGTAATCACTGACTGACCTCTGGGGTTATGGATGGAGGATGAATCTTGTAGGAAACTCATGCGGGATGAATTTTATAATGAGGCAGATGATCTGTCTGTTCTTAGCATATCTCTACAACTCAGGTGTGTCAGGTTAAGATCAGTGAAATGAATACAGTATGTAAGTGTAAAATTAGTAAATAAGTGTGTGATTTTTTCCAATCAAAAGCGAAGAATGGGCTGGTCATCTCAAGAAAGGATGACATTTTTAAAAAAGTTTTGTTGCCAATTTACAAGCTCAGCTGTTTTCCTGATAGTTAGAAGTCTAGCACAAAGGCAAGATATGTGCTACCGTAAAAGTCAGTGAGATCATTCTGACAAGATCTGCCACTAGTTTATTTAGTAGAATGTCGTCTAGTGTGAAAGGCAGATCATATTTCCATCGTTGGTTAAAAAACCAGCCTACTTTGTGTGCTGTAATAATGAGTGTTATGTAGTCTGTATGCTTTGTCACACTCCACAGACCAAGAGCTTCTGGAGAATATTTTCATCGACAGTTGCTTGTGTCGTACTCAGACTCTGGTGAGATTCATGGTTTTCACACACATGGTGACCCATTTAAAATAAATGCAGATACACATTGCAATGTCTAATGGTTTGTGTGAAATTGAACCATTCAATCTCACATTCAGGTGTGTTAGGTGCAGTATTCTGAGGACGCTACACCTCCCGACATAGTGTATGTTTGTGTGTGTGTGTGTGTGTGTTTGTTCCATGCAGCCAGATGATCTCATGGCTTTGGCCATGGTCATGCTGTTTGACCTTATGGACAGGAAGTTCCTGCCCAGAGAACCAATCAGAGTGGATGAGGAGGGCCCATTGGGGGAGGTCCAGCAAGTAGAAGCTTGTCTTCTCAGGTGTGTGATATTTTATTTAGATAGACTCAAAGTAGAGCTTAGTCCAGACAATGATAATCTGCAGCAATTACCTCAAACATGCTGTGCTCTGCTTTTTATGTAATGCTGCTTTCAGCAGAAGCAAAGTTTTTCCAGTGTGTGTGTGTGTGTGTGTGTGTACGTGCGTGCGTGGTGTGTGTGTGTGCGTGTGCATGCGCACATGTGTGTATGTGTTTATGTGTGTGTGTGGGTTTATGTGTCTGTTTGTGTGTGTGTGTGTGTGAGAGTGTGTAAATGGTGTATGTAAAATCAGGTTTTCTTACACAGCCCGTAAAGTCTAAAACATATAATCAGTTTTGCAGCTGAATGTTCATTCTTCCCACAACACACTATAAATCTCTCCTGCTCTCTCTCTCTCTCTCTCTCTCTCTCCCTCCCTCTCTCTATTTTTTGTGTGCGTCCTAAGATTTAAGACGAAGTTGGCGGCCTCCCTTGCCCGTCTCAGGATTAAAGCAAACCTGCTGACCATAGCTGATAGCCTGCCTGAGAGAGTGAAGATGAAAGACGAGAGAGCTTACACACTTCCTGTCCACGCATGGGTTAACACACTCAAAAGCAGGTGCTGCCAAATTCAACACAAGAGATCGCTTTCTCTTATGTCATTATCGCATTTTTAAAATTTAATTAATTCAATTTCATGAATTATTGCAGTATATTCATTCTTTGGGTCACATTTTTTCACCATACCAACACAGGTGTAATGAATGCAAATGGAATTCACTGAAATAATTAAAGGAGCATTTAGTGCAGGAATACATTTACATAATAACTGTAGATCTAAGAGGAAGGCATATTTATGCAAAGCCATTACTTTTTTTGTTTGTTGTGTCTGTGCCACTGTAGCACTGAAGATGTGTGTGAGCAGCTGCACACTGCAGGTTACTCTCAGGTGGACTCACCTACCTGTGAAATGGGTTTGGTGTTCTGGAGGGATGCACATTGCTCACACGTGCTGGGATTCCCTGCACACACCAAAGCCCAGCTGATGAATTCTCTGCTTGGCAAAGAGTATATTCTCAACATCCAGGTAGCACACACTAGCTCACACCCAAGACACTAACACAGTATACACAGTTTGTGTGTTGTGCCTGTGTTTATTTCTCTCTCTGTGTGTGTGTGTGTGTGTGTGTGTGTGTGTGTAGGATAAGCCACGCTGTTTGGCAGCATGTGCCGTGTGCCCTTTGTTGGTAAGAGATAGCGAGGTGTTGATGGTGGGGTCCTTCTCGCCGCTCACCGTGGCTCACATGGGTGTCCTGGCCGGTGCCTGCTCTGCCAGAGTTCTTGTGTGTGGGATGGCCCCCGACAGCAGCCAGAGGAAGGAACTGCAGAAGCTTATGTCCAGTGTGGGTTGCAACAGTAAGACTCTTACTCTCTCCCTAGTGTGGCTCTGACTACTGTATATGCATGAGTATCTATTCATACGTGGCAGTCTGAATGCATTGTGCCTGTTTCTTGGACCTCTGGCATCAATCGACAGTAGGGCACCGACTCGTGTGCGGCGCATTTCACAGTCAAGGGTGTCAATCCCAGTGTCCCACCTATGCTCTACACTCTGAACCCTCAAGGACTTCACTATTACGAAACCGCTTCATGATTGGCCAGTTAAGTTTTTGAGGTTAGGGTTAGAGGAGACATTGGGATCCAGTCAGTGTAAGCAGAGAGGGTAAAAGTGGAGCAAGAAGCACCAACATTCATTAAGTTCCTGGTTCTAAGGGGTGGGGATCCCCCTTCATGCAGACCAGAGTCAAACCCTCATACACTGAAACAGAAGATCGTTGAAAAGTTTATATCGTGATGTTATTCGACATCCCACTTATGCAGACCAGAACTATTCACTTTTGCTCCCATTGTAATGAATGTTGCTCTATCTTGGTCAGTATTAAATGATCTTTCATGTAAAGTTGCAGCTGACTTTGTGGACAGGCACACGTCGTCTGAGCCGAGGGCACCCTCCCCTTCATGTTGTCCCACAGGCCTTATTGATCTGGATGCCAGTGTAGACAGGGTGATATGTGGCCTCTGTCCACCCAGGGTCTGCTGCTGTGCAAATCACAAGGGCCTTGGAGGGATATGGTGGGCCGGAGCGCTCAAGCAGAGGCATCCAGTTTAGCCACG